>JH720018.1:68613-447627 GCA_000231845.2 Tetrahymena malaccensis 436 | reverse complement strand
CAACCCCAACCCCAACCCCAACTAAATATCAAAGGCTAATCTAATTTTATATTTATCAAGTAATATATTTCTTTAATATAAATTAATGTCAAATAAATTATACATCTCATTTATTTGTATATCCTTTTATGTTTTTAAATTTATTTGAATTAATTAATTAAATGATAAATTTTAGATATTTTTGTTCTATTTACATTTTTTAAAAAAAATTTTTAAAATAAATATTTACTAAATTTACAATTAAATTTATTTTTTTAATCCTTTTATTTTTAGGTTTCCCTTTTCATTATTTGATGAATAATAAATTTATCAAATATTTTTTCTTTTAACCTTACTTATCAAAATCACCTTAAAAATTTAGTGATTAATACAAAACATGAATGTGTACCATTTTTAATCATTTTAAAGTAAATTTCTCATCATAATTTAATCTAGGCAAGCAAAAACAATGTAAATTATTATAAGCTATATAATGTAGCTCAAAAGATTTAATTTAAAAAAATAGTTTTAAATGTTTAAAATTTAAGTTTTGTTAATAATTATTTAAAATAAATTTATATTTTGTATTCAATAAAAATATAATTTACCCTCTTATTTACACTTATAATTATTATTCCATATTTTTTTTTGTTCCAAGTTATGATTTTTGTTGTGACTAAATAAAATTATTAGAATTTGACTCAGATTAATTAAATGAATTCTAAAAGCAAATTGATATGATTTATTTTTTGATTTTATGAAGTATAAGACTAGCTCAATAAAGTGGAATGTTAAAGTTTTAAAAATAGGAAGCAGTTTATTAATATTTAAACTTTCAAATATTATGTATGGTAAGCTAATTAAATTTAATGATTAATCAATCATAAAAAAATATAACATATAGTAATAAATTTAAGTATTAAGGATTTCATCAATAATTTTGAATGGTTATTTGTTGATTTTTAAACAATAATGTTACTATTTTGGAGAAATTTGACATACGAACTAAATTCTTTGTTATATGTTAAATGCTATATGTAAATTAATTTTTATTTTTACACAAAAATATTTTTCATAACCTAGGGATTTGGCCAGTTGGGAAGAATTTTCTTGTTGCAAAGTTTATATAATATTTATCAAACTACCAGTTATTTCTTAAATTAAGCTCATCTATCAGAGGATTTGATGGAAGATTTTTAAGTTTGTATGTTGACTTTTAATATGCAGGCTATTGCTTGGCATTTTCAAACCAAATATAAAGTGCCTTTAATGCTTCAGTATCTTTTCCATTCAAATTATCTTTCAAAATATGTCTTATTAAAAAAAAAAGTTAGATGCTATATAAATTAAAAGATTATATTTTACTTTCCAAATGCAGTTTCAAATAAAATAATCATTTGATCTAAAACTGGTAGAATAGCAATATCACCCATCCCAAAAGTAGAACCAAATAAGAATGTTTTTGAATTTTATTCAACTCTAATTGGCAAATCAATTTAAGAAGACAAGAATTTTAAATTTTATTAAATCTCATTTAATATACGATAAGCTTCTTCTTTATTTTTTTTTCTTATAGCACCTAAAATCTTCCATTTCTTAGAATCAATAGAACTATAATATGAAATCCATTTTCTGATTTGGGCTCTTTAGAAAGTATCTTAAGGAAGTAAACCAGGTTAGTATTTATCATTAAGGTATTCTAAACAGACCAAGCTTTCTGAAATAGTCTAATAAAATATTAATTACTTTAAATAAGAAAAAAATTTATATTTACCTATCCTTGCTAGTTAATAATCACAGGTACTTGATGGAGGGGATTTATTTTTAAAAACTCTGGAGATAGTTATTAATTTACTAAAAGATCTATTTCATTATACTCATAAGGTACTTAGAGGAGTTCTAAAGCTGTTCTCACTCTAATTGCGTAAGGACAAGTTACGAAGCAGTAGAATCTTACAGGTTCGTTAGTAGCAGTAATATCCATTTTTTTAAATCTAAAAATTTAATTAATTCTAATATTTATTATAATAATCTAATTAAATGTAATTTATTTCTTGAATTAATTAGATGGAAAATTGATAGAATTTCAAAAGAATTTACAGCGAGTAAACCAATCATATCTTATATCCGCTACTCATTTGATATATGTGATGTCAGAAAAATATGATTTTTACTTTACATCTTAATTTTTATTTGTTGAGTAAGATTAGAGAGTACATAAAAATAAATCCTAGGACCAACGTTTTTTAAATCCCAAAAATTCTATTATTTATTCAATTCATTTAAAATTTACCTTCTAAAATCTTTCAAATAATTTAAGAAGCTTTAAATTTATGACATATTTCCAAGCAATATAATATAATCTTACTTTTTTAAAGCATAGAATACTAATAATATATGAATCACAAACGTTATGAGCATAATGGATAAAAATAAAATAATCTTGTAAAAGTAATTAAAATAATATTCAGAAAAATTAAAAATATAGAAAAAAAAATTAAATTAAGTGATTCTAACTGTATAAATAGGGGATGATCAATTAGCATATTACTAACAAAATTAAGGTGCCTATAATATAAAAGGAGTAGGAATACAAAAATTGTAAGATATATAAACTAATATAATTTGAATTATGAATAATATCAAAATATATTTATCAAACAAACATGTAAATATGATAAAAATTAAAATAATTTTTAGAAAGAAAATAAAAAAATTTTTTTAGATAATTAAAATAACTGATTAACAACCAACTTACATAAAGAAATAAAAGGATATGGTGAATGTACATTTAAAAAATTACTAACTAATATTAGATACTCATAATATAAAAGGAGTAAGGAAGGATATATAACTAATTAAAAAATAATCTCTATTTTTCATTTTTTTCTATTTATTACTCAATAAGTTTGTTAAATTTACCATTTATTTTGTTGAAATCATAAATTAATATTTATTTCTAATTTTATACTTAAATTTTTTTTTTTTAATATAATTTTTCTAAAGGTCTCTGCTAAGATTCTCAAAAATCACTCTCTCTTCTGTCCTCATCTACTTAGCATAAATATGAATTTATTTACTAGGCAAGTAATTCAACTAACTTAGGTTTTATTTCCTGTGGTAATTCTAAAAATAAAATTAATATTAAAAATATTATATTTTTATATTTTACAATAGTATTTTATAAATTCATCAGTCAGCTATTCTGGCTTATCGCCTTCACGCACAACTATTCTTTGCATTTAATTTTCTCCAAGATTGACATCAACATAAAGCATGATGGGTCTTTCATAATTTTACATTTCTTTATATTATTAAAAAAAATTAGAAATAAACTTTTTAATTAGTTAGTTAATAAATTACAAGCATAATCCATATCTGCACCATTGTTGTGGCTATAATATTATTAAATAGAATCACCTTATCCATTACTTTAGAAGTTAATAGTTGAATATTCGCTTGGTAGGTTTGTATTCTTAGATTTATACTTCTCATTATGATTCTAGCCTTGCTTAGGATTAACTTTTATTATCAAAAATAATTATTTTAAGTTTATTTAAATTATTTCTTTACTTTGTATGGATTTATTCTTTTAATTATGAGAAGGTCTTGGTGATTTTGAAACATTGTTACTGTTATTATTTGGTAGCAAACTTGCTGGTCTTTTAGGGAACTCATAACCTCTTGATTTGTACTTTTCTTTATATGTATGTTCTTCTTATGCTTATTTCATTCTTTTAATTGCTAAATCTGCATTTCTAACATAAGGTTACTGTGTTATTTGGGATTGATTCTTTTTTATGTTTGAGTTATAATTAACATTTATTTGAGGATTAAAAGTGCATTCATCACACTCTTTTTCATACTCTACTTCTTGTTTAGATTTATCTCTTTTTAGTTCTTTTTTTCTTTGGTCATACAATAAATCATATACAGATTTATTTCTTTGAAGAATTTATTTTTAAAAAATAAATAAATATTTTATTTTTTTTAATATTTACTGGTTATCACGGAAAGGAGAGCGAGATGAAACTGTTTCGGGATGGAATGTGCACTAGTTAAGTTATTGCTACTCTTTTTCTTGTTTAATTTTTTCATTTATTTTAATTTAAGCAAGTCTCCTTGCATTTTATATATCGGCATTAGATAAATTGCTTTACAAAGGTATCTTATTTTATTTTTTAAAAAAGTTAGTATTAATTTATGCTAAATATATATAACATACTTCTTCAATATTAGCAATTTGAATCATTCTTTGTCTATGATTAGTTGCTAATTAGTCTGTATTTTTGTTTTTATAAGGTGAAATAAATGATTAAGATTTATGAAGAACTTGAGATTGTCCGTTTACACCATTTCTAGGAGAAAAAGGTTGCTCTTAATTATTGCTACTTTGCAAATCTTTATTTTTTGTTGAATGCAATCTGTTTAGATACCATAACTTAAACTGATTTTAGATTATTTTAACATCGCTGGGTGATACAGACCAATTTTAAATGGAGTCAAAAGTTCCTATTTACAAGTTTTTGCAAACGTTTGGTGGAATAAATGTTGAAGTTTCTTGCTAGCTTTACTCTACTTAATTTTGTTATAGTGAATTATTATTTCGAGGAGTTAAAGCTGAATTTGAAGGAGGGTTATAAGGTGTTTCTATTTTACTGATAGTAAAAAAAAATAAAGCTTATTATTTAAGGTTAAAATTTACTTTATAGAAGATTATAAGCTGGAGCCATTTTTTTAGTTTTGAATAGGCTTTTGGTCGCTCGATATATTGTTAAAAGAAGGTATCACTTAAGACTTTACTTATGGATTTCCAGATCCAAAAGTATTCAGATATTATTCACAATCTGGACTCAACTTATCAGCAGGTTTGATGTCTGAAATCTAAATGTTGATTTTTTAAGCAGACAAATTTTAAATATAAACACTATTATTTAGCATTTCACTTGTGATTATAGGCAAATCAATATTTATTCCATGAACAGCAAAATAAAATAATAACAAATTTCTACTTCTTATACCATTGTTAATCTATCCATTCATAATGCCCCATAGATCATTTAATAAAGCTCTTTCTTTTGCATAGTTAAAAGAGTCTATATAATTCTTGTCACTTATAAATCTCAATCTCTTTGTAATATCTTACACTCTAATTAAATTGAAAGTTATAATATTAATTACATGAAATCAAAATTAATTTATAAATTACTAATTGTAATTCAGAGAATATGAATGTGGCACAGAATCTGAATTTACCACATAACTCAATTCTTCCTCAAAGTCCTTAACAAATTTTTAAGCTAAGCAGTAATCATTCATCCTTTAAGCTGCTATAGAAGGTTTCGTACTAGTAGTGAGAGATGTAAAAACTTCATCTGAAAGCTGTTTATTCTTTTCCTTCCTTACAGAGGCGTCTTCATAAAGACGATTATATAATTAATCTTATTATTCAGGAGATCTATGAATTCTGTTCGTAGAATTTCCTCTAGATTTTTCTGGGGTTTTTTCATTTTCTAAGCCATACTTTTTTTTGACACTTTCTGTAACTAAATTGCTCAATCTTTTGAATACATCACTATCTCCAAATACTTTACTTGAATTTATTTGCTTTGATTTCTATATTTTTAAATTAAAATTTGTTTTAATAAGAACAAAGAAATTAGCTTTAATATACCTTAGATATTTCAGGTTTATAAACGAAATCTGCAGTTGTTGCTGTCTCAATATTCACCCTTGACTAAATAAAAAAAATTTTAATTTAAAATTATGCTTTTAAGTATTTTACATGTTGAATATTGAGCTCTTTTACATCAGAAAATTTATTTTAATCATCTAAAAACTGCTTCCAAGATCTAGATCTTGCACTTAAACTATTATTATTAGGGTTCAAGCTTGCATAGCTCTACTCTAGAATTTTACTATTTTTGGTCTATTTATATTAGTAGTCATCCATTTAAGGATAAAACAATTCTTATTATTTCCAAAGGTTTGAATTACTCTCATCATTATTAGGCTAGGCTTGATTCTTTGATATATTATTTTAGCTTGTGTTGCCTGGCACCAAAAGGAAATTAGAAGTTGGAATAGCTTTGGTCTATGCAACTTAACTAATATTATTATTATTAGAACTTATGTTGATTGGATTGGTAAAATCCAATTAATTTTATTTAAATTATTAATTTCCGTGGTTCTGGATTTAGTTCTAAAAAGAGTAATTTTTAGGAGAAGTCTATTAAGATTTTGAATAGTTGCTAAAGTCTTAGTTCTTCATATGAGTTGGTGTTTTAGACTGAACATTATTTTTAGTTTAGTAATTAAATTTATCTGGTACTTAATAATTGTTTGGGTTGGTATTTATGTTAGGAACATGGTTTGATATAAAATTTTAATTAGCTTATTTTAAAATATTTTTATCTAAGTTTACCTTATAATTATTAACATCTAAGTTGTTATATTTACTAATATTATTATCAATTCCAGATTAATTTTGATTAAAGTTATTAGATTTATTAATCTCTTTTTGCATAAAGCTGCTCCCTTCATTCTAACTCTGATTTTCATCTTTTTTGTGAAACAATTTTTAATTTATCCTTGGTGAATTATTACTTTCTTGAATAATCTATCTCAAATTAGATTAATTTTTTTACATTTGTTGTGACGATGAGGGAGACTTTATGCTATTAGGTGTACGATATGAGTACTAATTGCTGAGAGTAGATCTAGGAGAAATATCTTTCTACCAAGTAACGCTTTAAGGGGATATTAACTTTTATTTTGATATTTAAGATAGTTTACTTAGAGAACTTTTTTTTGTTTTTGGAGTACTATCCCTGTAATTGGATGCCTATGAATTTTCAACAGTGCTTTTATTATTTTATGGTGAATTTTACAATGAATAAGGAACATTTCTACTTAAATTGCTGACAGACTATTAGTTTTGTTGATATGGTTATTAGAATGATTGAGTTTCTGGCATTTTAAATTAAATCTATTTTTCAATTTTATGCTATTTTTCATTAGGTTGAGGCTATGTAAAGTATGTTTGCTACAACTTTTCAACATACTCCTAGTATTGCTATTACTATTTTTGAGACTACTGATTTATTTAATTGTTCCCAAAACTACTTTTTAAGTGTTCTTAAATAACTTAAGGTCTATTTTATTGCTAAGCTGGCTAAGAAAAATAATTTTATTAAAAATCAGGGTGCTGTATAGAAGGAGTATATTAGTAGTTGCTTTAATCTTATATTGATCGCTATAAATTTCCATTGCTAGCTTATGATTGTAATGTCCTAGAATTAAAAATTCCACTATTATATAAATTTGAAGATTTTTCAAGAGTAGGCTAGAAAGTACACTCACTAAATCTAAATTTTAACAACCAAAAAATTAAATTATATAACCATTAAATTGTTCATAAAATAATTAGCTTACTCTTTGTTTAATTACTAGTCTTACAAAGCTTAGTGTTTTAACTTGATCTCTTCGCCTTTTTATAATAATTTACTGACAAATTAATCTGACTATTCAGGTGTCCTCTTTCTCTAAGCACTCGCTTTTTTATTATCTTCCTGTTAGTATTTAGGAGCCATTAGTTCTTAGATCATTTCTAATTTAGTAGGAGAAAATCCTTTAGGGTATCCCATATTTTAAATTTCCTAATGCCTTTTTCTTTTAACTTCTAAATCTTCAAGCATTTTGCTAAGTGGTGATTAATTTAACTACTTATTGGCAGCGCCAGGAAGAGAACTCTTTCTATTAGGAGAATTTTTAGCTGTCTAAGAGTATTACTTATTTGCTTAAATTGGCGAAGTTTTCTTAACCTTTTCCTCCTCTTCCATTTCCTCATGAGTAAAATATTATCTACTGCTTTTAACGGGTGATTCGTTTATTTTATCTATGCTATCCTCCTCTTATCGGAAACTGATTGGTACTTAAAAATTTTTTTAATCAATTTTTTCTTGTACTGATTGCTCATCTGGGTTAACTATTTATGATTTATTTTATAAAACATAATGTTTTAAATCTAGTAAAAGCTTGCTTGCTTGTCCTTATAAAATTAGAAAATAATTTCTACAACTTTTTTCAAGCTAGCTATTATTAATAAAATCGATAAAGCTAAACTAAAATTACATGTTAAGATAGATTTTTATGTGGAATTTTATGGAGTGGAAGCATATTTATACATGTGCATTTATTTTTGTACTCCGCTTGGATCTATCTTCTCTAAATACTATTCATGCTTGATATGCTCATCTCCTGCACATCTGATGGGAGATGATATTTCTTAACCCATTTATAAATAAAAGAAATGATATTTTTATGGATTTTGTTTGTGTAAAGCTATTAATTGCAAATATATTTGTTACTCAAATTATTATTTATTTTGTTATTATTTTTTATTGGTATACTGAATGAGTTATTTTGATTGCTTGCCTTTAATTAGAAATTTTTGTTTGAATTGTATTTTACACTGTATTAATCTTTTAATTTATGTTGCAATTAATTGCGAAATAATAATTTAATTATTGATTTTACAAGCTACTTTTATTCATATTTAAATCTTTTTTCTAAGGATATTTAATCTTTTTAAAAATTCTTTTGTTTATTTTAACTGCTATATTTCTCAATTGGCTTTTATTTTTTTCAAACTTAGAAAGCTAATGAAATAATAAATATTTAATAGTAATTCAGTGTTCTCAAATGATTCATTTATTTATTACGAAACAATTAATTTCAACTAATAAAAAAGCTGTTTATTTTCTAATTATTAAATCTATTTTTGGATTAAATATTTTTTTTTGCCAATTAAAATAAGAATTTATTTGAGAAAATATTAGAATTTATTTGAGAAAATTATAAAATTTAACATTTTATAACAAAAAATATTAATTGGTTTTTTAAATTAAAATAATTGGTTAATTTAACTTGTTAAAAATCCATTTAATAAATGAATATTTTTAATCGTTAAAAAACACTACACGCCCAAAAGTAGATTTTCATTAAAAATATAAATAAACTTAACATGCCAACAATTAAGAATAAGTACATTTTAAGAATAAATACAGTTTGTTTACTTTTATTTGGTAAGATTTTATTTGTTTATTTATTCTTTTTTATAAAAATTAACTAATTTTATTCTCTTTTAAATCTTTTAAATCTTTGAAATCTTTGAAATTTTTAATTTTAATTTAATTATTGTTTAGTTAGATCAAAAATCATTATTAATATTCTATGAATTATTTAATTCTTATATTTCTTCATGACTGTTTCCTTCTTAATTTTTTATTTTCCTAATATTTTCACTTTCGTTATCATCGTAATCTTCATCGCCATATTCATTAAATCCATCTTCGTCAATTTTCTCATTATTCTAATGAATTTAGCTTTTGTTTTGTTGATCGTTTTTGTTTAAGCTTTAATGTTCTTTACTTTAGTCAAATGAGTCTTCTTCAGTAACAGATCTTTAATTAACTTTTCTATTATTATTACTATAGAGCTTTGAATTAATTAGGTTGCTGTTTGACATATCTACAGATTCCTAATCAGGTTATTCAATTATCTACATAGGATTAGATAGCTATTTATTATATAATTTAGTATTTTCTCCATTAAGAGACTTATTAGAAGCTGATTTTTTTATAGGTGCAACTAGTCTATGCTTTTCATCTGGTTGAGTTTTAGAAGTATACTAATTTTTATGAGGAGAAGGTGATTGAGATTTATTATTACTATTTTTAGATTGATAAGATTCTTCTGTAGTAAACATTTCTAATCCTCTTATGAATATTTTATCTGTAATCCAAATACTTTCAAGCATTTAGTCTAATGAATTTCCAAAATATTTTTTTAATATTTTAGTGCCATCACTTTCACTCATTTCTAATACCTTTCTAGTCGGATTTTCTGCATCATCTGCAATAATTTTAAACATTCTATTTTTTATTTAAAAATGTAAATTGCATAAGTTTTTCTTAAATTTTGTTAAATAAAAATAATCTTAAAAATATATTTTATATCAATTTTATTCAACAGAGAGTTTATTTAATTTTAAAAACAACTATTTGATCTTAGGTAAGGGATTATGAATTATTAATACTATTTTACTGATTTATTTAATAAAAATTATTTAAAAACCATTCAAAAAGCTTTAGAAAACTATTATTGCACAAAATTCAATTTACCCGTCTTCCAAAGTAATTTCTATCAAGTAGTAACTGAGACCAATCTTCTTAGATTTTCTTAAAAGGATAACTTTCTTATTTATACTATTACTATTAGATAACCCACTTAAATTTCTTTAAAGCTTATTACTATTTACTATGTACCCACTTCCAATTCTTTCTTAAATGTTTATTAAATAAGATTAATAAAATATTATTTATTTTAAGCTGTTTACTCTTTAAAGGCTGAATGTCAGTTGTCTCAAAATTTTATCTTGATCTCTATATTTTAAAAGGATGTATTTACTAAGTATATCAAATAATTTAACTATAAAAAGGAGATAATTTACATATGTTAAGTTAGCAGATGCTGGAATTGTTTATGAAGGAGTATTCTCGTTTACATTTTATATCCCCTTAGGAACACTTCTTGATTGCATAGAAGATTTAGAATTTAATTTTCTATTGGTAGCTCCAAATTCACTGATTCTGCTACATATTTCCTATTACTCACTCCATGATTTAATTTATTTTTTTTATTCATAAGTACTTTTCATGCCTTTCAGCCTCTTCAAAAAATTTTAATTCTCTACAGTTATTTTAACGAGTTCTCTTTTTCTTTGTGCAGCGTTCAAGCTCTTCTTATTTTATATCATTTAATTATGATGTACTATTTATTACTATTGCTGCACTGTTTCTAGATTTAGAAAAATGTTAATTAGCCAATTAAACCATTATTTATAAATTTTTGTATTGATAATATTAAAGGTCTTATTGACAAATTTTACTTTATTATGGATCCTTGCTCATAACTTTAGTTATCTTTTCCAATAAAATCTTATTTTCTCTTTCTATCTCGATGTATTAACTTTCCATTATTTAATTTTTTTTCTTATTTGCTAAATTCCCATATTCATAAGTCTAGGGAGATGATGTATCAACCTATGCCTATATATTTTTAAGACGACTTTCGAGCCTAACTTAATCCTGATCAATAATCCTCTTTTGGCATATCTTATTGACAGTTGGTATTTGTCTATACATAATATTTAGAAGCTAAATGATTTATTCGTGCTTGGATTTACTAACTATTAAATATAATAGAGTGCTAAAATATTAATTCTTTCTAGCGTTTGAATAATTGATTTAAAAATTTTTACTTCAAAGATATAGCATTATATCAAATTAGAGTAAAACTAATAATAAGTGATTTTTTTAGTTCTAATTTTACAAACAGCTTATTAAAAAATCTAATTTTTACCATTCATTAATATTTTCTAGTTGATATGTCATTAATTCCATTATCAATAATGATTGAAACTGTAAAAAATTGCAAATACAAACAGGTATTTGATGTACTAAAAAATATAAATTTTAGAAAACAAAATATATTCAATATTATTTCTCTAATTCAATAATTCCATCATAAATATTTTTTGTTAAATTAATTTATAAGACAAAAATATCATTTTTTATTAATTGTTTCGACTTCTTATTTTTAAAAGCATTTAATCAAATTGCCTTTTAAAGTATTTTGCCTCTTTTTTTCAAAAGGAAAAAATATTATTCTAGATCTATTAATCTGAAGAATTTAACAAAATATTTTCTAATCTAATGTTTCTATTTTTAATATTTTTTGTTAAATTAATTAAAAAGGCAAAAATATGATTTTTAAGAACTGTTTCGATTTCTTATTTTTAAAAGCATTTTATCAAATTGCCTTTTAAAGTATTTTACTTATTTTTTCGAAAAGGAAAAAATATTATGCTAGATCTATTAATCTGAAGAATTTAACAAAATATTTTCTAATCCAATGTTTCTATTATAAATATTTTTTGTTAAATTAATTTATAAGTTAAAAATATCATCTTTTATGAATTGTTTTGATTTCTTATTTTTTAAAAGCATTTTATCAAATTGCATAATAAAGTATTTAATTTCTTTTTTTCAAATGGAAAAAAATGACTCTATCTATTTTAAAAAAATTAATTGAGAAATATTTATAAACATTCATTTATCTGAATCATTTAACAATATATATTTTTTCAATCTTTTTATTAATCTTTCTTTTTTTCGATAGCTTTGACTCCTTGTATAAGAGAACCAACCTTTTCCCATAATTTAGTGTAAGAAGAACCTCTATCCATTATTATGATACCCTTTTATTGTACTTAAATTTAATCATACTTAACTAATTCTTTTATTTCATCAATCAATAGTTCTAATGTTTCTGCAGATACATCCCCATCACCACTAGCTGTCAACTGCTCTTCTTCAATCTTTATTAAGTTTTTTAAATCTTTTTTGAAATTTTATCGTTTTGAAAATATATAATTACATTTAATACAATAAGAATAAATTTATTTGTAAAGTTTTTATGATTTGTTAAGTAAAATATTTATTGCCTGGCCTATCCAATTTCTTTTAATTTATCTTCTACAAGACTACCTAGATGATATTTAGGTCTAATTATATACATTATACCCGTAAACGGTATAGTTTTCAGAAATAGATCCTGCATGTCTAGAAACTAATTATAATAAACAGTATTTATTATACAACAAAATGGAATTATTTTTAATCAAAAATAATTACTTCAGGATGACCAGATATATCCCACACACCATAATTTTAATCTTAAGCAGTTGTTATTAATTCAAAATTATATCCTAATGAAGATTCAACTTTTTATTATTCTTCTTCCCACTCTAAAAAATGTAAATTTAGAATAAAATTTTGTTGATATTCTAAAATGTTATTTACTTCCATTTAAGAAATTGTCGTAAAGGAAATTAGTTTTTCCATGTCCTGACTATCCATACAATAATATCTTTATTAATAAGGATTTTTTTATGTTTACCTAAAAAATTTAAAAGTAGCTGTTACATGATGATGAATAGATTCTTTTTAACCCATTTTTTATTTTTCTAAAAATGATTGGTAAGTACGCTTAATTTTTTAGATACTTAGAATCTTAAAAATTTAATTAGTTAAAAAATCCTATTCATAATTTGTTAATAAACTCGATTTTGAAAAATAATCAGTTTTGAACTAATTTGTTAATATTTAGCATATTTATCAGTTTATTTAAAGAGATTTTATAAATAATTTTTTGATTGAAAAGTAGAACAAAAAATAGTAGAAACAATCAAACAAAGATGACTGATTCGTATTTTTATTTGAGTTTATTTTTCATTTAATCTCAATTATTATTAAAGGGAAGAATATACTAGCTAGCAAAGCATATCCAACAAGGGTTTTAAAGAAAAAAGCTATGCAAACACTTCTTATTTAAACGAGATATCATAAATATAATGTAAATTCTTATTTTATTTATATAATTGTATGCATAAATAAATATTTATAAATTAAATAAAAGTGCCTAACATAGAGATAGATTTATAGCCAGTAGAGGAGGAGGAAGATTAATTAACATTAAGCGAAATATAGTCAAATGGTGATGATTAAAATAGTGAAAAAAAAATAGAAGATCATGAAAGTTCAATTATTTCTTCAGCCCAAAATCAAAAAGCTCCTAACAACGTTAACTAAATTAACCCTCCAAATACCAACCAATCCCCAAAATTGTCTTAAAGCGAAATTAATGGTATGGAGTTACTTCATTTTAATAAATTTTAATGTTTATTTATATTAAATAACATATTTAGCATCTCCTTAATCTTAAAAGAATTTGAATTATATGCTGTTTCCTACTATATAAGCATAACTACTTAAATAAAGTAAAAATATATTAAACTTGATCATGGGGTCTAATTTAAATTATATTAAATAGGAAATACACTTACAGGTCAAAACTCTCCTTCATTTAGTTAGTATATTGAATAAAAAAGCATAGAAGAGCTTTAAAAATAATTTCAAAGTAATTCCTCTATTCAATCAATAGAGAAAAAAGATAAGACAAATTTCTTTGGTAAAAGAACCAAAAAACTAGATAAATGTAAAATAATTTAAAAAATAAATAGGGATAAAAAGTTTTCTTATTTAAAAGAACAAGGAATAAATTTAAACAAAAAAAACTTCTGTTTTAAAGTTGATACAAATACAGAAAAAATATTACTTTATGTTCAAGAAGTTGGAAGATTCGAATTAGCTTTAAAGTCTCCTAGAACCCAGGAGTCCATATTCTAGTTAGGGATATAGAAGGAATTTTTAGAATACAAGTAAATTTTCCATCAAAAGTATGCTTTAAAGATTAATTATAAATATAGTAAATTAAAAGATGAAGTTTTAAAGGAAGAAGTAGATGATCCTATTGAAAATCTCAAATCTAATTGTCTTAAAAAAAAACTTGCAAGTAATTAAAATAATTCAGATACATCCCTCAACAAAATTTAAATAATTAATTTAAAAATATAAGTTATTTTATTGATTCTTGATAAATTATAGTTATATTTAGTTAATTTAATGTTTTTAGAAAGATACAATACCATATTAATATTTAAAACTAAATTAATTACTTAATTAATATTTTGTTATAAAAGAGTTGATTATTAGAATTTCTAAAAAAAGAGATGAAATAATTAAGATTTTAGATGGGAAAAAGCTTTTTGATTAGTCTAAGTAATCAAGCCCCTCCTCATTTTATACGGGAAGTGCTTCTATATAATAATAGGGTTCTTCTAAATAACTTTTTACTTAAGACGATTATAACTAATTTGTTTAATCAACAAACAGAAATCTACGTAAAATATAAGCTACTATTTCAATTATGGGAGAAAAATCAAAATCTCTCAGTCCCAGTATGGTTAGATACTAAAATATTATTAGTTCTTCACTAATGCAAAGTTATAAAGATGTTAATATGGTTAAAATGCTCTAAAACCTACCATCAGTAAATGATACCTTTTCATCTGATTTAGAAAAAGAGTTATAGAAATTTGATAAACAAAAACAACTCATTTAGGTAATCAATCAAATTTCTAAAACCAATTTTTTTTCTAAAAGCTGTATTTAAATAATATTAACAAAAATTTCTTAAATCTAAGCTAATAAGTTTGAATTAAATTTATAAAATTTAAATTATTCGTATAATTTTTCTATTAATTTACGTTTAAATTTATAACTTTAATAGAAAAAGGCTTTAGAAATTATAAAATAAGAGTAAATGAGAGAAAATTAAGCTGAGTATATAAAAAGAAAAGACTAACTTGCTGAATAACGAATTTAGTTATTGAAAGAAGAAGCATTTTCAAGAAGTTAAGAAATTTAAAATAAAAAAATGCAAAAGTAAGAGAGATGCCTTCAAACAGAAATAACAAATAAATATAGTTTATATAATAAAATTGAAAAAATTTCAAAGAAACATTAAGAAATGTAAATATAATTCACAGAATTATTAAAATTAAAAAAATTTTATAAAAAGTGAAGAAAGAATTTAAAGGCTAAAGAACGAAAAAGAAATGTTGATAAAGCAGTAGTCATAAAAATACTATGAAAAGTCTTAAGATACTTAAGAGAAATAAAGAATGAAAATGGAAGAAGATTATAATTTAAGAGTAAAAATATAAGATGATTTGATAGAGGATGAAATTTTAGCAAAGTAAAGGTAGGAAGCTTTATTAAGGTTAAAGTAAGATAAAATAGCCAAATTTAATATGAAAGAACAAGAAACCATGAATTATGCCTAAAAATTAAAAATATAAGACCACTCCAATTAAATAAATAAATTACTTTTTAAATTAGAAAAAGTTGAATAATTCCAATTAGGTAGAGCTATTTTTTTTATTTAATGAAATATTATTTAAATATTAAAAAAGAAAAGGAAAGAGAAAGAAAAGCAAAAATACTTTAAAAAAAACTTGAAATTTTAGATAGAGAAAAAAGCTATAATACTAATACAAAGAAATTAAATGAAGAAATAAAGTAATCACTTTTTATTTTTAACTAAAATCAATTGTATTTTCATTTTTATTAAAAATATTCTTTTAATGAAATAAAATACCCTTAAATATTCTAATTATGGATGTTTTTTAGGCATTCTGTAATTAAAAAAATATTGAATATTTCATTTATATTTTAGTTTTAGGTTATATTTAAAGATTTATCATTTTACAAGAAGTTTAATTAGTTTTAAAACTAATCATTTTTAAAAATAAAATCACTAAAAATATTATTTTAATTTAAATTTATAGATTAAAAGAATACAATAAAATATTAAATGTAGAAAGACATAATGCTCTCATAAAATTAAAGGAGGTATTTTAAATTTTAATGTATACCATTTTAAAACTGAATTTTAATTTAGATTGATCAAAATAATTTGATAAACTACAAAAGGGCTCTAGCTCAAGCTAGAAATCAAGAAATTAAAGATTCTGTAGAGTCTTAAAAGAAAGTTTAGGTATATTATAGATAGAATTAAAAGATTTTAATTGAAAATTTTTTTTGTTTGTAATAAAAAGGACATAAAAGTAATATAAATAATGCAAAAAGAAAAGTAACTAAAAGAAAAGACTATGGAAGATAAAATAAAGAAGTTAATAATTAAAACAGTCCAAAAGTAATTCATTAAAAATAATTTAAAAAAATTAATTTAATTTACAATTTATAAAGTGAATGCTTGAAACAAAGATAAATAGAAAGATAAAAGATATTTGATAATGTTGAAAAAACTAGTTTATATTTATTTTAAGAGGAAATTAGTAACTAAAACTCTGAATAAAACATAGGGCTTAGCAAATAAATTAAATATAACAAAGCAATCAAAATGCTTGAAAACACTATTGAAAGAAGTATTTTAGATAATTCAATTTAATTTTAAAATTCACTTTTAGATCAGCTTGGTGAAGAAGTTTAAATTAAAGATTTTTAAGAATTTTCAAATGTTGAATAAGTTAAATAATCTAAATATTCATAAAAAAGCGAATTATTAAATTAGAGTATGTGAAGAGTTAACATATTTTTATTTTCATATTTTTGTGAATAAATTATTTTAATAAAATTAAAGATGCTACTGCGTGATAAAAATTTATTTTTTTATTATTAAGTCTAAAAATTTAAAATGATTTTTTTATTATTTACTAAAGTTTTACTAAACTATCAATTTTAGATTAATGTTTTTAGATATTAGTTAAGTGTGCAATATTTAATATTTTTTGAGAGTTATATATTTATTTAATTAAATCCAATAAATTATACAAAGTTTACCTATTCTATTTAATTTTTAGTAAGATGGAGAAGACCCATAGTTTAGGGGATAAGCAAAAAGAGGCTTAGTCTGTCTCATTATGGTGTGAATTTTAATTCAAGATTAAGCAGAATTATTTATAAATAGAAAACATTAAAAGCTCTTTTTTTATTCATGGATTTGTAATTAACAGGTTTGATATGGATACTGGAAAACATTATTTACTTAATAATGTTACAGGAGAGAAAAAGAGAGTAAATAAAACAGGAGAATACATAAAAAAATTTAATGTAAATTTGACTGGTTAAGTCAATCATGATTAGAGAGTTGCTGCTGCAAATGGGGTATTATTTTAATTGAATTAGCTTTTTAAAAACAGTAGTTTCATAATTTATTTATTTAAAATATACAAAAAGGATGCATAGTATATGCCTTTTAAAGTAAAGTCTAAGAATTATCATTCATAAAAAGCTTTATATACTCCATAGAATGATAAATTTCAAGGATATTCTTAATTTCCATGTCCAAGAACACAACCTTATCAGAATTAAAAACATGAATTTAAACTGAATAGAGAAAAAAGAAATTTTATAAAAAAGTGCGAAAGTTTAGTTAAATTTGATAACACGACTAATTCTAGTTTATTTAATTATGGAGGTGAAAAAGCCTAAAACTTAAAAGTGTCATTCATATCTCATTATTAGGACAAAGACAATGACTTATTTGAAAAGTAGAAACAAAGTCTACTGAAGACCTTACAAAAACACTAGGAAATTGAAAAACAAAATTAAAGAGTAATAAATACTATAATCTTAATTTATTTCATTTTGATATAACCAATTGATTAATATAATTGGATGAATTAAAATGTATTTTAAATATTTATTATAAAAGAAACAAGAGGAAGAAGATGCAGAAAATAAATCGAGTAGAAATTTAATTACTTAGTAAGTTAGTTAATCAATTAATTATTTAAATTAGAACAAAAAATGAAAGTGGATGATGTAATTAGCTAATAAAGATATACCTAAAAAGTCAAGAGTTTTAGTTAAAAATCTTTTGGATTCAACTCTATTGCTCCAGAACTTCAGAGTTAATTTAATAATCACTCTACTTTAGAAAGTAAAAAGCTTCATAGTATAGATACGATGTTCTCAAAGCTTGAAGGACTTTAAACAAAAACTTTCTAAAAAGAAATCAAGCTTAATTTTAATGATCATCAGCAATCAGACCCAAACATAAAGACCATTAAAGAATTTAACTAAGATTTAGAAATTAATAGATTACTAAAAGATTAACAGGTAAATTTTAATAAATATCTCTTTATTACAAAAATATCAATATCAAAATAGCTACCAGAAATAAAAGAAAAGTCAACAGTTATAACAAAAGGAAGATTTGGTTTTAATTTAACTGGAGATAAAGTATTATACGATGCAGATAGAAAAATAGTATTAAAGAGTAATAAATCAAAATATTATAAACTTCAAATGTATTAAATTTATTTCATTAATAAAAGACTTCCCTGAATATTTCAATGAGAAAGTAGACACAAAAAAGTAAAGACTAAAAGAATAAAGAAGAGAGTTACTTAAAAAAGTTATAGAAGAAATGCTAATTTACAATGAAAAAAATAAAATATGAGAGAATATAAATAATTTCATTAAAAATGATTGTTAGGTATTTTAACTAACATTTACTAATTAAGCCATAACCATCAAAGTTTATTTATTTGTTTATGATAAAAGTATTAAATAAAGTGATAATTTTGGGTAAAAAATAAATGTATTTAGATTATTTTTTTTTATTTTAGATTTAGTCATCATCAAAATGAAATTATAAATTATTATGAACTGGACTTAATCTTATTTATTTATCTTTTTTAAAATAAATAAAAAGCATACACAAAAGTTTTTATTTATCAATTATTGTAATTATTATCTAATCTTTAGATTTAAAAATTCATATATAATTGCTAATTTTAAAATATAATTAAAAATGCGATGATTTAGTAGTAATAGAATACAAATTAAAGTGTTAGTTAAAATCCAAATAAAATGCCACATTCGATTTTTAGATAAAAAGAGAAGCTATTTAAGTTAATAATTTTAAGTATTTTTTAAAAAATAATTATTTCTAGTTAGATAATTTCTAAATTGTTTTTTTAACTTTTAAAATATGAAAAAAATTTATTTTTTTTACTAAACTTAATATTTCTAACTTTAAAATTTTAATATCCTCAATCTGTTTTGAATTAAATTTAATTAATATATTTTAAAATTTTATTAAACATTAAAAAATTAGAAAAAATATCAGTGAATTAATTTATTAATTATTTATTTAAAAACTAATTAATTAATAACTTTAAATTAAAAAATAATATAAAAATACTCTCTCCAAAGAAATTCAATACTAATTTATAAATAAGCTCATAAGTTATTAAGTGAACTTATATTTTATTCCCACTTAAACTCAAATTTATACTCATCCATCTCTTATTTTTCGAAGAAGGATTTTATTTATTAAACTCTAGTCTCGAATTATTTTTTGAATTCTTCTAGGATTTATTTTTTCCATGAGTTGGCACTCTTTTGTCTGTAAGTTTTGAAAGACTTTATTGCTTTCGTTAAATTTGGATTTTCCTCTTAAACTTCTTATTATTTATCATTGGTTTTGCCTCCTTTAGCAGGAGCAGGAGGAGCTTTTGCAGGTGGTGCTTTTTTAGCGTCTTTTTTGGCTCCACCTTTACCTTTATCATCTTCTTAAACAGTAGTAAGTTTATACTCTATTTTTCTATCATCAAAGCAGAAAGTAGTTAAGAGTATACCATCCCATGTTTTAGATAAAGATCTTTCACTGCTTGTATCAATTACTGTACCTTTTTATTTCATTCTCAAAAGCACTTTAATATTTTCATGCTTCTTTTGGATATCATCATCTATTTATTTCAGATTAAGTATTTTATTTTTGTATAAATTAATTGTCTAATTAGATTCTTATTTTTAAAAATAATTTTTTACCTCCAGGTAGTTTCTTAAAGTCTTCAAAAAGAACTTCAGAATCATAGTAAGTAAGTAAAAATTCAAAGTGATTTAAAAGACTCTTAAAGAACTCATTTGATTCTATAAATCTTAAATCAAGTACGTTTTCTTTAAATTGTTTGCATGATTAAAAGTAGTTGGTGATTCTTTCTTTTTCTCTTTTAACCAAATCTATTAACTCAGGTTTGCATTATGGATTAGAAAGGTTAGGGCGAAGCTGTTAGAGATGCTGTTGTTTTTTGTCTTGATGTACATTTTATAGTTGAGCAAACTCCTTCATTAAAGATTCATCTATATATTTTTAAAGAAAAAAGAAATTAATTTTTGTATTTTAAAAAAACCAAATAATAATTTTCAAACAATATCTTGCCTTTCAAATTTATATTAAAGTTATATCTAGCATTCATAGATTGAATTATCATTTCTGAGATATTAGTAGATAGTTATGAAAGTTCTTCACATGAATTTCTTAGATTTCTGCATGATGAAATTCTGAATTCTTCTGCATTTTTACGATTATTTTAAATGTAATTCCTTAGATAGTCTGGACATTTATCTGCTCCAGTGAGGAATTTACTTTTATCTCCTACGTATATCTTCTAAGCTTCTAAAATGGTATTCTTTTCTATTTCTGTAACCCAGTCCATAAATTTATGAGGTTCTTTTTAAAAGAAAAGAGGTCCTATGAACTCAAGCTCAGCTTCTTTCCAGATTAAATCTTATTCTTATTCTGTAGGATCCAAAACACAATCAAATTTTTTTTCAATATAAGTCACTCTAGGCATTTCTTGAACTTAAGAATCAGGTTTTAGTGCATCTATATGAATAGCATACCTTCCAATACATGTCCTCAAAGTCATTAAGGTCTATCTTACCCTCATAGCAAATAAGTCTTTAGAATTTTGCTTTTTAGCTTCATCTAAATGATATTATTCATTTTTAATATTATCTTAGTACTCAGCATACATACTTCTTAATTAAGCAAGTAATCTGATAATTGTATAATATAAATATATCATTATAAATTTAATAATATGATTGTATGCTTACTCATTAACTGCATCCTAAGCCTTTTCACATTTTGTCATTTCTGTTCTCATTCTCTCTTAGACGTATCTACGAGGTCTGCCATATTTCTTACCTGTACCATCCTTAAATTCAATTAAGATTAGCAAAGAAGAAATAATAAATTTTTAAAATTACTTTTGCAGCTAATTCTTCAATAGCTATTACATATTACTTTTCAAAAGCTTCCAATAACTCTGTTTTCTTTTAATTAAGATGTTTAAGTATTTCTGCTATGCTAACATTTCTCTTTTACTTTTAGCTGTTAAGTTAGTCATCAATTTCTTTCATCATTCCTTCATACCATTAAACCTCATCCTTAGAATATTCTCCACCATCCTCAAACAGCTTACTTTCTTTAATGAAAGCTCTATTCTTCTATAATAAGAACTCGACTTCAGCATTTCCTAAAACAGTTAACTTTTCTTCAAGATCTCTAATTTCTTTAATTTAAAAAATTAATTTAATTTGATTAAGTAATTAGAATTTTAGAAATATATATATTCTAATATTTTACTCTCTCCAAACTTAAAAGCATTTTCCTTCACATGATTTTATATTCCTTACAGTTTCGCCAAAGTAGTAGCTGAAGAAAGAGAATCTTTGTAATTCTTTTATTCAGTTTCATGTTCTTATAGATCTTCAAATGCTTATTCCATCAGGAAGTTAAAATGTTCTGTCTGCAAATCAACTTTCTCAATAGTTGTCCTAGCATGCCTTTCGTATCGTTTTTTGTGCACTGTTATTTATGCAGATCTAATCTAGTAGATTTCAACTTCCATCTTTCCTTTCAAAGGATAGTGGGCTTTGAGTCTCTCATCCAAAATCAAAATAGAGTTTTCGATCTAAAATTATAATCAGTTTTGTTAAAATTATTTAGTTTTAGAAATATTATTACGAAGTCTTTATCGTTGCTTTTAGCCTAATCAATTACATCGTTTTGTAATTTAGAGATGTAATCAAATAATTTTCTCTTACAATTATCGATCAAATTTACCATAAAACTTAACTCGACAACAACGTTTTTCTTTTTTAAGAAATAATTTATTAAAAATCTTAAATTCTATTAATAAATTCATTTTACTTCCAAGATTACTCTTCCTTCAGGATCAACTGGAGGATCTACTTTAAAATCAACAGGAATAATAGGTTTTTCTTCTTCTAAGACAGGGATTTCAAATGCACTAACTTATTCTGGTTACTTAGCATTTTTAGCAGCAGGAGCAGGTTATGCTGCTTTTTTATCTTCTTTTTTATTTCCTGTGGCTGCAACAGAGACAGGCTCAGGTGGTTTTTATTCTTACTACTAAGGAGCCTCAGCTACTTCTTCTTTTTTCTCCTCTTCTTAAATCTCATAAAACCCTTTATTTTTAAATGATAAAAATTCAAAATCTTAGATACATTTCATATAAATTGAATTGATTTTGATATTCTACTACAAAATAATTCATATTCTTATAATTTTAAAATAAAAACTAACTTTTTGCTATTTCTTCAATTGAAAATGCGACTACGTATTAGTTTTGGGTTACAGGAGAGGTAAACTATTCAACTTGCTCTATACCTATTTAGTCTATTGCTGTCTTTAATCTTTACTCAGCCTCTGCAGCTGCCTTTTTAGGGTCTCCTGCTTTTTTTGGAGGAGGCTTTTTAGGAGGAGCACCTCCTTTTTTTGCTGCAGCAGCTTCTTAGGCAGCTTTATATTCTTCTATTTCTTTCATCTTATCTTCTCTTTCAATTAGTTTTTGAGCTTTTTCTGTAGCTCTTTTTAAGTTCCTTTGTTCTAATTCTTGCTTTTTCGAAACATCGAGTAGTTCGAAGAATTGAGCAACAGCTTTTTCAAATCCAGCATATAGATTTAAAATAAAT
This sequence comes from Tetrahymena malaccensis 436, assembly GCA_000231845.2. NCBI lineage: Eukaryota > Ciliophora > Oligohymenophorea > Hymenostomatida > Tetrahymenidae > Tetrahymena > Tetrahymena malaccensis. Next base: position 424,363 of record JH720018.1, on the reverse strand, counting down.
GTAGGATGCTCTTTTGCTAGAGATTGATTTTTATCATGGAAATCTCTGTACTCATTTTCTATTTCATCAATTTTCTTGAAACAAACATCCAAGACTTCATTTAATTTAGGATGGTGTAGAGCCATCTTCATTTCTACTTTAATTTTTTCGAATTCATCGTTAAGTTGAATAAGTTTTTCATCATTTTCATCAGCAATATTGGCTTTTTTTAATTCATATTCGAAATTCATTTTATTATAATTTTTTTTGTTTTCATCATTTTTTTCTCCTATATTCTTAAAGAACTTGCCTATATTACTGACTAGCTCGTTTTGCTTAAAGTCACTTTCTTCTACAAATTTGATGGCTTTAGTGAGAAGATCTCTGCTATCTTCATAATATTTATTAGATATTGAAACACACTCAAGTTCAATTAAGCTATTTAGATCTTGTGCATTTAAATGGCCAACATACCTATAATTTTAAATATTAAATTTAAGCTTACTATTAAAAAAGTAGTTTTTATTACTCTAGTCTATCATGTAGCTTATTTATTCTATCTAAAGAGTGTTGTTTTGCTTCTTCGCTTTCTTTTATTAAGGCTTCAAATCTTGCATCTAATATTTCCTAAGCTTATTCATGGAAATTTTTTGTATCTTCAATCCATTTTTCTACATAAGCTTTACTAATATTTATGATATCAAGCTTATCCAATTTTTAAATAAAGTTGTTTCTTTTGGTATAAATAGTAACATGCTGTCTCTTGAGTTCTTCATATAATTGAATTCTTTTGTCAGGATTTACATATTCCATCTATTTAATATCAACCATAAATTCTTCAAAAGCAGCATCATGCTTAAGTTTTCTCCACCTTTTATCCACTTAATTTTACCTTTAGACAAATGCCTTTTCAAAATAAAATTTAATATATATCATCCATAAGATCTTTTAAAAATTACTTCAAAGGATTCCTTTTACTGTTGTTTTATTTTTGCAATATAATCATCATTTTCAATTCTTTTTTATGCAACAATTTATTCAAACTCTCTCCTTTTAATCTTCAAAAAAAAAAACGATCAGATAAAAGTATAAATTGATACAAATTCATAAATTTTACATCTACTAAAACTTTAACCTGGGGCTCTAACTCAAAAGCAATATCAATTAAAGTAAATTCCAATTTATCACAAAAGAATTTTAAATTCTTTTCTCTTTCTTTTTCTAAATCCTCAAGACGGTTATCAAGATTATCTACTTTATTTTCCTTTTTAATTCCACATTCCTTTTCAAATTAAAATAATGTCAATACTCAATAAATTAATTTTAGATTAGAAAATTTCTACAACTATTAATAATATGTTTGTAAATATTATTTTGTTTTTACTCATTAAAAATGAGTATATGCTTTATTTATGCTTATATATAATTTTATGCTTTTTAGATCATATGATAGATACTCAATTAATTATAATTTTCTTTTCTAATGATAAATGAGAACTAGTTAATTACCACAACAATTTGATTTATTTCATCTAATAAATCTTTTTCCCTTTTGAGCAACTCTTGATCTGAAAATTTATCGAAATAGGCATTCAATTCCTTATCATGCTAGATAAAATAATCTTCAATATCATGTTTAATTTCAGTGTAACTGTCAACAACATCGTTTGATAAAGATTCTGTCCATTTTTCAAAATCATTTAGAGTTTTTATATGTCTATCACGCCTTGACTCACGCTATTTTTAAATCATTTCCTAAGTTCTTGGATGAGTAAATGGTTTGGAAAAATTAGAGAGAGCGATAACTTCACTTTCTATTGTCATATCTTTAATTGGGTTGAGCTTTTCATTCATCTTTTCTATTCTAGCTTGTTTTAACAATTCTTTACCAGTATTCACAAAAACACGAGTTGAGTCTATTTTTTTTCGCTCTTTGACTAGCTAACTATGTAAATCTGTAGTAGCCTTGAATTACATCATTGTTAATTTATCTAAGTTTTGAGACTAGCGCTAAGTCCCTGTAAACGTTTTCATTGCTATTATAATTTTTAATTCCTATAATAATTTGACAAATTTTTTGAACTTAGTTATTGAAATGATCTATCAAATTTAAGTGATTTATTAATTATTATAAAAAAAGAAGGTAACTTTTTTCTTGTATATCAAATTTTTAATTTCATAATTTTTTAAATTATTTTAAAAATAAAATAATTTGAAAATTCTAAATAAATAACAAAAAAAAAATATTTTTCTTAAAGAGATTTATTTTTTAAAATAGATTTATTTAATTGTAAAATTTTATATGGTTAAAGCTCAAATTAAATTTAGTACTAAAATATTCTAAGAACAATAATTGTTTAATTACAAAAAAAATTTTTTTTAAATAAATAACAATAACAATACTAAAAAAAGTTTTAATGGACTACTATTTATCTAAAATTTTTGGACTTAATAAAAAAGAAGTTCAATAAGAATAACTTGAATATGAATATGTTAAAGACTCCAAAATAAAATAGAAAGGAAAAATGTTAGTTCCTGAATAATAAGGAATAATAAAAATAATTGAGGCATACTAATCTGAAAATAATAAACCTTCAAAAGAAGCAAAGATATAAGAATAAATAAAGATGTGCATTTATTCTTTTGTCTTATATTGCGCAAGGAATAAAAGCAAATATAAAATATTAAAAGAAGCATTAAAATTGCAAAAAGTAGATTAAAATTATAATGAATACTCAAAAATTATAGAATAATATGAAAAAATTGAATAAATAGAAATTTTAGTTTTCCTTAATTAAGAGTTCCAATCAAAAGATAAATATTATTAAGTTTTATATAATATATTATTAAATTATGCATTTTAGTAGAAATATAATGAAATTCAAAATGAAAATCAATTAATTTAATTTATGGCAACGTACTTTGAAATAAACTTACAGGTAAATGATTAAATCAGACTTTAAAATATTAATTAACAAATTGATTTTATATTTTTAGAAGAAAAATACTATTTTTATTTGTTTATGTTTTCAGAAAATGAAGAATCTCAAATTGAAAATAAAATATAATTCAAAAAAGGAGATAAAGTTGAAATAATATTTGCACCTGATGAAGTTAGTGCTAAATGTGTTTTTGTATTATTTTAGCTTTTTAAATATGTTGAATTCATAAAAACAGAGGATAATGTTAGTGGTGAATATTAGATAATTGATTCAGCAAAAATTAATATAACTCTTGAATAGATGATTTAAAGTTTTTTATATGATATTATCAAATAAATAATATTAGAGGATAGAGAACTTTTAAAATTAGATAAAGGAATAAACAAAAGTTTGAGTACACAAAAATTGAATAATATAGTATAAAAAATACAAGAAAATAAAAAATTTTTAAATTACAAAAACTAAAATTTAAATATAAAATTTCTCAGTTCAAATATTTCAGCATGTTGTGAAATTAATTTTAAAAGCAATAATAAATATGAGCTTTTATGCTATTAAAATTATTTAAAAGAATAATCTTAAAATTCTCAATATTGCTAAAAATGTTATTATTCTTTTGTAGAAGTTTTCTACTAAGATTATTAGCTATGTTAAAATTGCCTTTAAAAAAAACTATTTTCTTATATATGAATAAGAATATAACTATGGATGAGTGAAACTATAAGTTAAGATAATTAAATATAAATATGATATATAAAATCTATTTCATAAAAAATATTTCATTTTGTGATAAAAATCTATTTTTAAATTATTCGATAAAAATTTAATTTTTTCGATAACTTTATTTTTTAATAATGGTAAAATAGAATATTCTGAAGATGTTATTAATGAAATAAATAAAATAAAAAATTGTATTTTTCTCATTTTTTTTGCACCAATTTAGAAATTAGAAAAGCTGAAGAATTTTCTATCTATTTTTATAATATCTTATTTTATATTATACCAGTTTTTTGTAAATTTTTAATTTTAGACATCTAATTATCTAATAGCTTTATATTTCCTATTATATCATACTTTTCATATTTCCATTTTGGTTTTCTTAGTTAATCTTACAAATTATAATTAAATTGATTATTTTTTTATTAGTCTTCTTAAAATTGTTATCCGATTTTGCTATCAACATTAATGAATTAAAGCATAGTTTACTTTGGCCATTTTTATTATTGTTATTATAAAGATATTTAGTTTGCACAAGGGTGAGTGTTATAAGATTATTTTAACTAATTTATCTAGTATTATACAAATTCATTTTCCTTTAATTAATCTATTTGATTTAGAGCATTAATATCTTCTCTTATTTATTCATGAATTAAGTTTTCACTATTTATTTTTTATTCTGGATAATATTTATTCATTGTAATTATATCTGTGAATGGAGTTTAAACTGATGATGATCTCATCTTTTAATTTACTCTTTACTTTTATTATTAATTTTTTATGATTTGTTATTCTTAAATATTCTAACTAACATTTAATTAAAATTAAGATTAAGACCTAGAGAGTATTTTTTGACTATTTTCAGCTGAAAAATAATTAGTAATATATTACTATTATTTCACCAAAATTTATTTTGGTTTACTCTGAGATTAGTAAACCTTTATTAATTTGTATTTACTTTTATCAAAAATATTATTTTATTTTTTAATTTATTTTTCTTCTTGATTAATTATTTTATCTTATTATTATTTATCTTAATCACAGACATCTTCATTTAATTAATCAAGAATCTTTACTTGTTAATATATTTCTAAGTTATTGTTTTAGCTTTATTTTTTATCTTCTTGGAAGGCTTCTGTATAAGATATTCTTGAATTTGGAGGATTATACGAATAATACCTATATAAACCTTTTTCTGGAGAAGCTTCTGTTTTAACAGTGGAAATACTAGAAAATTAGCACTTATCTTTTTTTTAACTTTGAATGCTTTTATTAAGAGATAAGTTATGCTATAATTCTTTAATAGAATTAGCACTAACAGCTCTTCTCCTTTTTTGTATTACTTTTTCAGGGCTTTATATATTATGTTGTTCTTTTTCTCTCATAATCTGCAAGTAGTCAATTTTTGATCTATCTGATTTAGGCTTCTAGGCTTAGTGACATTTGATTTTAAAATGTATAGAAGACTATTCATAAATTATTTATCTATATTAGTTTAAAAGTTAGTCTCTTGTTTCATTTTTTAAAGTAGAAACAGATTTTGATCTTTGCTCTTTACTGCAATACTAATCACTAGGATTGTCTTTTTCATTGGTGATTTTGCTAGATTATTCTTAGTTATTTATTTCCTCTTAAGCATTCATATTTATAAATTTATCTGTTTCATATTAGTTAAATTACTAGGCGTAATGCTACATTTCAATATTAACTTCTTTCTGATTTTTTCTTATGCTTGTATCTTTGAACTCTTTATTGAACATTCCTGATAAGCCTTTTTGTAGACTCTATCTATGATATTTTAAATCATAGTTAAGAACTTTTTAAAGCATATGAATATTTTCTTAATGCTTTTCTTACTGTTCAAATTTTTATTGAATTTATTAAAAATTATTTTGCTTCGATTTCATTTCTTCTTACTATTTGATTGTCTTTGCTGGCGACATACTTTTTGAAGTAAAATTAGCTTAGTGATAATCAGTTTCTTCGTTACTTTGTTTTTTTATGGCTTCAATACAGAAATCAAATAGATTATCAGTTGATGCCAATAAATATTTCTTATATTATTTATATTGCTAAATAATAGTTTGTGATCTTTATTCAAATGCTTTTTTTTTCTTTTCTAGTCTTTCATATAAATATTATTTTGTGTAGTCATCTTATAAGATTCTAATGCTGAAATTCTTATTTTTAATGACTATGAGTTAACCTTAGAGAGATGTGCATTTAACAGAAAATGTTCTATCTTACTTCATTAGAAAATCCTCCTCCCCAAACATTTCAAAAGGAGTTAAAATTGACATCTAATTTTAAGTGTAATATTTAATTATAAAAAGTAAATTTAAAAATAAATTATTTATTGTTTATTTCTTTAACACTTCAAAACAATTAATTAGTTAAAAATTAAACAATTTTTTAAGTATTTTCTTATACTTTTATGGGTAATGCTTCGATTGGCTTTTGATTACCATGAACTTAATTCAGCTGATCGATGATATCTTATTATTAAAATTAATCTAAATTTAAGTCTTTTTATTCCTCATCTCGATTGAACTCAAATATTTTGTACGTCTTATAAGTAAAATAAATAATATAACATGTTATTTTTATAATAATAAATTTACAGTAAATTCCCCTTGATTTACAATATAAACGTTATCACAAGCATCTCCTTCTTTGAATATGATTTATCCATTGTTAAATTTTACCTTTTAACTATTAAGATAAAGCTATTTAAGTAAGTTTTTGTTCCACCCTTAAAAAATGTGAAGATTAGCTAATAATGATATTTCTTTATCAAGGAGCTTTTCTTCAATATCTTTTAAAATTTTAGTAAAGTCTTCTTTTTCTAGAATAGCAAACTGACAATTTTCATGGCAAACAATAGTAGCTAGTCTAGGTTTATTATTGAGCAAAGCTAGCTCTCCAAATGCATTCCCTGCTTCTATTTCTTTGACACAAATCATTGAATGAGTGTTTTTAGGTGTAAATAATTCAAAGTTATCATTTTCGTTATTTTAGAGAAATGCATTGGTTTTTTTCTTAGGTCTAGAAAATTTTTATCTCAACTAAATGTAATATTCATCTGGATCAAATCTTTTTTCTTGAGGAGTGTTTTGGCCATTTTAACTTTAAACACTTTCATCCTTTGAGAGTTTACTTTATTTTCTTGGCATTAAAGGTCTTTATTATTTATAATAAATTAAGATTAATAATTCATACAGTAGGGAATTTAATTGATATATAAATAAATATACTCTTCATTATGTTAATCTCTCTAAATCACTGGCTGATGTGAATGGTTTCCGATAATCTTAGGTGTAACATTATTACTTGTTTATTAGTTAGGATCTTTTATATACACACCAACTTTTCCTGAAAGAATTAAGTAGAATTTTGTTCCTCTTTCATCTATATAATGTTAATTTAATTCCATTTAATGTTTTCTTGGGGATTTAATTTAGTTACCAATTTCAAATACTTTCTAGCCTTTCTCCATGGCTTCATATTTCATGTGTTTGCAACATTTTTATAATACTATTGTTATTAATAATTAATCAAATAAGCATCAACTATTGTTAAGTTTACCTTTATCTCTTCCTTATTCTACATATCTATCAAAAAATTAAATTTGCTAAGTTGCGATGATTAAACGCTTTAGATCCAATACAGTTCTTTAATCAGGCTTTTTTTGCAAAACATCAACTATGTCCTTTAGATGATTAAAGAAATAAAAGAATATTGTAAATTATCTATTAATAATTACCTAAATAGAGTTTTCTTCATTGCTTTCTTTCATATTGATTTTAACTAGTAATAAAAAATATACAAAAATAATTGAATATTTTATTCAATCAATAATATTTATTGGTATTTTTAAATTAAAAATTAACCATAAATATGAATTTAATCGCTATATTTATTAGGTTAATATTTCTTTTTCAAATGAGTGTTTTTAAAAAGGTAAAAATTATTACTTAAAAGTTTAGTCTCTTATCAAATAAACCACCTAAATAATAAAAAATTATTTATTTAAAATAATTGAATTTTCTCATTTTAAATATATTTTTTAGTTTAAAATAATTGTTGATTGAAGTTTTTTAATAATCGAAAATTAATTGAAAATGAACTAAACAAACAATATTTAAAATGACTTAATAAACAACATTTTTAATTAAAAATATTAAATTTTAAAAACTAATAATAAAAAAATACTTATTAAATTATTTGAACCATCTTAATTATTGAATGTATTGAATGTGTTTATTTAATTATTGATGATATCATTTTATGTTAGAATTGTTCAAGGTTTCTATTAAGAAAAATAAATAAATTGGTAATATCGTATTTAGTTTTGATAAATCACTGAATCTTAAAACAAAATAATAAGAAATAACTAATACTATTTTGCTTTTATTTCTTAATTTACTCTTTAAAAATATTCTGAAAATTGCTACAACAAAATTATTTAGCGAGTATAAAAATAAATAGTTCAGCAACTTTTATTTGGAAAAAATACATCCTATTATGAAATAAACAATAAAATCTTAATCAAATAGTAAAATTTTATCATAATATGGTTTTTATTTCAAAAATTGTCTTACTAAGAAAATAGTATTAATAGCTATTTCGATCTCAATATAAATGATCCAGATTTAGACTATTTAGATGAAGATTTTTTTAAATTTCTTGAGAAAAATAGAGGTCTTATAAATAAATTTAATCAGAATTATCCATCTTGGAGAAACCAAAGTAATAAGCGATCAGATTCTTAAAAAAGATTTGCATAAATACCTTCAAAGCTATCTAAGCTATAAAATAGCAATAACATAAACTTACCTCCCAAGTTAATAACACCAAGCACTTCAACAAATACTTCAAGCCAAAATTCTTCTGTGAGCTCTGCTTACAAAAGAATACCTTCTTGTGGAAATATTTCACGTAATATAAAAATAAATTTCAAATTATTTTAGTTGACTAATGATAAAATATTTCATTTAAAAATAAAAACTGCTTAATCTCTACTAACTTTTGATTTATTTAAATAGTTAACGAATCAAAATCAACAACTTTCTTTCGTAAACCTACAAAAACTAATTTACCTGCATTATAGTTTCAATAACATAATAAAATAAATGATGAAAATTATCAAGATAAATAAGAGTAAGAAGCTCCTTCTAAGATAAAAAGTAAATAAAAATACTTTCCATTCAAAATTATAAAAATTCTAAAATTCTTAAATAGCATCAAGGGAAGAATTAAAACCTTAAGTTACATGTAAGGCTTGGGGCATATACAAAGATGAAGATGCTACTTTTATTTAAGGAGAAAACACATATGAAATAAGGGAAATGGCTTCAATCACAAAGATAATGACTTGCTTAGTTTCTTTAAAGCTAGCCAAAAAATTTGACATAAATGTTTCAGAAATTTATTTTAGCGTCTCTAAAACAGCTGTAATTTAATTAGTATTTAGTTCTACTATTCTTAATTTTAGCAAATTTACAAATAAATTGTATTTTTAACTCTATGCTAAGTTGGTACTAACTAGCAATAAAAATACTCTTTTACAAGATAATTTACATTAATTGAATGTCAATTTATTTGCTTTGTTATTTATTTTTATTGAATTTTAATTAATTATTTTATAATAAGAATGTAATAAATGTTAATTATTTTATTATTCAAAATAGATAAACATAAATGGTACTACGGCTGGCTTAGAGGAAAATTAATGGTATACTATTGAAGACTTATTGTACGGATTAATGCTGCCAAGTGGTAACGATGCAGCTATTTGCCTGGCTGAAAATTTTGGATGCCTATTATACTTTGAAAGTATTGGGTAAAGTAAACTATTTTCTGAAATATAAAGTGTTGATGTTAGAGAAGACTAGTATGTTTCAGATTATCAAAGATACTTTTTGAAAGAAATGAATAAAATATCTATGCAATTTCTTTTAAGATGCACTCAGTTTTCAAATCCTCATGGATTAGCAAATAAGCTTAATAAATCTAATTGTAATGATTTAGCTAAACTCACTTATAAAGCTATGAAATGGAGGCTATTTCGAAAAATAGTATAGACGAAGACTTATCTCTCTAAATATAAAATTATAAACGATCAAACCCAAGATGTTACTTATGGTACCAATTTTTGGAAAAATACAAATAAGCTATTAGATCAAGGCTATTTAGGGGTAAAGACAGGTATTACAACATCAGCTGGCTCCTGTTTAAGTTCCTATTATTCTAATTACATTCCTTCATTACAAAAAAGTGTTTCTTTTATTGTAATAGTTTTAGGAGGATCAAAGCCTGATGATAGATTTGATGATACATAATCAATTGTGGAGTGGTATATTAAAACATTAGAAGAATAGTAGAGGTCTTCTAAAATTTGATTTTATAATTATAAACAGTAAAAAAATTGTAAACATAACTTTGTAAATATTTTTATTAAATTTAATGGCTTAAATAAATATCAAAAGTTGTTATTATAATATTTTTTTTAATTATTAAATTAAAGATAAAAAATTTATAAAATATTTTTGTAAAATAAATTGAGAGGTAAAAATAAGAATTCTAATTACATAAAAATAAATGAAAAGACATATATGAATTTATTATAATGTTTAGTAATTTCGTAAAATAAATCGTCATTTGTTATTATGATCTAGTTTATAAATTTAAACGCAAAATATTCTTTGATAAAAATTATAAATCATAGTTTATATAAAAAGTGGAAATAATGATGTAATTATTAATAGTACATGCTATTAATGCTAATAATAAATAAAAATAGACTGAAAATTATATATAATGCTTATTTAATTTATAAGCAGTAAATATACAAACAAGCTATTGAGAATTTTAATTAGCTGTTTTAAGATTAATAAAGAAAGCTTTCACATTAAGAATTTTAATTTTTTTATTAATAAAATAGTTTATAACTAGTGCTGTTATTTATATCATACTTTAAAATTTATATTACAAATTTATGTCAATGATTAAAATTCATTTTGCTTTACTCGCAATTTAAAAATCAAAACTCAAAGTAAGTTAAGCTTTAAGGCTTTTAATTATTTAAATTAGTAGGGTAAACAAACAAGCTAACAAAAAAACACTTATACTTTTATCATGGACTAATCGTGTCCTATAACCAAGGATGGGTTATTATTTAGAGTGTATTAAATCTATCTTACGGATTATGACATAACATATTTTCAAGTAAGTCTTTTAAATTTTCTATTCCATAATTTTACTTTCTTGCCTTTTCCTCCTCTTCAAATTAATTTAAGATGTCTTTAAAATTCATCCAAAACGATCCATAAGAGCTTTTGCTGTCAAGATACTGATATATCTCATCTTCAAAAAATGCTCCTTCTTGAGTTTTAAATGGTAAAACGCTAAAAATCATTACGAATATGCTCATTCCTAAAGCAAAAACATCAGTCTTTGCTTCATCTATATAGCAATTATTTAAGATATTTTTGAGTGTTTTTTTACTATTAATAGTAACATTACTATTAACTATTTATATGAGCTCTGGTGCCATGTACTCCCTGCATCTATACTTCCATTTATTAAGTAAATCAGAAGAGTAAATTACTGTTTTTTCTAATTATTTAGCATATCCAAAATCTGCAAGTTTATAAAGATTCTTGTCAAACATTATTATATTCTCTGGCTTGATATCATTGTGTGATATATGTAATTCGGTATGTAAATAGTGCAAAGCTAGGGTAACTTATTTAACACAAATCCTTACTTCATTTAAATCATAATTTTTCAAGTTAGAGTGTTCTTACCTAAAGGTGCGATCATACATATCACATTAACCTTTTTCTAATGTAAAGTAGCAGCTCTTGCAGTCAATTTTTAGTTCACTTGTTAGCTTAATTATATGTGGATGAGAAATTTAGCATAGAAAATAATACTCATTCTCTAATAAATAGCATTGTTTTGTATGATAATCCTGCTATTTGTGAATAACTTCCTTCAAAAAACAAGTAATTTATTCTTCTTTTTAATTATTTTAAAAAGAATTTTGAAGCGGCTATGTTTCTTTGAGAATTAATTATTGCTGCTTATCATTAGTAGATGTGTTAGAATTTAACCTTTTCTTTTGTAATACTTTTTATATTTTAGAGTCTTATTACTTTTAGAAGGTAGTATTTTACTAATAGTCGTAGGATAAATCTAACATATTTGAATAAAATAAATGTCAGTAAGTAAGTGAGTAAGTAATAGTACTTGAAGAATTAAAATAAAAGCAGGTAAATATTATAATTTTTAGTTTATTTATATTTAAATTAATTTTTTTCTACTGTTTGTTTGCTTTAATATTTTTTTGATTTAATTATTAATATTATTCTTACTTTTATAATTAAATTGTGCAGTAATAATTAATAGAATCAAATTAATCAATCAATCATTAAAAATATGTAATTAATTCATTACTAATTAATCATTCAAAGTTTTTACTGATTTTTAATAATTTACATAATATATAACATTTTTTATGAAATTGACAAGAAAATATCTTACATATTGATAATAATACTTAAATATCACCTAAATTTTTTAATAAAATTATTAATAAAATATCAATTTACAGATTATTTTTTTAGATTAAGATAAATTTTCTTTTTATAAAAATTAAAAAAAATTATATTAAGTAATAAATTAAATTATAAGAATTAAATACTTTATAAATTAAGAATTATTTCAAAAATTGTTTATTTATTTCTAAAACAGATTGTAAATATTTTATTAACTATTTTTTTATAAAAATACAAAATAAACAAATAATTTAGAGAACTGAAAAATTATAAATTTAATGAAACTATGACAAATTGCCGTTTAACATTTTTATAAAATAATTATTTTGGTAAAAAAAAAATTAGCTTCTTTCTTAAATCAAAGAGTGAAAAATATAAAATCTCATTTTCGAAATTAGCTTAATAATATCTTTAAGATGGTTTATTTAAATTAGATTAAATTTTGTTAATTTTAGCTGTCAACTATAAAACTATCGAAATACTTCTAAATTCGATAAATTGAAAGCAAAAAATTAGTTCATTAACATTGTATCTTAAAATTATAGATAACTTTAGTAACTAAGTTAAAAAGTGTTGACGAGGTTTTTATGTTACCAGTAAAAATTAAATTTTATGGGATAGATAATTCTACTTTGATATTTAATTTATGTATTATTAAAATCCTTATCATAAATTCATACTTGAGTATTTTCTTGATTAAGGATTAATAATAATTTGCAAAACAAAATATTGTAAGATTAACTTATACTTAAGATAAATTGCTTATCTTTTTAATATAAATTAAAACAAAAAGATTAGTACTACAGGCATAGAAAGAAATAATTGAATTATGAATTTTTCAAGCTTAAGCGAAGAGGAAATCCAGCAAATTTAATAAGTAACTAGATATTTTAATAACCAATATGCTAAATATAATTCTATTTTTTTGAATACAGAAACAATTGTCAATTATTTAAAATTCTGCTGCTAAAAGAAGTGAAAAGGATGTTCAACTTTTAATGTAAGCAACAGAAAACATTTAGTTTTTTAAAAGCTACAGCAATGATCCTTCTTTTAAAAACATTCACAAATAATGTTGTATGAGCATGGAATATGAATTTGTTAAAAAAGGCGATTGGGTTTTTGAAATAGGTAAGATACTTTTTATTTGAGTTAATTTTAATGTCTTTTAATTTTAGACAGCATTGGAGAGAAATTTTATCTCATCTTAAAAGGATCTGTATCTGTATGGATATATCCACCTGGAGAGGCTATAAAAAATAAAGATCGCCTGATTCAAGCAAAAACATTAAGATAGGGCCAGAGTTTCGGAGAACTCTCATTGATCAGTAAAAAACCTAGACTTGCATCTATTAAGGCTGATGAAGATTGTCACTTTGCTATACTTGAAGCACAACCCTTTAAGTAGATTTTATAAGACTCTGAAAATGAAAAGCTATTAAAAGAGATGGGTTTTTTTGCTGATTTACCTCTATTCTAAACTTGGAATTTCAATCTAATTAAGCAAATATATTTGAATTCTATAAAAAAACAATATAAAAGAGGAGAAAGAGTCTTTAGCTAGGGAGATAATCCTGATAAAATTTTCATTGTTGGCAGTGGGCAATATACTGTAATATTAAAATAAAAATGAAGATCTATTAACTAACTAATATTGAATATAATAGATATTTAAAGAAATTGGCATAGACTGCATAGGAGATGAAAAATATATTATGAAACAAGAAGATGACCTATTTAAATAGCTAGAAGGAAATAATTTAAAATCAAACCGTCCTCCATAAAAAAAGCTCCATTAAGTAAATTTAAATACACTTATAGATTGAATTTTACAAGCAATATATAATCTATTAAATATATTTATTTGTTTATTTTTTGTTTATATTATTTGATTATAAAAATGGACATATAATTAATGCTTTTTTTTTTTAATAGATTGTTAATTTAGCAGCTCACGAGTTATTTGGAGAAGAAGATATTTTAAACAAAAAACCTCAAAGAACATTTACTGTAGTTTGCTAGGAAGAAGGACTTTTACTGGAAATAAGTAAAAATGATCTGGTTTAGAGAATATGTTCTCAACGCTGTTCGTAAGAATATTTATTAGAAAGATTAAAAATAAAGTAAAATTTGATGGAAGAAAGACTATAAGTGATTTCAGAGTAATTGAAAATAAATACATACAATAAATATGAAGATACTTTCTAAAAAATGATTGTGTAAAGCCCTTTGAAGTAAAGGATCAAAGATATGTTATACAACAATGAAAATACATTAAATAATGGTGGAATTTTCCATAGAAAATTTAATTAAGAAGATCTTAAGAAATATAATAAAAAGTTTGATGAAGAATTAGAAAAAAGAAGATAGGATGAAGAGAAAAAGCCAGAGTTTCTAAACTCCTCCACAAAACTTTTTATCCATAAGCTTTAATACTAATTTAATACAAAGCTAGGATCTGATAAAAGAATTAAATAATTGAAAGAGCATGTCAAACACAATAGTGTAATTGAATTAATACCTTCTAAATTGGGAAGCGTTCCTACGCTAAGAGAATTACGTGAAGAATACGAAGAAGAGTTACCTAAAGTTGTGAATAAGGTGACTCTGAATTATTTCTTAAAAAAGCTAAATAAAATAAAATAAAAATCTGTAAACTAAACTGAATTAAACTAAATGAGTAATATCTAATCTCTGAATTAAATACCTGAAATACTTGAAAGCACTAATAAAAAATAATATAAAACATTTTCAAATTTTAAAAGAAATATCTTAGATGATTCTAATTTTAAAATAGAAGAAGAACCAAAAAAATTGCCTAAAAAGTCTTTTGAAGAACCAACTATCAAGTCATTAAATTTTTTATAAGGTGATGATTAAAGTCTATCTAAAAATACTTCCAGAGATTCAATCACAGAAAAAAGTGAGCAAAATTTATTTTTGACTGACAATAAGAGCGTCAAAGATTTAAAACAAAGTTTAGTTTAAAAAGAAAATTTTCTTGTAAATAGATAAATTAAGCAATTCAATTAATTTTCTCCCAAACATTAAAATATAATAAAACTCTTAAACGAAACTTATGCTTAATAACCAGAAATATAGCTTTCAGATAATTCATAAAGAAATTCACGTAAACTTTCTGCATAGTCTACAGTTTTAGATGATAGCCAGAATTCTAATTAATCACCTGATTAAGCCCATATAGCAAAAGTCAGATCTGTTAAATCTTCTTCTTAATTTCAAAGGGCTAAAAAAACTTAATTTCAATTTAATCTCAGACCTACTTTTAACTTTAAGACAAACTAATTTTTCTCAGGCACAGCTTAATAAACTAAAAACAAAAACACTGGTTATGATTTAATACATACAATATCCTACTAAACTCCATCTTCAATCAACTAAAACATAAACAACTCACCACTTTAATTACCTAATAAGAATAACTAACTAAAACTCTCATAAGACTTACTAACATCCATAAAAAAGGAATAGATAAAAGATAACTCTTCTGTCTTTCAATAAAAAGATAGTAAAAAGTTCCAATCTGTTTCTTTCTCTACTAACTTTTAATTAAATAAAAAATAAATCTAATCTGAGAACAACATAAATTAAAAACCAATTACTAACTTTATCATTACTAACTCTAACAAAAAAATATAAAATAATCTTTCCTCCAGCCCAAATAAAAAGAAAAGAATAATTTATATTTGAAATTATTACTTATAAATTTGATGATATATCATTTAAAAGTATATCTTTTACTACATTTTTGTACTACTCTAAAAATTATTTTTTTTTAAATAATTTCTTTTATTTTATAAACAAAAACCAATCAAATTTAAACAAAATAACTAAATATCCTATATAATTTATTTAAAAAATAAAAAATAAAATTTTAATTTTAATCAATCAAATTAAATTGAATATCTAACTTAGCGCCATTTAAAAAATCTTTTACTCTATCAGAATTATCCCAAAAATAAATTTGGATATCAAAGTATTTTTATTTTAAAAAAGTAATAAAAAAGTTCGTAAATCAAATTACAATATTGTTTTATCGAAAAATCTTTCAAAATTTAGATATTGAAAAATAAATTAATTAATATATCAGAATAATTTATTTTGGTAATTCAAATCATAAAGTAAAATAAATAGTAAGAAATAGGATTTAACAATTAGAGATATTATTAAAAAATGGATAAGAATTTAAATAATTAACTAATACTAGCACTTAAAAGTTATAAAAATACAGAGTAATTTTTAAGTGTTTTTAGCTCAATATCTAAATAAGATTTAATTGAAATGCTGACTGAAATTGTACTTTATGGTTAATAATTTCCAGCTGCAATAGTTATGTTTGATATTATTGATCTATTAGATGATTTTTAATAAAAGGTATAGTGTGAAGCTATCTTTGTAAAGCTGATGTCAAACTTTAAAGAATGCAAATAAGAAAATATATAAAATCATGCTGAAATTATTGGAGCCCTTTTGAGAAGATTCAACAAATATTTATCAATAACATAACAAGATTTAATTTCATTTATCTTTGCTCCAAAGAGAGAAAAATTCATCCATGGATTAATTTTAATCAAAGAAATAACAAGTCTGAAATAAGGATTCAAATACATAATTTCTCATAATGACCATTTAAGCATGTTGTTATATAAAGCTGAATAAGCTATTATACATTGCGAAACAGAGATAATAAATGCTCTAATAGATAAATGGGAGAATAATAAATAAAATAACAAGACTAAAACCAAAAGTTAATAAATACAACAAAATGATCATGATGTAAATTTGTTAATAACTTGCTGCCTGATTTAATTACAAAAATCATTTAGTGATAAATAAAAAAAGAAAGTATATTCCTTAGTAATAACATAAATTAATGCAGATAAATACTTGGAAGAGGACTCATATTTATTGTATCACTATCTGTATTTCCTTAAGAACTGTAACAATAATTTTATTGAGAAAAGAGAGAAATTTGTGTTCTAAAAATTAAATAAATTATTAAAAATGTATGAAATAAAATAATTTGTTAAAATAAGAGATGATATTTAATTAGAAGGAGGCAATCTTAAAGAAGAGTAGTAAGAACTATAATTGTATGAAACAACAATAAAAAATTCTATTTATTTATTCATGATATTTGTGAATGAGATGGAGTTTACTAAAAATTTTGTAAATGAAATGGTTGACTGCATGTTTTCAATATGCGAACACTTTGATGTAAGAAGCTAAGAAAATTTAGGAAGTGAACCCCTACTAGATTTTAAGTGGGTCATAGAAAACATAACTTCATCCAAAAAAAGAATATTGGTCAACGATATTGTTTTCTAAAAAATATAAAAAAACATAAAAATAGTTGGCTAAGGAAGTACTAATGAGTAGATCCCTAATCAAGTAGATTATACACAAGAGGAAGCAAGAGTCTTGTTAGGAACATATAATATGCTATTTTTCTGGATTAGCAATAATTTAGACTATTTTCGTCAAATAGAGTCTATTTTTTGCAAATTTTTGGAATTCCATTTAAAAAATCCTCATCTTAAATATTACGTTATTAAATGCTTGTACTAATTACTTGATTAGGCTTATTATTTTATTTCATACAATCACGAATACTTTATGGAAAATTTAATTGATATATTTTAAAATACCAAAGATTTTTCTAATAATAACAACTCTAAATTAGTTGTTTAAGTTTTAGAAATAATATACTAAAAATATGACAATAACGTCCCCTTTAATCTGTAGTACATTCCAAGAATTTACTAAATATGTTTAAAGTTGTTACAATTAATATCTCCAGATAACTCCAATTCAGTTTGTTTATCGAGTATCTAATCTCTTATCTGTAATATTCTTAAAATAGATAAAGTAGAATTTTATGTTGCTGAATATTTTTAACTCTCTAAAGAAATATTTCTTAATTCATCTAATTTAGAATAAGATTAAGGTTTGAATACATCAATTTAAAATTAAGATTTGAATAGTAATTTACCTTGCTTGAGTAGCTTAGCTAATATGTCTATGAAATCTCAAACCTGTAGAGATCAAGATTTAGTAACTAATGTAAAGAGTTTGCTTAGAGCGTTTGTTAATTAAATATATTCAGGAAAATATGACACTTCTTTTAAAATAAGATCATAAATTTATGAATTTATCTAAAATATTGAATTATACCTATTCTAAGATAATAGCCTAACAGATGAGTTATTTTTGAAGTTATTTCCAAAATTAATAACTGACATAAATATAAACACTAATTTTATTGTAGCTAATAAAAATCTAGACTCATAGAAGGAAGATGAGGAATATGACTAGGACTTCGATTAGGTGTAGGAAAATGATTAATTGTAGATTATTACACCCAATATAGAAATATTGAATTATAAAACTAAAGCAATTTAATTGTTAGGATGTTTTATAAATGTATGTCCTAAAATTGTTATGGAGAACAAAAAATTTGAAATAATGAGCAATATAATAAAACAATTAACAAATGAAAGAGAAGAGTATAATGTAGTTCATTACAATTTATGGAATTTAGCTAAAATGTTTGAATGTGTTCAAAGCTATTTCCTTCAAAATTTACCTGATTAATATTTAAATAATAGCCAAGATGCAACTGAAGAAAATTAATTCTTATCTGAACAAGCCAAAGTAGAATATACTCCTCTATTTAGCTTTACATTAAAACAAATATGTAATGTTGAATAGCTAAATTATGAATCAGAAATTGAAGACATAAGCTATTTATTTTACATAATTTTAAAATCTATTGACAATCCAACCAAAAGAACATTTTTTTAAGAAATATTTTATGCAATCAGATCCTTTATGACAAATACTAGGCATCTTTTATCTACTGGAATAGTTTAATGGTGTTTGTTAGGATTAAAGCTTATATACAAAGCATATCCTACTTAGCTACAAAATAACTTTTTTTTAATTTGGAAATCTTTGGTTAATTATGCTTTTCAAAAATAAAAAATCTCTTAATATGATGAAAATGAAGATAGTATTAATTATAGTGATGATGAAGAAGATAATAATGATGATAGTGGTAATGATGAGGAGGAGGAAGAAGAAGATGAAGAAGGAGATGGTGATGATGATAGCAATAATTATAATGATAATGATGATAGCTAGTCATCTGAATATAAAATTTAAGATGAGTAAAATGGTAAAACATTGAAAATTGATACTTCAAAAATCGACCTATAAATAGTCTCTGAAATAATAGGTAGTGTTGCTAGTTTTGTAAAATATGATAAGTGTGTCTTTCCAATAATAAAGGATTTGATAAGTTAAGTAATACTGAACAAAAAATATATTGAACAAGAGATGGTTTAGAGAAATAGCTTTTATTACTTAAATAAAATTACAAGATATTGCTTTGATAGTATTGAACCTAATTTATTTAAAAAGTATTATGAATTAGTTAAAGATTTTGCTGAATCATACAAAGATGTAACTAGCCTAAATAAAAGATGTATGACAGAGAATATATATACAACATATGCTATTATGAATGTCAAATTTGTAGAAAATAAGTCACCTTCTGAATACACAAAGGATGATTTCTATTCTTTTGACAAACTTTTTTCATTAATTCCTTTTGAAGGAGATTATACTGAAATGAAAAGAGTTATTAAGATATGTATTTTTTTACTGGAAAAAAATGCTAAGATTATTGAATAAAATCTATACAATGTTACATCATCTATCTTACATATGATTCATGATCCTTTAAAGTATGGAATTAAAAGCTAAAATGAATGCATTTATATCGACTTTTATGAAAAACTAGTGTATAAATTCCCTTAAGTCAAATCTATTGCTTAGAGTATTATAGGTTTGAATAAGGGTAATATCTTTAATAACCAATAATAAATTCTATTAAAATTAAAAATTGTATGATATTTTTTTTAATCAGTTGATGTAAAAATATTTTTAGAAAATTGTATCTGTGCTTTATTTAAAAAAGAAAGATTAAACATATTCTTTAAAGCCTGAAATATTAATTTAAAAGATTATTTTATATTACTTATTTTTTTACTAGGATATTAAATAATATAATCCAATTATTTGATTTATTTGTAAAATTAAATAATTCCTTCATAAAAAAAATAAAAAAATTTTTTTTGATAAAAAACTAATAGAAAATTTATTTATTTATTTGAAATTTAAAAAATGTTTAAAGTTAAAGTTATTCTAAGTAAAAAACAAAATAATTTAATATTTTAATGATTTCTAGATTCAATCGTAATATCCTCCATGTAATTTTCTTAAATGATCATAACATTCATCTGCTGTATTAAAAGGAATCATACATTTTTTATGCCAACAAATTGCTTTATGGCAATTTCTGCATTCGACCTTATTGCAACCATCGATTTTCATTAGAACAGCCCCACAAGCTTTATTAGGACAATATCTTTTAAATTATTTTAATAAAAATAAAAATAAATTAAAATAAATAATATATTTATGGTTGGTCTAAAAAAGTTTTTTAATCCTAAAGTAAAAGGATCAATAATTAATTCTAAATACAAAATATATTTTATGTGAAAAAGAATTTCTCGTTTTTAATTTAATCTCTTTAAATTAGAATTAGGCTTTTTTAATATTTTGGTTAAAAAAATTAAATTTACCTTGCATCAACGTCTATCATATAATTTTTAAATAGCACATCTATTCCTAACTGTGCCTCTGCACATGTTAATCCTGGGTGAAGTGGTTTTTTACAAGGAATACAATAAAATACATTGCATATAGGGCATCTATATCTTTATTAATGAGGGTCATATATATATACACAATTAGGAGTAAAGCAAAATTATGCTAAAGAGCCATTTTCGGATACATATTTATTTAGAGAAAGATTAGTAAGCTTCTACCATTATTGTTCGCTAAGTAAACGTACTAAATCTTAAATGACCATTTCTTAGCAGCACTTAGGGCATTTTAGAGGAAATTATTATATATTTTTTAAACAGTCTATTAAATACAAGTTTATACATGGTTAACAGAACTTATGCCTGCATGCCTTTAATATTATATTAAAAATTTAGTCAAAAATTTAAGAACTTTTTATTTTTAAAAAAGTAAATTTAATAAAAAATAAAAGATTTACTTATAATCTGTAGGCAACATCCATATCCATAAGACAAATTTCGCATAGAGGAGATTAAAATTTCAGCTAATTTTAATCACTTTTTAATTCTCCTTTTTCGTTTATTTACTCCTTTATTTTCGAGAAATTTTGCATCATAAATGAAAATTCCTCTCTAAATTTATTGATATTCTGCTCTATACCTTCTATAATAAGCTAGCGCTTAGCTTTATTAAAGTATATTTAATCTATAGAAAATTCCTATTTAATGTCTTCGAATACTAGTACTTTAGAAGCAGCTTTAAAATCTTCTTCATTTAGCTAGATAATTAGGTTTGAATTCATTCCAAGCATATTTTCTATTTTTTCTTAAAGTTAACTTAACTTCTCTTCACTTAAGCCATAAACATATATTATATAATTTCCTTCTGTAGTTACCTATCCACTTACTTTTACAAGGCAGTTGAATTGGATATTCATGTCATTTAAGAATACTTTTCCTTCTGGAGTGGACAGCTTATTTATGCTGTACTTTTCCTTTTAAATAATAATTTAGCCTCCTTCAATATATGCAATTAGTCTCTATTTAAAGGCTTAAAATAAATTAATGTCTTTAGCCTTTATCCTTATGACCTCAAACCTTTAACCAACTTCACTTTCCTAAGCTAGAAATGACACTTTACAATTCTTTTGCTGAATTGCTAAATTGATTTTTTAATCCTAGATAATAAATTTTATTATGAAATATTTCTCCAACAGTTAAATTTACATTTTCAAGTGCATGTTTAATATAATTTCTTATTGAGCTATCTATTTGATGAGAGTAATAATAAAAAGGAGATACAAAGCATTTAGTACAACCAATTACATTAGTTGCTTCATGATACTTCTCAACTATCTTTTTAATGTCTGATTCAAGTAAGAGTTAAATTTTTGCTGATTTTTTGGATGTCTCGGCATAGCTATTTAAATTTAGCAACTAACAGTTAGGAGTAATATTATTTTTGATGATATATTTGATAAAGTTTTCTTGTTTTAAGTGATCAGGTTTCTTTTCTCTATTAATTTGGATTTTAGTTGGCTGCAATTTACATTTCTTAACAAGGTAATCCATCCAATCTACTTCATTGTTAAAGTTAATTCCACCTTTGCTATATTTATATTAAATTGTGGTATTATCTTTTCTGCTAAAATTTTTTTCCTTGGAAAGAGTTTCCCAAGCTTCTTAACATTTTATTTAATCTTCATATTCAATTAAAGCAGGTCCTTCACATTTTAAATTATACCATTTAATGCGAACTCCTATACACTCGTCCATAAACTTTATTCCTTCTATAATCTAATAAAACATTTCATTTTTTATTTATCATACATAATAAATTTTTATTATTACCTATTTGTTTTTTAAGTTATTTTAAATTTTTTTGATCTTTATAATATTATTATCCATCTCAGTTTCATCAAAAACATCAATAAAAAAATTAACATCACTCTAATCTTCTACTGAAACAATATAGCAAATTCCTCTTTGACTATTTTATTATAAACCTATTTCATCTTTTGGTTTATCAATAGGTTTGATGCTAATTATATCACTATATTCATTTATCCACTCACTTAACTTTTCCATACTCATACTAATAGGGACGTTATCAATCTAAAATGTAAAACATTCATGATTTTTAATAATCTTCTCAATAAGACCACCTATTTTTAAAATCCAAGTATAAATTTAAAATACTGTATTTTATCATATTTTAAATACACATTAAATCAAGTATAACTTATAAAATTGACCACATACAAGGATTTTTAATATTATTAAATTATTGTCAAAATCGGTCTTAGTAAATTTTAAGGTTTTATGGTATTTTTTTGTTGAATTTGCAAAAAAATTCTAAATAAACTTAAATTAATCTTTTTAAATTACCTTTTTTTAAGCATAACTTAGCGTTGTTGTAATAATCGAATTCTATTTTTTCATTAATGAGAGAATTTTTAGAAGAATTAAGGATTAGCTCAAATGCTTCAGCTTTTTGCTCTGCATTAAACTATTCTTCATTCTTTAAAATAATATTATAAATAGTTATAGAGTCGAAAACAGGATCTGCTTTAACTATGCAATTGTACTCTTCTTAAAATGCATTTATTAATTCTCCTGAATTTACCCAAACAGTATCAAAAAGTAGAGTGCTTATATCAAAGTATTGTTTTCTATTTATAATTTTAGTGACTAAATTTAAATTTTAAGATAAAAATTTACATTTATTCTACTTTGAAGTTTTCTATAAACTTATTAATTTTGTTTTTTAATAGTTAATCTGATATTTCTTATATATCTACTTTTGTATAATCTTAGATAAATATTTCTTCTCCTATTTAAATCATGTAGTGTACTATAATCAAAGCAGGGTACTCTGAATAAATTTTTAGTGGACTCTAAGCTGAGACTTTTAAGCATTCGCCAGTTTCTACATTTACATATCCTTTTTGCTTATTTCTGCAGAATAAAATGAGAATAGTTAGTTAAAATTTTAAATAATAAAATGGTTTTACCCTGAAAAGACAAATAGAGATTTAGGGAATGCTTAGATGTATTTTTATATGAGAGAGGATGTAGGTTCGCAAGGGACACTAGTGATATTTGATATTAATTGGTTTAAGAACTACTTTTAGCATACTATCTATTACTTAGATTTCTTTTCATCTGCTTTTATTGAGTTTCTATAGTTTAAAATTGTAAAGATATTTCCATCTTTAGACCAAATATGATTTTGTAAAAGAGAAAATACTATATTTTTTTCTGTATTAAATGATTCCTTGTTAATTATTGATTAGTTAATTTAAACCAAGCTCCTTAGGAATTTATCTTCTTAATGTAAATAATTTATCTAATAAAAATCAGACTATAAAACTTCTTATTCATGAGTGAAGTATAAGCTTCGTTATTCTTAATTTTCTGAAACTAATTTCAAAATATTGTTTTGTACAGGAAAAAAATATTCATTTAATTTATATTTCTTAGATAAATAAATAAACAAATCTCCTTCTTTTAATAACAAATTAGAAATATCATTAGTTGTGGTTCTAAATAGATTTTTCTTTTCGTAAACTCTGATTAATTAACATGGATAATTTTAAGATAAATAAGATTATCTTCTTAAAGCTTCGTTTTTAGAAATAAAAACAATTTATTCGTGATAAGAATCAAATTTATGAGAAAAAAATGTGTGTTCCTGAAAACCGAAATCAATAACCATGTAGCAGTTATTTATAATGTCATTTTAATTATTAAGAAGCTTATGTTGACTGGTTATGTAAATGTTTGAGTGGTCTTGTTATCTTAAAGAAGATTTATCTATTTCTTCACAATAAATGTTCATTTTTTATATTAAATGTGAGTTAACTTATAATTGTTTTTTTATTTTATAGGAGTGAAAACTGTCTTTTGAAAAGATTATTATATTAAATTTGTTGAACTTATTCATTTATCGAATCTTTCTTTCCATCAAAATAATATCTTCTTCAATTTTTTAAAAGTCCAATTCATACTTGACAACTTATAAATTTGTATAGCTATTGAAATCGTTCAAATAGTATATATTGTTCTAAATTGTTGAAAACTAGAATGATTTTATTAAATAATCTGCAAAGCAGCTATACTTAAAGCAATAGATTACTACTTTATTTAATAAGCTTTGATTCTTTAACATCAAAGATAATAAAAACAATATTTTTGCGCCAACCTCCTCTGATTACATGTCAACTATTATCTTTTTAAACCAAAACAAATTAAAATTAAATTGATATTTAAATTAAATAAATTAAAATATTTTATTTTAAACTTGAATCAATTCTTTTTATTCAAAATTTCTAAAAAATATTATGATAGTTAATTATGTTCAAAATTATGAATTATGTAAATGAAAAATTCAGAGTTAATCATGTTACATTTTAATTCTTAGACTGAAGAATATGATCTATCTCCTCTAATGATATATTTTTTTCATTTAAAACCTTGAAGCTGCTAAACTGTCTTTCAAATAATTCTAGCTAAGATAATGGATACACATCAAGAATTAAATAAAATTTAGAACTGCTTTAAATGAATTCTTAAAGGCTATTTCTAAACTAATCCTTTGCTTAATCGCTATTTTTTTATTAATGGACCTTATAGTAGTAATCCTATAAAGTCTCCTATGATTGCAGAAGTACTTTTTGATTCATATTTTGGTAATTTTGCTATTAGAATAAATTTATATTTTTTGTGTTTTTTTATTATTAGAAGGTAGATACTTTTATGAGAATCTTTATTTGATCACATAAAAATCACAAAAGAATATATTATAAGTCACTTTAGGAAAGATTTTTCTTTAATTATAAGCCAAATACTTAACTAAACTAAAATATATCAGTATCTATCATGATTAATTAGATTCATAAAATATTTTTTTTGCAAGCTCACAATATAAACAAATATTATTGCTAAAAATAATAGAATTATTTAAATATGAAAGTGTTGGTTTATGTAATTAAAATAATTAAATCTTATACTATTTATTTATATTTTGCTTTATTAAAAGACCTTTTAATGCATGATAAATATTTGTAGTCTATTCATTAAATTCATCTTAATTTTTCCATTTTTGATATATTTTGATAAAGAAGAATTTTTATTTAGAAATGATAAGAAAAATGTTAGATTTTTTATTTGCTAAATATTTGTTTTTATAACTTTTCTTCTAAAATAAATATTTAGATTAAATAATTGGTAATTATTTTTACTAAAAGAAAAATAATTTCAGCATATTCATAAATCAATAAATAAATAGAATTGTTCCAACCTATCACACTTTCATAAATTAAAATGAACCGATAGATATATTCATTTTATGTAAAATATATAGGAAAATAAATATAATTTTAATCTTAATATCTGATAAAATTTGATTGGAAGAATTTAATTATAAATTTATAAGTATTAAAACTTTTAAATATTTAAATAAATGTTAAAATCTACAAACAAGCAAAAGTGTTAATAAAAGCCTAAAAAATAAACAAAAAAAATTATGATAGATAAGAATTTTAATTTTTAAAAAAATAGGGTTTAGAAAAATACTCTTTTTTATTTGAATTATTTATTATAAAGAACTGGTATTATTTAGTTTTTTAAATAATACCTACATTATAATCAATGAATAAATATATTAAGTTAAATAAAAGTAGTAGGATTAACTGAGATGCATATAATTAATTAGAAGTGATTAGAATTTAATCAAAAAATTAATAAAAAAACTTGATAGAAACAAGATGAATAAATTAATACTTATAGGTATATATCTATATTTAAATATTTTTTTAGTAGGTGCTTAATTTAATGGCGCAAGGACAGTAGTTTCATTAGATCTCCTGAATAAGATAAAAGATGAGACTTATTTTGAATTATTTTCTAACTAAAAATTGTCATTTAACCTTTAGCCTTATGATTTAAATGGATTAGCTCAGTTAACAGACACTATTGTAGAAATTTCAATCAGATAGGAAGATATTCAAATATAGGGTAATAAAAATTAGCTTGAATTATAAGTTTAAAGGGCTGATGTTTATCTTTCTGCAAATTTAAAATTTGCTTCTTTGAGTCAGAATCTAAGAATAACTCCAAGCTGTTCTTTTAGTCTGCTATTTTCTTTTTAAAAAAATGAGGCTAACTAAATTTTACTAGAAAAAATCGATATAGAAGAATTTTATTTGAGTGAAGAAGGAATAAATTTACCTTTTTACTTCAAGAGCAGTAGGCAATATATAACCAAGCTTTTATAGGTAGAAATAAAAAACTACTTACAAAAGCATTACATAAGTAAGATAGTTGATAATGTCAATCAGAAATTAGTAGAGATAAACTCAACTATAACAATCCCTGATACTCATGTTAATTTTTAAGTAGATTTTTAAATGCCAATTATCAATAAAGAATTATTAGCTTTAGAAACTAATTTTTTGTTTTAAGGAGATTAATAGTAAAACAACTAAGGCTAAGCCAATAACTAATCAAATTTCTTTGAACAAATTGGTCTTATCGAGAGCTTCTAGCCTGATTTTTCTCTTTAAATAAGTTAAATTTGCATACAAAATTTAATTTAATCATTATTTTATCACAATGATCTTAACAAAGACGTTAAGTTGTCATTAAATTATTAAAATTAAAAGCTATTAAATTTAAATTTGTTTTTCCTTGGAATATCCAATCATCTATTTGAAGACCAATAAATAATTGTCAGCATCACTACAACGTCTGCCCCAAAACTAAGCTTGATTGAAAATTCTCACATAGAGTTATTATCAGCATAATCAATAAATTTCAAAGTAAATTCTGAAGGAATTGATGTTAGCTTGTTTAAAATCAGAACAAATATCAACTTAAAACTATCATTTCATATAAACAATGACAATAATATTTACTTAGCTCTTGAAGGCTTTAAATTTGAAGATCTTTAATTTTTTGTAAATGAAAAAGAAAAACCATCTTTAAAAATAATTTAACCAATAATTGAGTATGAACTAGGAAACATTTTGAGAAATAAATTATCTCAATAACAGATTACCGTTTCTAATAAATTCTTTAACTTGAAAGATGCATCAATTCAAGTAAAAGAAGATTATATATAAATTCAAGGAGACGTATAATTCGTAAAACTATCTTAAATATGATCAACATATTTTATTGATGCTAAATATTTTATAAAATGTTCTTTTTTGTTTTCTTGTATTTTTTTGAAAATAAATTAAAAAAACTTAAGTTAAAAAAAATATCTTTAGCCATTTTTGATTAGAAATTGAATTTATTTAAGAAATATTGAAGTATTTTTAAAATCTGATATTACTTAAAATGGATTGCATGTACACTGTGAATTTATTTATTATTTATATTTAAAGACTTTTTAACTCAAACATTTTTTTACCTTAATTAAGTAAAATGTAAAAATGAAATCAACCTGTTTAACAAGAAAAATTAAATTTAAAAGTGAGCAAATTTAATAAATTTTGTATATAAGAATTAATTTAATTTCTATTTATTTTAATTAAATTGAATGTAAATCTTTTTCTAGTATGGAAGATTTTACTGAAGAATTTTAATTGGGTGTTATGGAATTAAATATAAAATTTTCACATTATTATCGTAATATATATTAGATAAATTTTTTCATATTTCAACTTAAATAACAAATATTATAAGAAATAATACTCAAAAAGTGAATTCAAATTTTATTAGTTTTGTAATATTTTTTTATTTAAAACTCATTTAAAAAGTATTTGCTATTTCTTCAAAATACAGCTCACATTTTTACATACTTTGGCGTATTTTGATTATTAGTTATATTGATAGCAAAAAATAGATTTGTAAGATATAACTCTTTTTAAAATGAAAATTAAAATCTATATTTTGTTATCAAATCTAACTAATTGATTTAAACTAGCTATATATCAGGTTAAATACCATAGAAACCCAAATAATTTTGAAGAGAGTCAATTTGATAAAAAATAATAATCTATGTTACATATTAATTATTTCTTATGAATTTATGGTTTAAAATATAAGTTTACACTATCTCTGCTTATAAATAACAACTATCTCTAAATATACATTGATAATTATTTACTAGATTCTATTTTTGCAGACAATAAGAGAGAAAATATTAAGCTTTAATTCACTTCTTTTGCGTAGAAAGAATAAAAGTGTAGTATTTTACTATGACTCTTAAAAGTATTACCTAATATGTAATGCAAAATAGAATTTCTGTTATCTTTTTTTTGATATACTAAAAGTGAAGCTTGCTTGAATTTTATTATTAATACTTTTTAAATAATCTGGTTTTTTAATTTTATCCTAAAAAATTTGATGCTTTATTTTATTATTATAAAAATAATTATACCATCATTTAAAACCTCCACAAAATCTTGTTGATGAATTTTAAATTGAGAAGAACTATGTTTGAAAAAAATACTATTTTACGCTTTTGATTATTATTGGTACTATAAACTTTTCGTAAATTTCATTATAAATTCTTTAATTATAATGAATTTAATTAAATTTTGTTCTATAAATTAAAATGCATACAATTAGTTAGTGTTTGAATATAAAAATTTATAGAATATTTTAAAAATACTAGTAAAGCGAGTTTTAAAAATACGATTATAATCCATTATTTAGGTCGTAGTTTGATTCAACCAAATATAAAATTTAAAGACATAATTTTGATACGCAAATACAGTTTAAGAATTTTTGGAGTTAATGCATTAAATAAATATATGCTTTCTCTTTGCAAATTATTAATTTTGATCAAATAAAAAAATCGTATTTTTAGAATAAATAACCTTTATACGATTATTCTTATTTGAAATTACCCTATTAATTTTTAGTTTTTGAGAATTTGTTAATTTCTTTTAGAAATAAATAGATTCTAATTAATGATAATAATTTAAAAGTTCTAAAAATAGAAAATTAATATAGGTGCTCAAATGAAATAAACAAAAAATGCCTTTCTAAAAACAAATAAATAATCTAAAATGAAAAGGTAAGCAAATTTATGTTAATTAGGAGAATCAGATTTTAAGTAAATATATCGGTAGTAAACTTATATTGAATTAAATTATATTAATAAAATCTTATCACGATATTTTTAAGTTAATACTCAAATATAAGCTTTTATTAAAATTTAAAATACTTTCTACTGTGTTGATTTGTTCAGTTTATCTCATTATTTATTTATAAATCCAATAATGCTTTTATTAGCTATTTATATTTAACTTAAAGGTGAATTTATATATTTGCAAGCTATTTTATAATTTTCATAATCTTTTATATTTATTTAAAACCAAATGAAAAAAATATGAAATGAAATTCTTTTACATTTTTATAAATTGCACAAGAGAAAATAGCAATTTCTCTTTTCAATTAATTTTAAAATCATGCATACAAAATATAAATAAAATTTATTTTTCATGCTCAACATATGTGAATTTGTTAAATCCTTGGAATTATTATAATACAGTATTGTACTCTTTTTCTAAAACTCCAGTCTAATTGATTATATAAAAAGGTATAGTAAATCAATCACAAATATAACTTTAAAATTTAATTTATTTTCATTATTAAATTTAGTGCCGTAAGTATATTTTTAGGTTTTTTAATTACAAAAATAGGAACTGCAGCTTAAAAAAGCTTAAACCAATACTTTGTTGGTATTTCGTAGGCTATCATTTACGATTAGAGTACTATCCTGTTTTAAATTACAAAATGCTTTTAAATTCAAAATTAGTTTTCATAAGTGTGTTATTTATTTGAAATTTGATTAAATGAATTATTTATATATATATATTGAAATATCCTTTAGCCAAAATTTAAAAATATGTGAAAAAATAAATATAATTATACGTAATTCAACAAATTGATAAAATTTCTAAATTTTTTTATAAATATCTCAGAACTATATTGTTTTTAATGACTCAAAATAATATGTATGTATATTGTATAAATCTCTTAAATTAATTTTTAAGATTAATTAAAGTGTAAAAAATTCAAATTTTTAGTATAATGAATATTAAATAGAATAGTAATCCAGTTTAATTAATTTGGGTCATACATACACTACTATACCTATGACTATTATTTACATGAATATTCTTAATAAGAAATCATATTAAATGAGCTTGAAACTCAATTTTTTATCATTGAGATTATTTAAACTAAGTGTAGATCCTTTTTTAAATTTTTATTTGAGTAATTTAAGGAATAGATTATACATAAATGAATAGAGTTAGTTGTGATAAATATTTTGTTAAAAATACAAATATTAAGTAAAAAAAGCTTTTTTTTACATTGAGAGAGTAAGTAACTTAGCCTTGCTTTTCTATGCAAATTTTAATTAAAAAGATACTTCCCACAATAATTCCTGCACAAGTAATTTACTAGTAATAGGGATAATTTTAATTCAGATTTTTTGTCGAAAGATTAAATTAAAAAATCCTAATATGAAAATTATATTTTTGTTTTACAGCCGTCAATCTATTTTTTAAATAAAGAAATTAATTGAATTTGAGGAAAAATCACATTTATTACCGCCTAAGATAAATTATTACAATAGAAGCTATAATTAGTACTAAAACAATTAATCAGTGTTTTTCTTTATTTTAAACACTAGTAGAATAAATTTATATTAAAAATATTGACCTTTGGACACCAAAAAAAAATCAGATAAAGGGAGTTTTTAATTTTGGATTTAATATCGACGAAAATGATGGAAAATAAATTGCATGTGAAAATGTGTAAACTTTCCACTTTTAATGTTTTCAGATGTTGTTGACTTAATTTTTCTTATTGAATTAATTTATAAGACAATATATGACTTCATTTATATACAAGAGAAGGGGAAATTATATTAATAAATCCAAGTGAAATTCTAGTAAGTATCATAAATATTTTCAATTATTAGAATATCATTTTGAACAGATATTCCCCATTTAATTTTTATTTGCACTTCATTTAATTAATTCAAGAAGATTTTTTTATTGATTCTAAACTTGCTACACACATTTACCAAAACCATAGCTAATTTAGCTATTACCTTTATTAAAAATTCCAAGCATATAAATTACAATCAATGTATTAAGGCGTTAGAACAATCCTCAATTTTATAAAAGAAAATTACATGGAAAGGTAAAAAGCACTTATGACAATATATCAAAAAAATTTAACATTTTAAATTCACTTTAAGATGTTTCCATCTTTAGAAATGCGAGTCTTTAAAAAATACTTTTATGGATGTCATTAATTCAAATGGTTGCTCATTATTTAAGTTATTCCCTTTGTTTTGAAAAATAAAAATTACAAGCCTTTGAACTGGCTACTTTTCTGTTTATTTCTGAAATTTAGAATAATTAATCGAAGAAAAACAGAAGAATAAAATTCCCCAAATAGACTTTAATTATCAAAAAAATGAAATAATTAATACCTCAGGAATAGTTATTTGTTAATTATTAATCTGAATGACTAGTAAAAGAACTAATTTCGATTTGTTAACTTTATTAAATCTTTAAATAGTATCAGAAATTTATTGTCCAAAATCTTATAAAATTAAAATAAAATAAATATTTTTAAATAATAAAAAAAACAAAAATCAATCCAAATACTTAAATGAAAGTTGAATCGATTGAATCTCAAATAGAAAACCCTATTGACGTAGATAAAACAGACGTAGAGGGTGAATTAAAAATTAAATAAGTCACTTTGCTCAAAGAAAATATGTTTAAAAA
The DNA here is from genome assembly GCA_000231845.2 of Tetrahymena malaccensis 436. Lineage (NCBI taxonomy): Eukaryota > Ciliophora > Oligohymenophorea > Hymenostomatida > Tetrahymenidae > Tetrahymena > Tetrahymena malaccensis. Next base: position 391,724 of record JH720018.1, on the reverse strand, counting down.
AATCGTCTTTTTCCTTGTTGCTATTTTTTGCTCTGATAGACCTAGTGTTCTAAAGAAAGTATTTTATGAAGAAGTACAAAACTAATAAGAAGCCACTCATGTTTATGTTCTCGCATCAGACTTGACTGACTACATAGAAGAAGCTCACTTGAAGGAAAACCCTGAAGAAGGAGAAAAGTCTATTTCTTTTGAAAACAGGCTATAAAAGTACATTTACCACAAGAAACAAAATAAATTTAGAGCCATTGAATACTTTATCTAAGGCAAGTCATACTCTGAAATCGCTAATAATAAGCCACTTGCTTCAGGCAGAGTTGATCAATTGTAATCAAAATATTTCTATTAAAATTACTTTAAAATTTATAAATTCATAAAAAATGCCTTCATTAAAACTTTTAAAGAGGAGCAGTTAAAATTTCAGCGCATTTCTTTTAAAAAGTAAAAAAGGACAAAAATTTAATTTAATTTTTAATAATAAAAGGTTGGCTTACTATGGAAAGAGTGAAATCGAAATTAATGTACCATCATTCTTAACTTTAATGTGGAGAGAGTTCAAAAAACCTATTAACTTTTTACTCTATTTCGGTATTATTGTTTGGGGTATTGAACAAATGTATGTCTCTACTGCAATTACTGTTGTTTTTACAACAACTATTAACTCTCTTATCTGCATTTATATTCGCGGTGTAATGTAAAAATTAAAGGATGCCTGTCTTAACAACACTTCAGTCATAGTATATAGAAATAATGGTTAAGGATTCTAAGAAATTACTGTAGCTTCTAATATGGTAGCTCCTGGAGATATCGTCCTCTTCAAAAGAGAAGTTACTCTCCCATTTGACTGTGTTATTTTGGAAGGTTCTTGCTAAGTTACTGAAGCTAATATTACAGGTAATTAATTCAAAAATTTCCTTTATCTATTACTTATTTATTTCAATATTTAATATAAATTTTAAAAAATAGGTGAAAATGTCGCTATCGGCAAATGTCAAATACCTACTGATCATCACAATGATATTTTCAAGTAATATTTCATTAAATTTTAACTATCAAACAAGCATTAAATTATATTTTTCATAATTAAAATAGATATGAATCAAGCAAATCCCACACTCTCTTCTAAGGTACTTAATTGATGAAGATAGAAGATGATGTCTTAAAAGTAATTGTAGTCAGAACTGGTTTTGGAAGCTACAAGGGTCAAATTATTAGAGCTTTACTTTATCCCAAGCCTTTCAATAAAAAATTCTAGTAATAAGCTGTTAAGTTAACCATTTTAATGGCTACACTTTTGTTAATTGGTTTCCTTTCTACCCTTTCTAGACTCATTGATATTGAACTTCCTCCATTGTTCATTGCTTTTAGATTCTTAGATATTCTCATCTACAGTGCTCCTCCTGGTATGCCTATGCTTATCGCCATCACAAATTTTGTTGGTTTAAAAAGATTGAAAAACAATAAAATTTTAGGATAAGATCCCAACTCTGCAAGTTAAGCTGGCAGAATTTAAACCCTTTGCTTTGATAAGACTGGTACTCTCACTGAAGATAAGGTAGATTTAATTGGTTACCAATTAAAAGGATAGAATCAAACATTTGAAAAAATTCAAATCCAAGATCCTAACAATTTAACAATTGAACACAAGCTCTTTAGTATTTGCCACGAAGTTACTAAAATTAACAACAAGCTTTAAGGTGATTTAATGGATGTTAAAATGGCTGAATTCAGCACTCTCGACATCGATTACGACCATGAAGCCAAATAACATTACTCAAAATCAGGCAATAAAAGATTCTATTGCATTTAAGTTAACTAATTCCACTCTGAATACCAATCTATGAGTGTTGTATGCAAAGAAGTTGATATGATCACCAAGGAATTCAAGCATTACTTCTTCATTAAGGGATCTCCTGAAAAGATTCAATCCTTGTCACATGTTTAATCTTAAGAAAAAGCTCAACTAAGTGCTTTAATTAATGAAGGATACAGAATTCTTGGATTTGGTTATAAGGAAATTCCTCAAAACGAAATCGATTCATTTTTAGATTTAAGCAGAGAACAATAAGAAGCTAATGTTTCTTCTCTTGGTTTCCTTATTTATAAGAACAATCTTAAACCTGACACTCAAGAATTGATAAAAGAATTCAGAGAGGCTAGTTATACCATCAAGGTTATTTCAGGTGATAATCCAATCACTACTTTAAAAATATCTTAAGAATTAGAAATTGTTAACAGAAAAAACCCAACAGTAATCATCAATTTTGAAGAAACTGAAAACGTTAAGAGCCATCTTATTATCACTGAAATTTAACCTGACAACTCAACTCAAGTAATAGATTTCAGTTCAGCCCAAAATGAATAGGATTATATTAACAAGTAAATGCAGTATTGCTGCGATGCTTTCCTTAATAACAAATCCTTTTGTTTCAGCGGCAAAGCCCATTACTACTTCTAGCTTAAGGCCAAGACCGATCATATTTCATTCAAGCCTGAATGGGTTATGAAACAAGATAAATCTGTTTAAAAAATCATTTCATTCTATCAAATGTTGATAATTAACACAAATGTATTCGCTAGAACTCAACCAGAATAAAAGCAAACTATTGTTAGACTCTTGAAAGAAAGTGATTAAATAGTCTGTATGGTTGGTGATGGTGCTAATGATTGTTCTGCTATTCGTGAAGCAGATGTTGGTATTTCATTTGCTGAAGCTGATGGTTAATTCTCTTCATCCTACGTCTCCTTATCAACTTCTCTTTCTTGCGTTAAAAGAGTTCTATTGGAAGGAAGAGTTAACTTATCAAACAGTGTAGAAATTTTCAAGGGTTACTTACAAGTTGCACTTTTAAGATATTTAGGTTTCTTAACCTTAGCTTACTTTTATTCATCATACAGTAGTGGCTAAATGGATTGGTAAGCTTTAGCCTCAGGTTACTTCTTAGTCTACTTGATTTTAGGTTGCAACACACCCTTAAAGAAGCTTGAAAAGAGTGTTTTCGATGATAACCTTTTCAGTATTTATAATGTTACTTCAGTTCTTTTTGGATTCACCTTACATATTTTATCAATTGTCGGATGCATTGAAAGTCTTCGTGCCAGTCCTATTTACTAGAATGTAGACAGTTTGGATGCTTAAAACAATTTCTAATTTGAAACTCAACATAATACTGTCTTAAATTTCAATATTTTGATCAATTTCTTCTATGTTATCATTTCTAATCATATTGGAAAACCTATGAAGGATAGATATTATAAGAACACAATTGCTTATCTTATGATTTGGGGTCAATTCATACACGCTAATGTTATGATTTTCACAAGCTCTGCTTATCCTGGAGCTTATACATCTTGGGTAGATCTTCCAGATCTTACTCTTAGATTAAGAATTTTCTTCATCTCTAATGGGTTAGGTTTACTTCTCCTTGCCTATGAGCTAATTTTTGCTAGAAGAATTTTCGTTAAACTATACACAAGAAGTCAAGAAAGAAAGAGAGCTGCTCAAATGCAATAGCTCATCGACCATATCAGAAGCTGATAAAAGAAAGTTTAATAAAAATTATTTTGATTATAATTTTTAATTTTTAACTAAAAATAATAGTCAATTAACTACTTTATATTTTACCAAATATTAACATATATTCATTATAACTATTAAATATATACTTAGTTGCATTTACATTTTACTTTATACTTGTAACTTCTTACTAATTATTTTGATTAAAAAAATTATTTAATGTAATTCTATTTTACTTATAAATCTAATTTTTATTTTATTGTAATTGATTAAACTGTGAGAAATTTTATTTAGTAAAATTCTATTTCTCTATCATTTGGTACCTTCGCAGCTTTGTAGCTTATTACTAGTTTGTTAATAAATTCATGTATTAAAAATTAAAAATTCATAGTTATATTTGAATATTAAAAAAGTAAAATACAAACAAAACCAGCTTATTATTTTTACTAAATAGACTACTTAAATAATAAGAATTTTTTTATAGAAAGCAAAAAGTCTTCGTATTATTTAGCTAAATTTAGATTAAATACTGTCATTTTAAAAAATACCATTTTATCTCACAAAAGATCAACAAATAAATTTAATTGTTAATCAAATATTTTATTTAACTATTTTTATTAATTGATTGTTATATCTCAAAATTAAAAATGAAATGATTTTGAGTTAAAGATTATTTTCTCTTTTACCTACTAAATTAATTATTATTTTAAATTTAATATTTAATCTTGTTTTGCAAGTGATCATTTAAAAGTAAAAAAATAAATTTCTTACTTAAAAAAAATAATTTTGAAAAATACAAAGAGAATAAAAAGCAAATTGAAATAATTTAATTTCTATTTATTGAAGTGTAGTTTTTGTTAGATATTGCTAAGGTATTTTTTTGTTTTTTCAAAATATATTATCTATTTTTAAATAATCTTACATTATTTGATATAATAATTTTTAAGAGTTTTTAATTTAATTCGTACATAAAAGAAAAAAGATTGATTAAATTGAAGTTTAAGTTAATAAAAATTTTAATAAGCAGAATCAAATGAAATAATTACAAAAAATTACTAATTGTAGGATTTTTTGTAATTATATAGATTATTTTTATGTATTTTAAGTACTACTTGTTAATAGTTATTAGAACAAATATACCTTTTTAATATTAATTATTTAACTCTAAAATAATATAATAATCTACTAAATACTTATAATATTATTATAAAAAGATATCTTCATATTATTTTTTATATTATAAATGTAGAATTTTTTTATTTATTTGCCATAAATTAGTTTCATCTGTTCTAATATTATAAGAAAATTATAATATTTATCAATTTAACTACTAAAGTTTATTAGTCTTTTATATAATATATTTTAATATTAAAAACTATCTAATAGCAATGAAAGAATAGCTTAAAAAAAGGATTGATGTTTCCAATTCTGGACTTGAAGCTGATTTAGCTTTGAAAAAAATCATCTTATTAAGAATATCATATTTTAAAATTATAATTATGATATTTCTTTGTATTTTTACTTTAGGCTTTTACCTAATTATCTCCTAAATAAAACTTAAAATTTGGAAAAAAATGATATTCAATTATTGCAATTAAATCGAAGAAGCCTCTCACGTTGAAATAAGTTCCAAAAGAAAGATTAAAAAAATAGTGGAATTAAAATTAATTTGCATAAAAGGTGAAAGAAGAATATATTTTGAGTATCTAAATATAAAGTATTTTTATGAGAATAAGACAGAAGAGTTTAGCGCACTTTCACTTAATATTGATAAGAAAACATTGAATGAAATCATAAATTCAGTTCCTTTAACTTACGATGAAATATAAGTCAGGTATATTTACAATAAATTTAAATAATAATTTTTAATTTAATTTTATTTAAAGTAAATAAATATACGGTTAGAATCAAATTAAAATACAAATACCAAATTATTTTACTTACATACTATAAGAACTGTTAAAACCTTTAAGCTGGCTTCTCTATTTTGGAATATTGATATGGTTTTTCTATGGATATTTTTTGTTTGTAGGAATAACATTAATATCAACTTTAATTACATATAGTATTATTTATCTTTTTGTGAGAAATACAAAAATGTAACTAAAAAACTCATGTAGACACAATTTAATCTTAAAAATTTTAAGAGAAAGTTAAATTTAATCAATAACATCTTAAGATGTTTATCCAGGTGATATTGTATTTCTAGATAAGTCAATCACTTTGCCTTTTGATAGTGTTATATTGAAAGGTGTGATTTAGGTGAATGAATCTAGTTTGACAGGTTTAATTTATTTCAATTTAATTTAAATTATTAAATTAAAAAAATTAAATAAAAAAGGAGAATCTGTTTCAGTTATTAAAGTTCCAATTTAAAGTAACAAAAATGAAAATTTTTGGTAAAAATCTTAAATATTTTTTTTTATTTCTAATTTTTTTACTTAGTTATAAAAAGAATGTGGCAAACATTTTGATTGAAGGAACTACTATTGTTAAACTAGAGGATAAGGAAACAAAAGTTCTAGTTATTAGAACGGGGTTTTATAGCTTTAAAGGATAATTAGTAAGATCTATTTTATATCCATCACCTTAAAATTACACATATTTTGTACAAGGATATAAGTTAAGTATTTTTGTTGCTTTAGTAAGCCTTATTGCTTATCTTTCAACTGTTCCTGCTTTTATTTTTATGAGTTTACCTGTAAAAATGATAATCTTCAGATTTTGTGAGTTTTTTAAGTCAAAATATTTAAAATTTTTTATGTTTTAATTTTCTAAAAAAATAGTTGATATAATTGTTAATTCTTTTCCTCCAGGAGTCCCGCTACTCGTTTTATAGTCAATTTTTTTTAGCTTTTCTAAGTTAAAAAAAAAAGAAATTCTTGGAAGTGATACTTCTTAAGCAATACAGGCTGGGAGAGTTACTGTAAAATATTGTTGTTTTCTATTTTGAATAAATTTTAAATTTAAATAGACAATTTGTTTTGATAAGACTGGGACTTTAACTGAAACCGATGTTGATTTTATCGGCTATTAATCACCTTTTTCATAACATTTAGATATTGCTAATTAAAATGGAGACAAGACATCTATTTTATTTAAACTACTTTCTATATGCCACTAAGCTTATGAAATTAATGGATCATTTATAGGTGATCCTATTGATATAAAAATACTTTAATTTAGTGGTTGGAAAGTTTAAAATGATAGAATCAGAAATTAAAGATATTCACAATATAAAAGTGAAAGAGTTTATTGTTTGTAAATTAATGAATTTCATTCTGAATATTAATCAATGAGTGTTCTTATAGAGGATTTAGCAGATTCATAAAATAAATATATTTTTGTGAAGGGATCTCCAGAAAGTATTTTTTAAAAACTAAACGACTAATAAGATAAATAACAAATAGAATGTTAGCTTAATAAGCTTATAAGTTAAGGCTATAGAGTTTTAGCAGCTGGCTATAAAAAAGTACCAAATAATGAATTTAAAAATATTTTAAAATTGAATAGAAGAGACTAAGAATAGGGAATTTCTTTACTGTGCTTTCTAATTTTTAAAAATTCTTTGAAGAAAAAAACTTAGCAAATTACTAATGAGCTTAAAAATGCAGATTACAATCTTAAAATAATATCAGGTATAATAAATTTTATATAATAATTCAATTTAATTTTTTTTTTACTTAGGGGATAATCCTTTCACAGTTTTTAATGTTGCTCGTGAAAGCAAAGTTTTGAAATAACATGATAAAAATCTACTAGTGATTGATAAATGTGATAAAAACAAAGAATACTTAACCATAACAGAGATTTCAAACTAAGGACACCAGAATGTTAAGACTTTCAAAGCAGAAAATAATTAGGATATAGTAAAATTTGCATATCGATATAAAATTAATTTATTATAAAGTTAATACAGCAAATTAAATACTGTACAGAAGCATTCACTTAAGGAATCAACCTTTGCTTGACAGGAAGTGCTCAATTCTTTTTAGAAAACTTTAAATCTTAATCTACATCTTGTTTAAAAACTTAAATCTCTTTCTAGCAGACAAAAAGCTTTTAAAATAATACATTTGAATACAAGTTTGAATTATTTAAAAATTTCCTTATAAAATACTGCTAAATATTTGCTAGAACTTCTCCTTTACAAAAAGCTAATATAATCAAATAATTAAAATCCGATGGAGAAATCGTTTGCATGGTAGGAGATGGAGCTAATGACTGTTAAGCATTAAAAGAAGCTGATTTAGGAATTTCTTTTTCCAATACTGATGGTTAACTCTCTGCTCTGTTCATATCTAAGAATACAGAAATAGGTATAAAAAAAAATAATAAAAAATATTAAAAAAACATTTTTAATCAACAAAAAAATAAAAATCATTTGCTAATAAATAAATAAATTTTATTTTTTTTAATGAAATTTATTAAAAGATTGTGTTAAAGATATTCTCTTAGAGGGAAGAATTACTTTAAGTGTAGCATCAGAGTCGTTCAAAGGATATATTTAGATATTAACATTAAGATATATATGCTTTTTAGCTTTGTAATATTACTTCAGTAGTTTAAATGACTATCAATTAGTCTTTAACATTTATTTTGGATTTCTTCCTATTTTTTGGTTTTAAGGTCTCGGTAAAGCACCCACAACCATAAAGAAGTACACTCAAACTGACACAATTGCTAGCTATAAGAACTTTGTTTCACTTATAATTGGATTTGTGATATAGGTTATTGCTATAGCATCTTGTTTAATGATCTTATAAACTTACGAGTTTTATTAAGAACCAACGAATTACTATAATAATTCTTTCTTTTATAAGTGCTAGCAAAACACAGTCATCTACTTCTACCTAAGTATTATGGTTTGCTATTCAATCTTGAGTAACTATGTAAGCAAACCCATAAAATGCCCAATTTATATGAACATTTATTCCTTTTTCTTTTTAGCTCTTTAATTGGTGTATGGAAATTTAATTATTTTATTTCCTAAGTTATAAATAAATTTACTTCATCTTGTAGGAATTGAAGAATCTTTCACACGAATTTATCTATTTTTAATTCTAAATGGGCTTGGAATACTTTAATTGTTTATGGAAAAGATCTTTGTTTAGAAATGGATTCAGAAAAAATTTGAACAAAAAAGTGATCTTTAAAAGCTAAATGAGCAAAGGAATATCATAGATGAGATCATATCTTGACTGATAAAGATTATAAATCTTTATTTGTGTTATAATACAAAAAATAAAATAAAATTATTAATAATTGATTATTTGTAGATACGTATTATAAATTTGTAAGTGTGATTGGATTTATTTAATAAAAGAAATTAGTAATATAATGAGTTGATATCTTTTTTGTGCACAGCAATAATATCTAAATTTAGATGTTATAATCATTTGATAATTTCATTTACTCCCAGCACCAAATAAAATAAAAAAGAAATTTTAGATATCTTTTCTTCTTCCTTTACTTTTTATAAAAGATTTTTTTTTCAAATTACTGCTATTGTAATTACACTAAATTGCATATAAAATTTTAAGTAGATTTCATTTTACTTTTGCAGGCACAAGAAATATTTAATCTATTTTTAAATCTTTTTACATTTTTGGTAAGTTTTTTTAAAAAAATCATAAACTTTACGTTAGATTTGAAAAAATTACTTTAAAAAAATGGTTATTGAAAGATATTTTAGATTTGACTATTTTGAAAAAGCAATGTTATATTAATTTATGTATTAAACGAGTGTTCTATTTATATGGCTAATGTATCTTACTTAAATTACATAAATTAATATCATAAATAAAATTTGAAAAAAAGAGTAATCTAAAATAAGAAAACCCAAATTAATAGAACTAATTATCTCTACTACTCTAAGCACAATAGTTTTGCCATAAAATGTTAACTGAACAGCTTTGTAAAAGCGATTAAGGTTACATAGATGTAGTTCATTCTTCTGTGGAAGGCGAACTATAGCTGAAAAAAGTAATACCATTAAAAAGAAGCTTATTTGCTTATGTATTCTACCTGATTTTATGCTTCCTTTCTTGCGGTATTATCTATGTTGTTTCAGTATTATGGCCTAAAATTTATAAAAAGTTAGTTTTTAATCAAGTAAAAAACCCATATTAAGCAACCCATGCATATGTCCTTGGTGCCAATGGTGAAGAATTTTATGAAAGAATATAATAAGATACATTCTAAAAACTAAAAGAGCTTTCATCGCCTTTTTTTATTAACAGATTTATGAAATATGGGTTTAATGAGAGCTAAAATACTTTTTAAGCTATTGAATATGACCTTGATGGTAAAAGAATAAGTGAAATATCTTAATCATAGCCTTTAAGCAATGAAGATATACCTGATATGTACATTTTTCGAACATTCTTAAATCAATTTTACAATAACTATTTTCATTTAATATATTAGGTTAAAATATTATGGACATAGCTTTATTGATATCATCATTCCTGGATACCACGAATTCTTAATCACCGAGTTACTGAGACCTATCAATTTTCTTCTATATTTTGGTCTAGCAGTTTGGGTTCTTGAGTTGAGATTTAGCTTTTTTGCTATTACTCTAATATCAACAATTATAATTATAAATATTATTTGCTTCTTTGTTAGGAGAACAAAATAATAATTGCGTGAAACTTGTCTTCATGACGAGCTCATATAAGTTGAAAGATCAAATGGATTATAATAAATATCCTCCAAAGATGTAGTTCCTGGGGATATCATTCACATTAATCAAAATTTTAGAGTTCCTTTCGATTGTTTGATATTAGAAGGATAACTTTAAGTCAATGAAGCAAATATAACAGGTAAGATTTACTATTTCTTTATCAATTGTCACAAAGAAAAAAATAATTAATCACTGCAATTTTTTTATGATAAAAAAATTTGTTGATTAAAGATATTTTATGATCAGTTGTAAGTTTTTAAAGTTAAGTCAAATTTAATTAAATAGGTGAGGCTATTCCTATTAGTAAACTCCCATTATCTGATAAATCAAGCGAAATATTTTAGTAAATTTAGAATTTTATTTCAAAGCTTTACAATTAAAAAATATCAATTTTAGGCTAAGTTCTCAAACAGCCCATATTTTATATGAAGGGACAAGCATCATCTAACTAGAAGATAGCTCTGCGAAGCTGATGGTTATAAGAGCAGGATTTTATAGTTACAAAGGATAAATTGTTAGATCATTGCTGCATCCTAAGCCTGTTGATAAGAGGATATTTATCTAAGGAATTAAATTTGTTTTATCAGTATTAATACTTGCTTATATTGCTTACTTTGCTACTCTTTACAAGTTAATACAAATTGAAATGTTAACTAAAGATATTATTTACCGCTTTTGTAATATTCAATACATTCTAAAAGGTTTTGTTAAATTTTATTTTTTATAAAACTAAAGTTGATGTGCTAATTTACTGTGCCCCTCCTGGTGCTCCATTGTTGATAAATGGAGTTGTTTTCTTTAGTTTAATTAGACTTAGATTCAAAAAAATATTTGCTTCAGATCCATCTAAAGCTTTACAAGCTGGGCGCATATAAGTAAACATAAATTATGAAATTAATTAAATGTTTCTTACAATTGATAAATTAGACAATTTGCTTTGATAAGACAGGTACATTAACAGAGAGCACAGTGAATATATAAGGATATCAGCTACCACTATCAAAAATAAATGAAGAGATCTAATAAAATGGAGATAAAAAAAGTATTTTGTATAAATTATTAAGCTCTTGTCACTAAGCAGTGGTTACATAAGAAGGTAAATTAGGAGGTGATCCTATTGATGTTGAAATTTCTTAATTTAGCTAATGGAAATTAGGACATGATAATGAAAAAAAATAAAATTATTCTGAATTAAATGACGGAGATACATTAAAGCTTTATACACTTTAAATAAATGAATTTCATTCTGAGCACTAATCCATGAGTGTTGTAGTCTAGGAGGAGTTAAACGGCTCACTTTAAAATTCATATTTATTTATGAAAGGATCACCTGAAGTAGTTTTATAGAAATGCAGTGATACTACTCACGAAAAATTAAAACTTAAAAGCTAGTTTGAAGCTTTGGCTAGCTAGGGATATAGAGTGCTAGGTTTAGCTTATAAACAAATCTCTAGAGAAAATTTAGAAGAATTTTTAAAAAAACAAAGGGAAGAGCAAGAAGTAAACTTAACACTGTTAGGATTTGCTGTTTTTAAAAATAACTTAAAATCTGATACAGCTCATGTTATTAAATAATTGCAAGATACAAAACATAACATTAAAATTATATCTGGTAAGATGAAAAAATCATAATTTGATTGATAAATTTTATTTTTAATATAAAAGGAGATAATCCGATAACTACTCTGAGGATTGCTGAAGAGGCAAACATAATCTAAAAGGAAAAAAACACAATCTTAATTGATTGGGTTAATAGATCTTAAAACAAATTGTAGCTAACAAGATATAGCTAAAATGATAATAACAGTTTTGATATTTAAACTCAGTCAATTGATTTAGTAAATTTAAAAAATATTTTTTTCATATGCTAATTATTTTTATTAATTAGACAATAAAGGAAGAATACTCAGTTTTAGTTCAATATTGTGAATAATCTGTAAATGGTTAGATTAATATATGCGTTTCAGGTCATACACATACTTTCTTTGAGGAACTAATTAAAAGATATGATGAAAAGTATATTTCTTATGATAGTGGCACTGCTAAGAATAATAGTGATCCAAATATTGAATCAAATTTAACAAGCTTATACAAAACAATTGTTTTATCATCTCAATTATTTGCTAGAACTTCCCCTTCTCAAAAAGCTAGCATAGTTAAATTAATAAAAGACAGTGGAGAAGTAGTTTGCATGGTTGGAGACGGCACTAATGATAGTCCTGCTATAAGAGAAGCAGATGTTGGTATTTCATTTTCTGATGCTGATGGCTAATTTTCAGCTCCTTATATCGCTAAAGACCCATCCTTAGGTAATTTTGACTGTTAATTTAAAATATATTTTTATTTTTTTATTTTCAAATGTGTTTCGTATTTTAAATAAAAACAATTTAAAAATAAAAATATATCTTTTTATAAAATATAGAATGCGTTATTAGTGTTATACTTGAAGGAAGAGTTTCCCTAGGGGTTAGTTTAGAAATTTTTATTGGATACATTTAAGTGAGTATACTTAGATTTATTGGGTTCTAATCATTGTCCTACTCTTATAGTGGTTTTGGTGATTTTTAGATGTCTTTTTAAGCTTATATTAGTGGGTTTGTTATTGTTTATTTCTTTTAAGGACTTACAAAACCAGTCAAAAATATAAAAAACTGCTATATTAACGATAACTTCTTTTCAGCTTAGTATTTGATTTCTTCAATTTCTGGATTTATAATTTAGTCCGTGTCCATTATTGTTGGGCTTGCTACATTAAAAGCAAGTAGCATTTATATTGAAGTTAATGGATTTGACACTGATAAAAAATTTGTTTTTGAATGTTAACAAAATACTATCATATTTATGTTCTCATTGATACATTATTTCTACATACACTTGAGCAATAACATCGGATATCCAATTAAATAACCTTGGTATAGAAATTATGTTGTGCTCTTTTTGATGCTAATTTAATTTGGCTATGGATGTCTCATAACACTCACACCTAAACTATACATAAATCCATTGAAGCTTGTGCAATTAGATGATAACACTTTAAGGTTGAGCCTCTTTTTTATATTTAATGGGTTTGGCTTACTATAGGTTCTTATTGAAAAGATATTAATCTAAAATTATATCTAAAGATATCATTAGAAGTAAGCATAAAAGTAATTCTAACAAAAATATACCAATTTACTTTAGTAACTAAAAGAACAAAATCATTTTATTTATAACTCTTGATGTTACTTTTGTACAATCTATCTTAAAATTAAACATTTGTGTTTTCAAAAGCAAAATAATAATTAAATCAAGAGTTTTCATAATTAATTAACCTGTTTCACAAATTATATTAAAAAGTACAATTATATTTTAGAAAATAGAATGCTTATATTATTTTATGTTTTAGAAAAAATATTTTTATAATTTTAATTCCGTTTTTTCAAAATTATAAAATAGTGTAAAAAGGTAAAAGAGACAAAATTTTTTAATAAATAATTTAAATTTTTGATTTTTTATTCTTTAAAAAACCTTAATTTTTTTTCTTGTAAATAAAATAATATTTAATTTTTATTTTATGAGAATCTTAAAAATTAAAAACGGAGATAAAAGTTAAAATGCTAAAAATTATTTCTATTTTTTTTTAGAAACATTATATTATTGATTAAAAAGTTTAATACTTAGAATTTAAAAATAAATTTTATATTTCCTAGATTTTTACTAAAATTATCTTTATCATATTTAAGTTAAAAATTTAAGTATGAATTTATTTGAAAAATGTAAAATGATTTGATTTAAAAAAGTTGAAAAATATAAAATATGATTTAGAAAGTTTATATTTAATTTTAAAATAATTGATTGAGTGATAGTAAGTATGATTAATTTTTAAATACAAAATTAACTTACAGATATACATTGATACTCGCTTACTTATTCCTTTTTTCACAATTTTTTTTAAGACTAAAATTAATTTAGAGAATGTTGATTCTAGCATTTGATAGGTTAGCACAGTTTATACTGTCCGGTCTAGTCTATTTAGCAGTTTTACCATTTATTAATAAAATTTAGGAAATAGTTAATGTAATAAGTAAGTATCCTTTATATGTTTTGATTAATAAAATAAATTGGGAATATTTTGATATTAATGTAAACTCTAAAAGAATTTATAAAATAACAAAATTAAATGATAATTTTTCTTATTTCATTGTATTGCTAGTTAATATTTGATCAGGATCTCTATATGTTTTATTAATATCTTATCCACACATAAATCAGATAAAAATTTAATACAATTCAAAGTCTCATTTAATAATAGTATGAAAGCGAGAATTGAGAAGAAGAAGCATTGCTAAAGCTGTAATGCTAAATTTGGTCTTACTACTCATAAGCATATGTGTAAGAGATGTCATTCTATTATATGTTCAGAATGCACAAAGTAAAAAATATAGGTAAGCCTTAAAATTGAACATAGTTAAAAATGTAGTATTGAGATTCATGTTATTATTAATAGATTATATAGTATACAGATAAGAAGCCACATAAAATTTGTCTAAACTGCTCGGATGATTATTAGCACAACACTAATCTTAAAGTGACTGTATTTAAATATTTTTGCATAGCAGCATCATTATTTAACTGATATTTATACATTCTTTAAACTGCGGATGATTAAATAGACTTCTAATTTATTTTTAATAGGGTAAGCTTTAATGGGCAGTAGATAGCAATATTATGAAGTAATGGTTAAAAAACATTAATACAATAGAGTAATTTATAGAAAATAAAGCTATTGCAATTACTAATAAATTTGTTATTGTATTTTTAACAAAATTTAGTAAGGACAAACTGTAAAAATAATATGAAGATATATTGCAGACAACAAGCCCATTAGTTAAATCAGAGGAATTTTAGGAGTATGTGAAAAATATAGAGCAAGTAAATACATAAGAATTAAAATAGATATGAAAAAGTTATTACTTTTATTGATAATTAGCAAATTAATGCAGGAAACAGCATGAAGCATTTTAATTACTCTTTTTTAGAGATGGTTCATAGTGTGTGGGGACAGGAACCAGATATTCATAAAATTAAATAGTAGATAATAAATGTTATTAAAGCTTTTTTTATTGATTTCCCTGATCAAGAGTCACCATTAACATTTAAATAAGTAAAATGAAGCAATTAAATTAACATATTTTTAGCTTTATTATTTTATGATTATTAGGAATATGTAGATTTTGCAGTATTTTTGTTAATCTTTGGCTAAGAGAGTAGTGTATGGCGTATGATGAAAGAAATATATGGAATTATTATACCTATCGAGAGTATTTCTCACATTACTAATAATGATTTTAACTATGGAGAGAAGTATTTGATGAATTTTTTACTCGATAAAATAAATTACGATTTCAACTCATAAGAATGCAACAATATCTATAGATTTATTTAAGATCGTGGAATAGAGTTGATCAATTCATTTTTTGCAAACTAAGCTAACTTTCAAACATCTTATTAGATATTCAACAACGTTATCAACATACCATATGTAAATTATACATTAAAATTAAAATATCTGCTCATAGTTCTTTGTTTTTATTTTCAAATATACATTTTTACAAGGAAGAACAATATCCAAGTTATTGATAAAATAAGAATTATTCGTTAAATCATTTTGAAATTTTAGAATAAAAAAAATTATTTAATAGAATAGAAGATGGAGTGAACTGCTTAGAAGCTTAGGAGTTTTTATAATAGAAAATAAGGATGTGATTGGTTAGAATTATGAAAAAGTAGTTTGGGATGAAATGAAAACAGAGCTCAATATCAACACAAAGTGGAAAAGGATGAAAGAAAAAATGGATGTTTATATCTACTTTTAGATAGCAGATAATAGGCAGATGAACAGATTTAGTATGATAGAGGACTGTGCATAGTCTGAAATGGACTCACTTTTGCCTTCTACTGAAGATATCATAGAGGAAAATAAAATGCTTAAAAAGGAAGTGTTTTAAATATTTAAAGTTAAGCAGCTTATCACGTAAAAGATGGATGAGCTAGATGAGATGCGCATGGAACTGCAAAAGAGAGAACTTGTCAGATAAAAATATGAAGATAATTTAAAGAAATTTAATGAAATTTAACAAAAATACAATGAAATGAGGTAATCTTATCAAGAACTATAGTAAGATAATCAATTCTTGCATGAAAAATTAATGAGATTTTCTACTAATATTGGGAATACAAACTATATAACTTATGAAGACTCTAAAAGGACAGCTTCACTTATTAACCTTGGTTAAAATCAGCAAAGACCTAAATAGAGTATACATGATGATGAATTCTTAACTAATATTTTAAAAGATAAAGAAAGAATAACAAATCCTATATTGACAGAGGAAAATAAAACTTAAGATAATATTTAAAATGATAATATTTTGCAGTTTAAGAAAACTTCAAGCATAGTTGATGATAATACTGTAAAAAATGGATAGGATAATTTATAGGTTAAAGAAAATAATAATATTTGTAACTAAAATCATGTAAAAAAGGAGAGCATTGAATATATTGAGAAAAAACAAGAAAACGAATAAATAAATTCTCTTAAAAAAGATTTAGAGGATCTTGAAAATAAAAATAAATACTACTTAAGTTAGTTTTAATCTTAAGGAGACCAAATATTAAAATAAAAATTGGATTTATCCAAAAAAGATAACGAAATAGATAGACTAAAATCAGATTTAAATAAAGAAAAAGAAGCACATGCTTAGACTAAGTTAAATTACGAAAAGCAGCTTTTAGATTAAAAAAATGATTATGAATAGAAAATAAATTAACTTAAAGATGAAAACTAAATTAATCAATTAGAGTAAAAATATAAATCAGAATTAATACAGCTCAAAGAAAAAATAGACTAGCTTAACCTTTACAATTAGATACTTTAGTAAGAAAAAACGGAATTATTTTTATAAAAATAGAATTTATTCTAACAAGTAAATTCTCTAAGTAGCTAAATAAGTAGTTCATAAGGTGGAAACTAAGAAACAAATGGAAACAAACCAGAAATTGATACTTTGCGAAATACAATCACAAAATTAGAGCTTGAAATAAATTCACTTAAAGATGATAATTCTTAACTAGAGAAAAAGCTAACAAATAATTCAGAAAAAGAGTAGATCATAAATTCGCTTCAACTTCAAGTCAAAACTTTGTAACAAGAAATTAAAGACTCTACGTGTCAAGTCAAGCAGTAAACTAAGCTTAGTGATAGCATTAACCACTCAGAATTATCAACCAACGAATCTACAAATAAATCTCCTACATTAAATTTTGTTAAGAATGAAGTAAAATAGGGTAATAAAAAATAATTTTAATACTTTAATGTTATTAAAAAATAAGTTACTATGGATGCGGGCTAAAAAAAAACTTTATTTTATTTTTTAAATTAAATAGGTGAAAATGATTGATTTTGAAATAATCTTTGAAATATTTTTGTTTGCCTAAGCTTTATATTGATAAAATGCAAATAGAACATTTAATGATTTTATAAGTTAAACCAACCTTATTAAGTTAACAATCTTACTTTATATAATAAATAACCAAAAAATTCTAGTCAGTCAGTCATCCAACCAGCCAGTCAGATATCATTTACATATGAAATATCAACATTATTTATTATTGATAAATTATAATAGTTTATTTATTAAAATAAAATTTAAAATGGTAAAGGTTTTATTAGTTAAACAAATATTTATATTAATCTTGATTTTTCTATCTAGCTATTTATTTTACAATCTAATCTTTAAATTTGTTTTTTTATTTAAAATCTTATTAGTTTAAGTTGTTTAAATTTATACTTATTAAGTAAAATATAAATTAAAAAATGATTATTATAGACAGACACATGTATTCACTTTTTTATATTTTATATTTTATTGCTAATTTTAAATTTTTATTTCAATTTAAAAATAATGAATCAAATTTTTTAAAATTTACACAATCTAAATGCTAACTATTATTTTTTAAAAATAGATATTTCATATTTCGTTCTTTTTACTTTTAAATGTTTTGAGTTTATTAATTCTTTGTTTTTTTCACATACTCTCTTTAAGTTTTTGTTTTGTAGACATAAACTAAATGTGATAAATATTAGGGTAACATATGTATAATTATTTGCAAATAATTATTTCAATAGTGTTTATTTGTTGTATATCGTAAAAATCTATCTTAAAATTTTATTTCAAATTTATATACTTTTATTTTCAAGTATTTTATGGTGTATGAATGAAAAAGCGTAATTTAGATTAGTTGATTTATCTCTTAGAAATTTATGAAATTGAAAAACAACATATATCTTAAATTAATTACTTTTATTAGATTGTATTAATTTTAATTACAAGTGATTTACAAATAATTGGTTTTTAGTTTAATTAAATTGAAGAGCAATATTAACCATCTAATATTTGATAAAATTTAAAACAAATTGGTGGAAAAAAAAGCAATAATAAAATGTTCAACAACATATTAAGGGGAGAAATTTAATTATGTAAATACCAAGTGTAAAAAATAGATATTTATTGATGGTATGATTACATCAAATAATAAAAAAATCAATTAAATATAAACAAAAAAAACTATTGGTGAATAATTAAAGGAATGAAATTTGTTATTTAATTTACCATAAAAAATTATTATAAAATTTAAAATCAAAAATTTTCTAATGGACAGGATTAGATAAACAATTTATATTTTACTAATTTCTTACCTCTATTATTATTAATATCATATATTTTAATAAAATCAATATTTATTTAAAGCTCATCAATACTTTAAGAATACATAACATAAAAGTCGTCATTTAATTTATAAATTTTCTTAGTTCGATTCTATATTCTTTCATAGTCTTTAAAAACTAAATTAAACCTAGATTAAAGGTTTTTGTTTGAACACTTAAATTTGCTTCATTAATATTCAGCAATAAAAAAATGCAAATTTAATTTTTTTGATGAAATTGACATTCTAAATTTACACCTCATTTATGCGTTTCAGTTATGACTTTTAATTATCGATAAATTTAACTAGATTTATAGTGAAGATATTTATACTTAAAATATCCTTTAAAATTTCAGCTTAACATTAACCACAATTACAGCTTAAAAATATTTATGTCTGTCTTTACTTCCTAAATATTTAGGATAATTTTCGCAAAATTTAAATTATCTTGTTACATCTTATTTGGATTTTTTCACTGAATTAATTCAGTAAATTAACCATCAAACATAAAAAATTGGATTTTTTTTAGCATTTCAAATTCATTTTTTAAAAAATAGTAACTAATAATTAGTAATTATTTAAAATTACTTATAATGACTATTTTTCAGGGAGAAATACAAGTATTTTAAAAAAACAGATTATATGTAAAGAGAGAATATCTTTGAGATTGTAAGTATCCCTTTCAAATTAAGGTAACTCACTAAATGTAAGAAATGTATTGGAAGAATATCTTTGAATGGTGCAAATAACTTTTTACAATAATATTAAACTGATTAAAGATTTTTATTTGAAAATGAATAAAGACTATTAGTCTCTTTGTGGTATTAACTAATTAAAATTTTAGAGTTATAAATTGTAAACGCCAAATTCAGTACATTAAAAAAAACAAGGAAATAGTTTACTAATTGTTATTTGATCAAAAGAAAAGAAATAATAAGGCAAAATCAAAGATAGCTAAATACTTTGATATTATTCGTTAAATCTCTACTAAAAAAAGCTAAATCTTACTAACTAAAAACCTACTAACTCATATATATAAATAGAAAAATAAAATAAAGATGGGAGAATATGCTAAATCCTCTTCAATTGAAGTAATTCATAGCTTTTTGCTATTATCATAATCTCATATGATTTAAATATTTTTATTGTTTCCCCTATAAAACACTGCCCTTTTTAGAAATGAAGTTATCATATATTCATATTATTTACTTAAATTTTAGGATATAATTAGACCTATTAAGAAAGCTCCTTAAATTCGTAGCGATCATGATATATTTTTGATTTAAGAAGTTACTAAAGATATCCCTTTCTTCTAAAAGTATATCATGGAAGGAAAAGAAGATGTTCACTAAAAAAGCTGCAAGCATATGACATACGAGAGATTTAGCAGTGGCGATATGGTTTTCTCATAAGGTAAATAAAATATTTTAATTATTCATTAGCCTTAAATTTGTATGAATTTTAATAATTATCAAAACCTACATTTATTATCTCTCTATATTCATTAAAATCATCTATTGGTTAATATTTTAATACTGATAAATAATTTACTAAAATTTAATTAGGCGACAGAGGATCAAAATTTTATATTATCCTTGAAGGCTTAGTTGGCATTTATATTAAGATCAAGAGTGAGCAAAAAAAAGTAAAAGAACTAAGGGGCGGTGAAAGCTTTGGTGAGCTAGCTCTTATAAATGATGCACCTAGAAGTGCTAGTATTAAATGCATCACAGATTGTCACTTTGCTGTATTAGACAAGAAGAACTACATCACTTTATTTTAACAGATACTTGACAATGAAATTAAAAAAGAAATTTCTTTCTATCCAGAAATAGAATTGTTTTCTAATTGGAATTATAACAAGATGAAATCGTTTTATAACCATTCTTTCAGAATTAAAGTTAAAAAAGGTGATACAATCATATCAGAATCTGACAATATAGATGCTATTTACATTATTGCTTCAGGCGAATTTGTGGTAAATTAAAAAATAATTATTTTTTTTAAATGCCAATAATGCTTGATAACTCAATCTTGTGTAAGCTCATAATACACAAAAAAGTATTCGTTCATTAAAAGTTAAATCGACATTAATTTAAAAAAAAATTTTTAATGTAATCAGAAAAACAGCTCTGAGTTGATTTCAAACAAATTATTGATACTTTTTAATCAAATTGGCAGTTTATAATTAAACAAATTGACTTCAAGATTATCAAAATTTACTAGTCTTTTTTTAATGAAATTAGGTTAAAAAGAAAATTAACAGTGACTCTGAAAAGGTTTAATAAACAGAAGATCTCCATTAATTAAAGAGATAAAGTTATCTTTCGCCCAGTATATCAAATAAAAGAGTAAATACATAAATTATACTGACCTTATATTTATTTAAATTTAGCTAATTTTAAATGGACTAAACTATTTCTATATAATTAAATGAAATAGCTATTTATAATGAGTAAATATGAAATATTTGGACAAGAAAATGCAGAAGATGAAGACCCAAGGTTTTTTTATACAGTTGAGTGTCATTCATTTGAAGGGAATTTGATTTATATAAAGAGCTAAGATTATATGAAGATTATTATGAAAGATGAGTCACAAAAAGAATACATGCAAAGCTACAGCCAGCGCAGGATTTAGAGAGTACAAAACAGAATGCATGAAATTTCTCAAGCACTTAATTTATAGTAAAGTGATGAAGTGACAGTTCCTTTTAAGAGAAACAAATCTCAATAAAGAACTCTGGCTATAATTCCTTCAGAAAAAATTGAAGGTGAAGTTAATGGCTTGCTAGATATAGAAGTTAAAAGATCGGTGAAGAAAAGATTGACTTGTATTGATGCGTTAGGTGATTAAAATAGAATCAGCAAAAATAACTAAAACCATGAAAATAATAATGCAATTGCTTTTCTTTCTACAGATGCTGAAGACTCCACTCCAGGCTCTAATCTTCTCAATAACTTTAAGAGCAGCAATAATGGGAATTTATCTGTTTAGATAAATCAAAATATGAGAAGGTCCACATCTGAATTTGGAAAGGAAACTATCTCTTAGAGATTTTAAAAGATGAGCATTGAAGGAGCTAATTCATAAACTTATCTTAAATGCAAAACAAAAAATTTAGAATCCTAATCAATTTGCTTTAGCCCTCAAACTCACTATGAAATCCATAATCACAAATTTGACGATGAGTCTTATTTAAAAATTAACACCCCTTAATCTGTTAGCTCAGTCAACTAAAGTTTCTCTCCTTAAGTAAAAAAAAGCCATTCAATAGTTCCAATTAAAAAAAATGGAAATTTATCAAATTTTGGTGAGGCTTTCTCACCAGTCAAGACTTCAGGCACAAAAGTTATTGTTTCTTAAATAAATACTCTAAACTCAATAAATATGATTGATGAAGATGAAGCTTAAAATATAACATCAACTAAGGACATCAAGGATAACATTTAAAAATCAAACATAAATAATTTAAAAAGTTAGTAAACTAATAATTTGAAGCAATAAATGAGATCCTCTTCATAAGTCATAATAAGTTCTAGAATGTAAATTCCAGGTGAATCTATATCAGATGATGATATTAATCATGAAGAAGAAGAATAATAAAAATAATCTACTCAACAATGTTTTAACTAATAAAACTTGATTAAAAAAACTTTAAATAATATTGTCATAGCTAGTTAAAAATAAATCAGCCATGAAGAACCAATTTATAAAAATTTGAAAAAATAGACTTCATCTATCGAATTGTAAGATTAAGATTACGATCAGCTTCACCCACTAGTCAAAGGATTTCACGAGTAATTAAAAGTTAGGTTTTATAATAAATTTAAAAATGGCTCTATAGAAGATTTAAAATCTCATATGTCTTACGCTCCTATCCAAACTCTCTAACCTGATAAGCTTAGCCCTGAAACCGTTAAGAATGGAGTCCGCCCTGTTATCTTCTTGAATAAAAAAAGTAAGGAGTTAAAATCAAAGGAAATTCGTGAATATGAACAAAAACTAAAATAACTAATAAAATCAGATTGTTAGATTGAATTAGAAAGTATATCGCCATTGAAAATTAAAGATGACAAGTTACAAAGGCTCAAAATTGAAAAGATATCCCCCTAATCTGCAAAAGAAACATAGAAATCAGTTGCCAAAAAGAGTTTAATTAATATTTTTTAAACAACAGTGCAAAACAATAATAATAGCAATAATAATTAGACGACATAGATTGGAGGATAATATTTAAAGAATCTTCTGAAGAATGAAAATTATAGTCCTGAAAAAATTATAAATTATAGTCATGCAAGACTAGCCAGTTTTGACACAGTCATAAGTAATTAGAAGCCTTTTTACTCACCCTTTGTATCAACATAAAATAATTCTCAATTAGAGAAAAATACAAATTAAATTCATTTGTTACCAAATATTGAGAAGCCGAAGTCAGTTAAAAATTCAAGTTTTTTTATAAAGACATTTGACATCAATAACAACTCTCAATGTAACTCAGCATTAAAACAGTAACTAAACGATGGTAACAAATCTTAAATATAAACAGTAAATAACAATAAATAAAATCAAAATTTTTCATAAATTTAAATAAACAATTCTCACAGATAATCGTAAGCGTAAGCTTCGCCAAAGTAAATTAATAATGTTTGTAATCTTGATTTAAAAAATTGCACATTCTTTATGAGCAATAAAGTTGGATTCAAAGGCTAAAAAGGATTTAACTGCTCTCAATTCAATCTTAGAAAAGACAAATCTCAGTATTACAATTCCTGAGATATAAAAGTTAAATAATTATATTTATTTTATAGAGGACGATTAAAAAAATTAAAATGAACTATTAAATGAAAGAAAACTAAATTAAACACATTCAAAATTACTAATTAACAAACTAAAATATTGAGAAATAAAACTCATTTCTTAATTACTAATTAACTATATTATTTATAAAATACTTTAAATTTAGTCACGCTATAAAAATCAGCTGCGAATTTAAAGTACACTTATTGTTTCCATATTACTATTTATTATTGTTAAATATATTTATTGATTTCTTTGTCTTTTAATATCTCTTGTATTAAGTAAATTTTTACACAATTTCTCCAAGCATGCACCTTGAATTATTTTCAGGTAAAATAAATCAATGATTTCTTCAAGTAATACCCAATAATTATAAATAAGTATGTATTAGTTTTAAAGATTCAAATTCTCCCAATTAAAAAATTAAAAAAGGAAAAGGCAATATTTTTTATTTATTTGTTAATTTATTCCATACAAATTTGTCTTTAAAGATGAGGTAAGAAATATTGGCATATGCTCAAAGGAGATTATAAAAAAAGTGTTCAGTTAAAAGCTGCTTTAGATATTTTTTTTTTTAATTGGGATATATTTTTTGATTAACATATAAGCAAGCCATTAATTTTTTTCGTATTAATTTAGATTGGAGTGAATTTTAATTAGTAAGCTTGAATAGATAAAAAAATTTAAATTTAATACTTTTATTTTTAATAAATGAGCCATACATTATAATGTAAAAGTGGAATAGTTCTGTTCAATTTCTTAAATTACATATAAATTGTTTCTATTATCTGGAAAACCCCAGTAAATATTTTCTAGTTAATTTCCTAAAATAGACTTCCGCAAGAAAGTTCATGGGAAAATGCCAAAAATTAATTTAAGTGTTTAATTGATTTTCTGTGCTAATTTTCAAGTTAGATACAATCATAAAATATAATATAGAGTCATAAAATTTTGGATAAAAGTGTATTTATTTAGATTGAATTTAATAAATAAGAATTATTGCGGAATTTAATTCATTTATTATCTATATATTTTTGAAATCTCTTTTGTTTTTTGTGTACCATTTATATTTTGTATAATATGTTAATTTAGTAAGGTATTTTTTGAATTTATTAAAATTAATTTTATTAGTTTAAGGAGTCTATCAATCAGTGAATCAGTCATTTTCATTAATGTATCTTGGTTAGTTGGTTTATAGCTTAACACAGCAATCTTTCAAAAACTCAATTATTTCTTGATGTTGCTGTATGTTACTAATTTTCGAAGAAAAGAGCCAATCAGATATATCAAAGGTTAAGTAGTATTCAAAAATCTTGTTATATCCCTTGCTCTATAGCAAACGGGCTAAGTATTTGTTATTAAATTTATATCTTTTAATATATTTTTTAATATCTCTTATCAAATCCTAATATTTTTTATTAGGAACAAAGTATTATACTGTTTCTTTGTTTTTTAAGTTAATAAGAAATTTAAAATATGACTTTATTATGTTTTTTGTTATATTTGGGTTGTTTATTTGTATTTAAAGAAACTCACTTAGGTCACAGTTTTCATTAAAAGCTCTCATGTCAGCTAGTTAGATATCTTCTTCGTTATCAGATTATTAAGAGTCAGCTCTACATTTTTTTAAAAGTATTTTTTTTAGATCAGTTTGGAATAATGATAAAGTAAAGCATACCTTTTTTCTGTTTCAAATGATAGACTTTGGTAGTTTAAGTCAATGTCAGGGTTTTAGTTCATCTTATCATCTTACTTTAAATGAAATATTTTGAAAAAATGATTTTATTATAAAACAATAATAATTACGATGGTACAAGAAGTCAGTTGACTTTCAAATCTTTAAAGAGATAATGGTTATTTTTGAAGAGGATCAAGAAAATTCATTACTTTTTTATTTATTTCTTAATTATACTGCAAGATAAGAAATTAAGTTTTTTTTAATTTATTTTAATTTTTACTTGTTAATTAATCTTCAACTCTTTAAGCAATAATTAACAAATACAAATTATTGTATTAAAATATTAAAAAAATAGAGGCTATTTGATTTGTAAAATAATTAAAAATCTTCTTCTATAATAAAAATAGCTTAATAACAGTTTAAATATCCAACTCTGTTTTAATTATTGTTACACTCAATAAATTTTAATTTACGAAACCTTGATTTTTGGTTTTCAAAAAAATTGATCATTCATTAATTAATTTATTCCCATAGATAAGTTATTGATTTAAATGTATAAGTTGTAAAAATTTACTTGCAAGTAAATAAATAAATAGATTGATAGATAGATAGATATATAATCACGCATATATATATATTTTTATATTTTAAATTACAGAGGCCAAAGTAACCCTTTTATAAGATAGAAAAAAGTCATCATGTTTTTATAAAAAAACTATAATAATAGAGATTAGATCAATCTTTTTTAACTAAAGGGATGCTTACTTTTAGAGGATGCTAATCTGGCAGATACTATTTAAGCTCTTCTTTTGAGCTTTACTAAGCACTCACTGTCAGAGCTTTCATTTTTTATTGCTCCAACTTATTACAATTGTGAATAGTGTGACCTAAACCACCACAAAATCCACATCCTCCGCTTTAACTATCATGCGTGATTTGTTTCAGGAAGTGCGGGATAGGTTGTTTTGCCTCAATCAGAAGCATCTTTAAATCACTTAATATATTTTCATCTTATTGTTTATTTACAAATGTTGTCGCTCTTCCTGTTTTCCCCAATCTTCCCGTTCTTCCAATTCTATGAACGTAACTCTCAATCTATTAAATTTAAATGTTGAATTGCAAAAATTTATTTCTAAATCACTATTAATAAAATTACTTCTTTTGGCATATCAAAGTTAATCACATGCTAAACGTTTGGAAAATCTAAACCTTTCGCCCCAATATCAGTAGCAACAAGAACATCTTTCTAGCTTTATTAAAATTCTTTCATCGCCTTTGTTCTTTCTTCCTATTCTAATTTAAATAGCAAATTACAATTCATTAATTTTTTTCTGGCTGTAAATGTTTACTTTTTCCTCCATGCAAAGAAGTGACATCGATTCCTTTTAAAAGTAAATACTCGTGTATGTCATCAACATCGTTAGATTTATCGCAAAAAATTAGAACGGGAGGTTTTGTTTTTTAAAGACACGATATTAGTTATTACAACTTTTCTTCTTATTTGACATATTCAACTTCTTAAATAACATTCAAATTAACTTAACCAGCTCTTCCTACATTAATTATAATTGGATCAATCAAAGCCTATTTAGCAAAGTCCTGTACTTTCTTTGGCATGGTTGAAGAAAATAATAATGTTTATCTCGCACCCTATTTACCTTACAAAAGGTTACATTAAATATTTATTTAAATTAAGAAATGATTTAATTTTAAGATTTAAATAATCCATCTAATTAATATATTGTTTGAATTTATTCTATTTAAATTAAGCTATTTAATTTTATACGGGAACATGATCGATAATATTTCTGATTTCTTTTTCGAAAATCATATCTAAAAGTCTATCAGCTTCATCTAAAACTATGTATCTGCATAAATTCATGTTAAATTTTCCTTTTTCAACCATGTCTGATGTTCTGCCAGGTGTTCCAACCATCTTTTCAATAAATAAAAAATTTATCGCTTTGATAATAAATAGTGTGCTTTCAAATATAAATTTTTGGTTTTTATGATGCTTGAATTTATTAAAAATTACATATTACTTACAAAAATTCAATCACCTCATGAAATTCGAAAATATTATCCATAATTCGTAATTATTTTTCTAATCGTTTTAATAAAAATTTTAAAATCATTAAATTTTAATTACCAAGTGAACTCCTTCTCTAACTTATGCAATTTGCTACATCATATCCATGCCACCGATACTCAAACAGCATCTAATTTAAGGATATCCAGCCTCTTGAAGCTTCTAGCTATAATAACATGCTAGATCGTAGGTTTATATTGCAAGCTCATGCTATTAATATTATTTATATTTGTTTTTTTATTGATTTTTCACACTAAAATAACTTACTGAGGGAACTATTACAATAGCCAAAGGGCCTTCGCCCCTGAATAAAGGCATATTCATTTCATGTTCGATTGCCATAATCAAAGCAGGCAATAAAAAAACTATTGTTTTACCCTGTCCAGTAGGAGCTATTCCTATCATATCTCTACCAAGCAAACTTTTTAATATAATTTATTTAATACTTAGTTAAACTAACAATAAATTAAATACACTGTAGGAAGTCCTACCATTTGAATAGGGGTAGGCTTCTTTACTTTTTTTTCTTTCAAAATTGCTATTATTTTTTTAGGAAATCTCATTTCCTTTGATAATAAGTAGAGAATATTAATGATTGAACTATGAATGCTATTAATAGTTATTTACTTCAAAGGATTAAATAGGAGGAGGCGTATTTTATCCTTCCATAAGAACATTGTATTTTTTTAAAACCTTTTATATCTCCCTCTAATTAACTGTCCTATAAGTCCTGGGTATTCTCCATCTATTTTAATTCAATCTTCAATAAAATGACCAATTAATATAATGTATGAAATTACGTAGTTTTCACCTTCTCTTTAATTTATTCCTTCCTTTCGATTAGACCTCCTAAAGCGGTATTTTTAACTACTGTCATAAAATTCATGTTATCCAGTTCTGGATCCTCCACTTCTATTTCCTCCTCTATTTATATTAAAAAATATGGAATATCTCTCTGCAATTGCAATTATTAATATCTGCTATAAATAGTTAATCACATACCTTCTTCATACTGCTCTACTTATTTTGATTTCATTTCCTGTGCCTTTTCGAGGAGAGACTTTTGATTTGATTTTAAATCATCGAATGTGATTTTCGATAGATTTTAATTTGGATTTTGCATTTTAAATTAGTATGTTTCTACCTATCTTTAAATGATTCTATAAAATATAAAATTTGAGATTTCTAAGATATTCACTATTTCTAAAAGAATATAAATTGAGAGACACAAATATTAAAGAGTATTATAATAGTGAAGAAATTAAGATTTAAATGCAGTATTAAATAGATGGGTATTAAATATTCTTATTAAATAAGTAGATTTGTAGATTAGTTAATATAAAAATAAAAAATGAATAGAATAATAATTAAAAATAGGTAGTAAAATTAAATAAAATTCATTTAAAAAAACTGAAAAATTCGTTTATTTATATTAATAAAGATAAATTTAACTTTTTATTAAAATTTCTTAAAGTCTAAATTATATTTAACTGTCCACTTAAACTATTAATGATAATAATAATATTAATATAAATTTCGTTATTTTTTGATAAATTTAATTATTTATAAACTCATTTCTTATTTATTCTTTGCTACTTTACCTTGAATTGAGCTTATTAAATATTTTATTGTTTCTTTAATTAGGAATTAAAATTTCTCAAATAGAGTTTATTTATTTTTTAGCTAATTGTTTAATCTTCAAATTTATAAATTAAGACAAAGCTAATGAAATATTTTATAATTAATTAATTTCCTAAACTTAGAAGATAATAATTCTCAAATAGGATAAATTTATTTTTTTTAAAATATCTTAACTAATAATACATTTATAAACTTGTAAACTTAAATTAGGAAAGTGAAAGATTTTGATAATATCTAATATGAAAGTCTTAAAGGATTCATATTGGAAGATTATATAATAAATATATAAAATTTTTGTTATCTACGTTTTAATAGTGAATTATTTATTTATTTTTATAATATTTTTAAATTTAATATAATTAGAATTAAATATATTTTTATGATTTTAATATTCTATAATTTTCGTTTCATATTCAAAGTCATTTATTATTTTTCTCTTTTTTATTTGCTTTTTAAATCTCCATACTAGTGCTAGAGCGCTTCATATTTTAAAAGTTTAAATATTGATCGATAGGAGTGTTTGGAGTTTCTTAAAATACATTATAATCACTCTCTCTAAACTATGAATCATTTTTGCCTCTCAGCAAAACAGAATCTAATTTTTTCTTTTTCAAATTATTATTAGTAATATTTGAGTTTTGCTATGCAAGATAGTCTGTTAATTTTTCCTACTAGCTATCTAAAAGTTTTTCTTATTTTACAAGCTCACTTTTTTCAAATAGCCTTTAATTTATAAAAACATTTTAAATAAAAAGTGTCGAAAAAAGTCCAAAAAAATCTAGCATGATAAAAAACAAAAAGAAATCAAGAAGTATTAAAAAAAATATTAAATACTGAGCATTAATTTTATCGAGATATTCAGTCTACTTTTCTTCTAATTCTCTTATTTTCTAAAATAGTTCTCTCCTGTCGCCATTTATATTATTTACTTAACTTAAATATTAATCTATTTTTTCTTAATTCCTATTTATTTTTAATTGTAAATCGTCTATTTTTTCATCTAGATCTCTCTTGTTTATTGTGTACTTTTTATTTTAAAAAATAATTTACAATTATATATTTAAAATTTTTGATTGTGATTTGAATGAGCTAAAATGTGTAATTAAGAACCAAGAATAATTTTCTCTAATCAACTCAATTCACCTCTTAGATTTATTTAATATTTCATTTTATAAATAAATAGTACAAGATTTATTTAATAAGAGAAATTAACTAATAAACTAAATTTAGAAAATTAACATTAACTATTAAAAAAGCTTGCTAATATCATTCTTTTAATAATATTTTAGAAATTGATGCTTATTACCTCTTTTTAAACTTTAGATAATTCTGTTTATTTTTCAAGTAACTTTTTTTTCTACTTCTAAAGTTCTTCTTCTTCATCTTAAATTTACTTTTTAACTTACTTTTATTAACTATTTTAATCTCCCACTAGAAGTATTCTCAAGTAAAGCATATCGCATCTATCGCAGATGCGAACAAATTAATCTTATTTTTGGGGGTTTGACCTCTTCTTTGGTGAGCATTCCTCGCATACATTTTTACCACAAAACTTGCTTTTAAAATATAAAAATAAATTAATATTTCTACTTTAGCCAATAATGGTAATTTACCAGTGCTTATTTTAATCATCTTTTAGCTTTTTTGAGCAAACATGGCACTTGCTTTCATTTTTATAAGTTTAAGGATCTGCTAAGCGCTTAAAGACCTTTTCACCTTTATATTAGTATTTTAAAAATGTAAGTATTCAAAACTAATGACAAAATAATTCTTATAAATATGAAAAGTATTTACCCATGTAATTGTCTCTATTCTTCCTTATTTAATTTTTAATGTCTTTCATCTCTGCTAAATGGATGTCTTTTTTTATAATAAAATGTATTACTTATGATTCCTTTCTCAGATTTATTTTCAGTAATTTATGAATAAATCCAAATAGTGATTTAATTAACACACATACAATAGCATATTTTATAAGATATTTAAAATTTGTTTTTTACGTTCATATTCCTCTTCTCTTTCCATCTATGTTAAACTTGATGCTATACTATTTAGTTTTTATAATTGCTATCCTAACTTTATTTGTTGTTGCTTATTCCAAATTTTTTGTTTGCTTTTGTTTAATAATTTTAAACTTGATTTACTTACTTATTTCTAAAGATTAACTGGATTTATTGGCAATCTACAATATTTAATATGTAATTTTGATATGATATCTTACCAGAAAGTAAACAAAACAAACAAAAGATTGGTATTAAATGTATATAGAACTACCTTCTATTTAATTTTATTTAATTTAGATTTAATTACTTTTTTTCATTATATAATATTCTCATAGAATTTTAAAAAATCAGCAAAAATTGTTAATTAAATATTAATTAATTTTACTCATTCTATTTCTTAAAATTTCGTTTTAGTGATTAAAATTAAATGGCGAGTGCTATATAAAGTTAAGATAGCTTGCTTAATAGAATAGACATAGTCGTCCCTTAAAGTAATTTAGATCAGCAGGAAGAAGAGGGTTTAGTTTACAATATTAAGCATGTTATTATTCATAATACAGTAACTAAATAATTTTATCGCACTTGTAAATAAGGATTCAACTATAAATTATTTAATTAGGCTGATGACTATCTGGATGAGCTGTAAATTACATAATAAACTTAGGAAGAGTAAATTAAAGTAAAATTAATAATAAAGTTAAGAATCCAATTGAATAAAATCTTTTTATCTGTTAATGAAGGATATGTGCTTTAAAAAGGCAGATGAATTAGTTCGCAATTTTTCTAAATTCTATTCAATGAAATAATAAATTATAGGATTACAAGAATAAATGAAGCAATTTGAAGACGAATTAGATGTAAAAATGCAAGTTTAAACAATTTAAATAAAATGCTAATTCATGTTAAAATATTTAGAAATGCAGAAAATAAAATTAATATGATAAGCTAGAGATAAAGCAAAAGGAGACTTTGTTAAAAAATATTGACAGTACTTTAAAACTACTTCACTCAACAAAAGAAGTCGTTGATTTAATATAAAAGTCGATCGACAACCTTAAGTTAAAGAAGTTTCAAGCATGCATGAGGAATCTGATTTAATTGAAAAAAATATAGGATTCAAATTATTAAGAAAACTAAATAATTCCAACATTTAACTCCTTGGTTAACTAAATTATTCCGATGATTAACACTAAAATACATGTGTAAAAATAATATATATTTTTTTTAATAGGATATTTTCTGATGTTATTTGATGATTGATTGATTGATAATTATTGTTTTCAAAAATTAAAATATAATTCAGATCATTAGAAGAAATGATAAGAGATTGGATGAAGTATTCTAAAGAAAAGTAAAAAGAATTCGGATAAAATCACTTTACTCAGATGGAAAATATTATCAAAGTTTAAATTTAAGAAAACTTCACAGGACAAGATAGGTTTACTAACTAAAAGTTTTCTACCGCAAGAGATAATTAAAGTTTTTTTAAGAGGGAAAGCAATATTAATAGATAGAGTGTATATTAGCTTAATCGTACTAGCTACAACAATTATAGAGCTTCAAATTCAATTTATAACAATGATCCTAAAAGAACTACCAAATTAAGTATTATTGAAAGTCTTAATAATCTTCCTGGGGCAATTCCATTTTAAAAAGCTGATTTTTCTCGAGCTTCAAGAGCTTCTAAATTGAATAATATGAATTTAACAAAAAACCTTGGTAGAGAATGGAAAACCGATTCTCCTTTAGATTTTTTTTAGTTAAAGCAACCTCAAAGCATATATGAAATGATGAAAGAGAAAAAACTATTTATCGAAACATTTAAGCAAAATAGAATTAGACTTCTTTTAGAAATTAGTGAAGGGGATAAAATTAAAAGTAAAATTTACAAAATAATAAATTAAGTTTTAGTAAGAAACCTTTTTAATAAAGACTCAAGATAATTTAGGGAATTCTTAGAACAGTTTGTAGGATTTTTTGTTGTGGAGAAAGAGATTGAAGGAGTATTAAAAGAAGCAAGTAATTTGTAATCAATGTGGGTTGAAGGAATGAAATATATTGAAAAGAAACTAAAAGTATATAAATTAAATTAATATGATATACATTAAGTGAGTTATATTATGAATTAATTAATTAGTCTTACTTTTGCAACCTTAGCGAAGAAAGTGAATACATACCTTCTAAAAATGAGATTGTATTATTTTCAAATATTTTATATAAGATTGGTTTGGAAAGTGCATCAATATCACTTATGAAAAGTAATATTCCTTGTAAAAATGTTCTCTCATAATATTTTTTATATACATTCAAGTTATTAAAGATGCCCTGCTCCAATACACAAATACTATTATTTCTAATATTAAATAAAATCACACAGAGAGACTAGTTAATTGCAGTTTTTCTGAAATAGTAGTCCAAAACTAAGATGATTATGGTAATTTAATTTAAGAGCTTTATTAAATGTAAAAATATTATTTTAGATATTTTTTGCAGAATATTTGATGTGCCTCAAAGTGCTTAGTCTAATGAGAATAATAAATCTTCTATGCAACTTCCATTCACTTTAATTCTTTAAGAAATAGCACTTCTAATCAATAAAGTAAATGATTAAATAAATAAAAACGAAACTTAACTTTCAAATAAATAGTTTATAGAGGATAGCGTTATATTCTTAAAAGGTGTATGCGAGTATGATTCGCTGATTTACTCACAGCTAGATGTCTTGTATAAAACTGTATGTAAATTATTCTTTTTGATACTCTAAAACACATAGATTTTTAAAATAGTTTGCATCAATCTTCGAAGAGTATATTTTTCGTGAAGTTAAAACTGAAATTTAGTTTGGATAAATGTTCCTTAATCTGGACTACTTAAAGAAATCTCCAAAATTTTACATAAAACAAATAGAATCCCAATTACATGTTTCTCCAAGCTAAAAATTTGATTGTTTTCTCTCAATAGATTAGATAAAAAATAGATGTATTGAAGAAATGATTGAAATTATGAGAATAAAAATATCAGATTGCATCATGAGATACGGGCGTGTAAATTGGTAACCAACACAAAAAAATAAAAGCTGCTAAGAGTTCATTCATGAACTTATTATGCAGATGATGATTACTATTTAGTCATTAAGAATGATTAATTTCAATTAAATTGATACTATTTTATATTTATCGATGAAAGAGATAAATTCTATAATCTGGAAATTTTTAGTTGAAGATCTAAAGAATTACAACATAGTCGGACTTATGAATCTTAGAACAGATTTACTGGCAATATTTGATATGTGCAAAACTGAGTTTAAATAATATCCAAGTAAATTTACTTAGAATATTTTAAAGATTGATTAATTGTTATGTTAAAATAGATCTAACTGACTGCTTGAGAGAACTCGACACATTTTTATTTCTATTTCTAGATAGGAAACCTGGAGATTATTTAGAAGGAAACAACAGAGATGAAATATATATGCATCTAGAACCAAAAAAATTAATTGTTTTATTAGATAAATACGTCGTAAATAAAATTCATTCTTATATTTTAGTTTCATCATTTTTTATTTTAGAAATACGAACTTCCAGGACTTAGAAATCCAGTGCCTAGAAAAAGGGAGTGTGCTGCAATTTCTAAAAAGTTAAAAGAAGAATTAGGTATTTATAAATGAAAACTGTTTAATATGTTACTAACTTTCTTTTTATTTCAAATATTTTGAAATTATTAATATTAAAAAATATGTATTTATTTATTTTCAATCTGTATCTATAAGTATGCTGTTTAATTTTTATCAAAAGGCTCTTGCTTTCCTAAACCTTCTAAAATAATGTAGAAAAATTTGATATTCTTTAAATATTTAATAATAATTCTAAGATATCCCCTTTTATTTTTTCTATTATGGCTGAAAACTATTTATTAGAAATACATTTGAAAATTATCTTTATTAAATTTATTTAATTTCAAATTTGATTGCAAAAAACACAATAATTAATTAATTTATCAATTATTTATCATATTCTTATTAATTGTATAAAAATTTATCAATATTTTTCTATCAAAAATATCAAAAATCAGTATTTAGGATTAACATAAACAAATAATAAAATGACAGAATCTAATAAAGTTTTATTTGAGCAAAACTAGCTTTCTTAACTAGCATAGAGGATTTTACCAGAAACCTCTAAAATATTTTGGATATTATAACGAATAGAGTACGATAGATAAAAAAGTAACCATGATCATGATTTATAAACATAGATAATCACTGTTGATACTGTTATTGTTTTTGCTAGATTGGTGTATTAAAGTAAGATCTGAATTTTTTAAAGGACTAAAAAAAATGATATCTATATTTTAATTATAATAAAGCTAATTTAGATGGGTAACGAGCTTATAATATCTTATAAATTTTAGATGGGCTAAAAATAGGAATGCTAAATAAAGAATCATTTAATCAAGCAATTGCAATTAAATTGCGTGAAATTTTTGGGGAAGCTGCATATAAAATGTCTTTTTAACTATAATCTGAGATAAAGGTTTTGTAAATTATCATAGCAAATATTTTTATGGCAAATTAGCATCCTCTTAATAGCCAATTAGCAGACTATATACAAAAAAAATAATCTTTAAATATTATAATAGAGTTTATCAATAAATTACACCTCCAACCTTTGGAAAACAAAGTAAAATTTTAGTTATGATTTGACTTAAATGAGTGTAAATAATTTTTTATTATTTTAGAAGGAAATGTCAGACGAAATCTTTGGTTTTATGCAGTAAATTAACTTAATTTTAGAAAATTTAGCTATAAACTGGGTTATTGATACTAAGGAAAACAATCTATAGGCTATTTGCAAATTGCTAACATACCAACTTCTAAGTATAGAATAAAATGATATGAACAGCATAGCAGACTTTATGAATATAGTATATTAAAAAATGAGTGATTATAATTTTTTTAATTTGCTAATGGGTAAAATTGGTGAATTTTAATTTCAAAATACTATAGAATACACTTTTTTAATTTAAATACTCCGTTTAATACTCTGCAGTGGCCGTGTTTCAAATTCCAATTTTAATGGAGAAAAATTTGTAGTCTAATTTATGGAAAATTATCCTTAGTTATTTACATTTAATTTTGTAACTAATTTAATTATGAATTGCTAAATTAACGAATTGGAAGTAGAATTTATGCAGTAAACTTAACTGCAATAACAATAATAATAAGAAAATGATGAAGAGTTTCTTCTCTAACTAGAATTGTAAGTCAAATAAAGATAAGTTGTTAGACAGGAATCTTTATAAATATTACTTTATCTTTGTAAATATCATTCTAGGTTTAGAAAATACCTAACTGAAAGTACTGACTATTTATCGTATTAAGTGTAAAATATATCTCTCATTGATGAATTTTCATTGTGTTTGGTATCTTACATTATTTTAGAATTATCTTAATAAGAACTTTTTGAAAAATCCAAAACAATTAATTATGCTGCACCTAAACTTCTTGCTCAATAGCTCCTTTTCTTCGGATAAAATTTTGTATCTTTAAACGTATAAGATCACCCTTATTTTTCAGAAATATTGTTTAATGGTATTGATATTCTGAATAACTCTCTTTTTTTATTGCAGTTCCTTCCAAACGATATAGATAAAACATTTGAGCAAATTGATAATTTATTCAAGTAAGTTATTTTTTATTATTACATAAAGTAATAAATACATAAAATAGGTCAACTAATGAAGATTTATAAAGCAGAGTTTTAAGAATTTTTAAAAATATTATTGATTCAAACGAAGAAAAATTGAAGCTGAAATTTATAACTCAATCTAGATTAGACATCATATATTTTGAATTACAAAAGTAAGAGTCTCCTCTAAGGATGTAGTGTCTTAACATTATAAAGTCTCTCATTAATTCTGGAATGATCATAGTATAATTTTTATATGCTATTTTGAAATAATAATTATTACTTTAAAATAAAGGAAACTTTACACTCTCATTTGATAAACACATTAATTAAAAACAAATACAGTGATGAAGAAAATATTTTTATTATGCAAGTATTTAGAACCATCTCAGAAAAATAAAAGGAATTTGTATTAATGTAAGCAATTTAATTGAAAAATCCAAATAATTAATTTTTAGATTAACAAAAATAAAATTTTATTTCTATTTAAAGATTTTTAATTGGAAATCACATAAAATATGTTTTGATGTTGGTGATTTAATTAATAAACTCAAATAATTTGTTTTAACTTATTAAATCATATATTTTTTACTAAATTCAATTTTTTATTAAGAAATCTCTTAAAATTGATATTGATGTAAGATTTTTAATTAAAAAACCCAAATAATTTAATTTGGTAAATAAATACAAATTTATTTAAATTATTAGATTCAAAATATTTTTTATTCAGAATTCACATATAAAGCAGACAGATTTTATTTATTCTTTTATAAAATAGAGGGATGCTGGAAAACGGCCTTTTAGAAAAAATAAATAAAGTTGTTTTAGAAAGCTTTACTTCATTTAAACTTGACTCTTTAAACGAAATTTGTTATTATGAAAATCCTTACTTAAGCTTTGATTTCTTTATTGATTACATTTCAATCATTTAGCAGATAGCTTTGAATAACAAAAATAATAAATTTGAATCATTTTTAAAAGAGTCGTTCTTTAAGAACCTGCACAGTATATTTTAGATGTACTTCGATAATAAATCGTTTTGCTTGATGACAATAAATTAGAAGATTGACATTATAATTAATTAAAAAAATGTTTCTCATAGATTAGCTTACATAATTCTCGACTTAATGAATCACTTTCAAACTACTTGCAAAAATAACTTAATAATTGAATCTCTTATTTCGAGATTGAACAGTAAATTTTCACTTTTACTAATAAAAAAATTAACTTTTTTGAAATATCATAATTAGATTAGTTTAACTATGAGATTTATAAAATATACTAAACTCCCCAGATAGATAATATACCTATTAATGTCATGATTGAGGTTAAATTTATAGAAATTATCCCTATAGATTTAAACACTACTCTTGGAGATAAATTTAAAGTCTCCAAAGACATCACATACACCGATTTTATGAGATTTATTTAACTAAATTTCTAACAGGGAAAGTACAGCTTTAAAATAAAGAATGTAGATGATAATTCAGATATAGATGATGATTAATCATTATAAAAGTCTATTAAAAAAGCTTTGGAAGTTAAAATTTAAAGCGATGAGAAAATGTTTTCGCTAAGAATTAGAATAATAGCTACTCCAGTCTAATAGCAACAATAAATACCCAATTAGTAAATATATATAGACTATATGTAATAGTAATGGCCACACACTAATATGGTCTATGGAGGATAACGAATTCACTACTCTCCTTAGTTATAGTAGCCATAGCAATTGATATAAAATAGATACCTAGTTTTCTGTAAAATCTGTAAAGGAACTTTTCAAAGTTATGGTTAAATTGTTTCTCCATGCTTATTATGTAATAATTTTATTCCTAATTAATTTTCATACCAAGCTATTCCCACAACTCCTAACATATATACTGCATATCCTCCTTAAATATAGTAACCATAAATTGCTCCTTAAATATTACCTGTTTAAGCACTTCCACCATAACTATAATTAGCTTATTCACCAATAAATAACTCTTCAAAGAGCAAAACATAACTAAGTAGCCCTTATAAGTTAGATTGAAAATAAACTGTTTATATCAACAAAAAAACTAAGCTATTTTAAAAGATTTAAAAATGAAATTATTTATTTAAAATATTGATTGTTAATATTTAATTGAATTATTTATGAAATAATTTAAAAATATTTTATTTAATAATTTTCATGTAAAATTTTGTATTTAGCTTGTTATCATATTCTCTAAATTATTTATTTTGAATTTCGTTTTTCATATTTTTAAATTTATCAAAATACTTTTTAATTTTGAATTATGTTTGGTTTTTAATTTTTTATAAATTATAATTTTTAAGAATAAAAAGACGCAAACTTTTAATTATTTATTCTATTAGAAAAGCAATAAATGTTTTATTTTCAAAGAGGTAATATAAATGCATATTAGTTATTTAGATATTAAAAGCTTTAAATTATGTAATACCACCTTAAATAAAATAAACATTTTAAAGCTGAAAGAAAGTATACTATTTTACAATTTTCAAATACATGATTAATACTATTATTTGATATTTTTTTCAGTTGGTAATTATTCAAAGAAAATATAAATTTATTGTTCATAAGAATAGAATAAATATAGACTAAAATTTAATATCTAGAAATAATAAATCACAAGTATGTTTAGTAAATGTAATGAATCTCAATTTAAAAGATTAAAATATTTATGAAAGTTTAAGTATGGCATTAAAAATATTTGTAATAATTATTTAATTAAGTATTGAAAAATATAATAATTAGCTTAAAGAAACTAAAATATTCAGATAACTCTTAATGAAAGCTATCAATTAATACTTTAACTTGAAAAATAAAAGCTTATTTTTATTTAAACTAATTTAATTTTTTAATTTTCTTCAGAAATAATAATTAATTGCTTTAGTAGAAAAATGATAGTATTTTTATTGATTTAGTATAATTCAAGTATTCAGTTAATTCGTTATATATAATCGTTTGTTGTTTATCTTTTTATCATTATTTCTTTTATTTGGTTGTTTTTTCTTTTTTAATTTCAAATTATTTCTGATTTCTTATTTTTTTCTTCTAATTTTTTCATATTTTATGTTTTTAATTTTTCAAATTTTATTTAATATCTTTTTTATTTTTATCTTTTTATTTCTTTTTCTTTTATAGATTTAAGGCTTGCTGCTACTCTACCATTCTCGATCATCTGTTCCTAGGATTTTTTTAAACAATACTTTTTATATATTCAAGACAGGGTAATAGAAGATGCGGTAAAAGAGGGAATTCCGGGAGATAAACTATACTTAGCTTGTTTAATAATACCAACTAAATTATTAAATCTTTAGCTAAAGTTTATCTATCGATTAGTTAAAAACTTATTCAATGCCGGGAAAGAAATGAAACATATTCATAAATTTCTAGTTTAAAATTCGTTAAAAACTTATGCGAGTGTCATATATTGTCAATACCACACGTCCTCGTATTAAAAATGGTTTAAGAATTAAGAATATGTTTCATTTTTTTGTTTGATATTTCTTTATCATAGTTTATTTTTAAGTTGGTTTTTTTTAAGATATTAATAATTGTATTTTTAATTAATTCTTTATTGTGACAAAAGATAATTCCAAGATCTTTTATTTGATACCGCCTAAACTAAGTTTGAATTTTGAAAATATCAAATTTTAATTAAAAATCTGACTGAAAATTTTTATATGATTAATAAAGTAATATCTAATAACATCACGCATTCTTTTTAATAAATAATGTTAATTGCTTATAAATATTTTCCCAAAGTAATACAAAATAAAAAAGAAGAAAGAAAACCAATATAAATTAGCTCTATATAAAAATAAAAATCAATAAATTAAATACTATATTTGTTGTTAAATAATACCTTTACTTATAGTTTAAAATATCAAAAAATATAAATTGGGCAAACCATTAAGTTATAGAAAACCAAAATTAAATACTATATTTAATATTTATTTTTATGCTATTTTTTATTTGAAAATTTAAAAACTTATTGTAAAAATTTTCCCTAATATCACACAGGCATTTTTAAAATATTTTTTTAAATAAATTTTTATTTATTTGTTTTTAAAAAAATGAAAATATAAAGATTCTTAATTTCTCTATTAATTGAAAAACAAATATCAATTATAAAATGCATAGAGTCTTTTAAACAATATAAAATTTAAAGTGAATAAATATTTTAAAAGCAATAAATACCTAAAAAAATTATAACAACATGAAATATATTGTAATTTAGTTTGATCTAAAATTAATGAATTCACTTTTATGCTTGATTTTTATTTTCTTTTATCAAATTATTAATTTATGTTTGATTCTTTTTATTTATTTATATTCTTTATTTTTTAGTACTTTATTTTATCTTTTTTTTTTAATTGTTTCTTATTTATTATTTTGAATTTATATTTAAATTTTTATTTTATTCTTATTTTTTATATTTTTAAAATTGCTTAGGTATCAGGATGAGGGAGCAGCATAGATGATCTACTAAATTTATGTTTAAAAAATATTTTATAAATGGTTAATAAAGTATTTATATTAGGGTAAAGATAATTAGATATTCTTGCTTTCTATGTTTGTGTATTAATCTTTCCACTGCTTCTCTAAATTGAAAGTATATGTGTTCATAAATATATTAGAACGACTTTCATAAGTTTCGATGATTATATTAAATATTGGTTAAAAATTTGTAGTGTAATTCTATTAATAATCATCAGGGGTATTAAAAACTTTAAGTGGAAGATTTATGTAAACTATAGAAGAGTAGATGACATCATTTTATTAATAATAATAAAATAGAATTTTTATATTTTAAAAGATACAATGAATTCATTGTATATTTATAAACATAAAAGTTCTTTAGTTTCTTAAGAATATCTAACTTTATTTTTTCAGTATTTACTTTTTAATTAATTTTTCTTATTTTTTCTAATTTTTCCTCTAACTAATTATTATATTTGATTTTATTTTTTCTAACTAAGTCAAGTCTTTCTTATTTTTTTGAAAACACCCAATTACATCTTAATTAATTCAGATCGGATAATTAAAATATACAAAAACTCACTAATATCCTATTTATTCATAGTCATTATTTTTATAATTAAATAAATAGTTTGAATTATATTTTAATAAAGAAATTAGATAATGAAATTTTTATAATTTTTAATCCTATATTCATATAATATCCTCTTAAAATAATATTATTTACTAAATTATAAAATAAGCAAATAAATATTAAATTTTGTATTTAAAATTAATATTTAAAAAACTAAAATATGAAATTTATAAATAAATTCTAAGAAAAAATTAAAGCTACTTCAAAAAATTATTTCTAATTTTGTTTATTAATAATAATATAAAATAAAACCACTTACTTAAGAAAAATGAAAATTAGACTGCTTGAATTTTTGTTTAGAATATTTTCGCATATTTATAAGAAAATATTGTGATAAATTTAAAATAGATAATTTGTATATTTATGAATTATTAAAATTAAAATCTAATAAATTTGATTGCTGAAAAATATTTTAATATAAAACTAAGATATGTAATTTATAAAAATAAATTCTATTATAAAAATTAACAATAAATTTTGTTTTTTATTTATTTATTTATTATTCTAAAAAAAATAAAGTGAATTAAATAAGAAAAATGAAAATTTCTAAGTAAGAGTTTCTGATTAGAAAACTTTCTTATATTTTAAGAAATCGCTATGTTGTATGGATGGGAAATATAAATATAAATACTTATGAGAAACGAAAATTAGAATAGATGTATAGCATATAAATTTTTTTTCTTATTTTATTGAAATCTTAATCTGGTTGTGGGGATTGCAGTTGAAAGAATTGATAATTTATTTTTTTTGTTATAATGCATTTCTTAAATTAATATATTTATTTGCTTTATATTTCTTAATTAGCTTTTTTTTAGTAATTTTCATAATCAATTTTTAACGGATTTTTTTATTTACTTATTTATTTATTTGTTAAGGTTTTTGGTTTTTTATATCTTTTTTAAATATTTTATTGATATTTTTTATTTTAAAATTCTTTTTATTTTCTTTTTAAAATCTCTCTAAATATTTTATTTTATTTTTTTATTTTATTCTTTCTTTCTTTTTTTAATATTTTATCTCTCTTTTATATTTTTTATGTTTTTATCTCTCATTTATCTCTTTCTCTTTCAATCGCATCATTCATTATAGCTCTCAATCTCAATTTTTTTGGTTGTAATTTTGACAAAGGTTAAGGTTTTTTTAATTAAAGAAAAGAAGCATAATAATTTAATTAACATATATCGCCACGTAGAAGGGTACCTAGGGGAATAAAACATTTTTTTTTTATAATATTTTTATATTTTTTTTTCATTTTGACAGAAGACTAA
Source organism: Tetrahymena malaccensis 436 (assembly GCA_000231845.2). Lineage (NCBI taxonomy): Eukaryota > Ciliophora > Oligohymenophorea > Hymenostomatida > Tetrahymenidae > Tetrahymena > Tetrahymena malaccensis. Next base: position 348,485 of record JH720018.1, on the reverse strand, counting down.
GCTTTCAGTATCGTTAAATAAACTGAAATCGTTTACTGAAAGTATCTGCGTCTGGTAGTTTACCTAGAGCCCGACCTTGAAGGTTCACTTCAAGATGCGGAACCCCTGTTAATGAAGGCATGATAGATAAAGTATTCCATACGTTCTGGCGAACTGTCTCTGTATAAAACTGGAGTTATTTTAGTAACAAATAGTTTTTTAAAGCTTGTAATTTAGGATTGAGATCTCAATTTCAGGTTTTAAAGCTAAGAGCTTAAGCTAAGTATTCATTCTAGAGGTTAAGTCTTTCTTGTTCTTTATAGCATTTATTCTTAAATAAGTTTTCGCATTAGTTTAATCTAAGCTTTCTAATTCATAAACTTTATGCTTTCAACTATCTCTTTTCAAATTTTAATGCAATTAGATTTAGAGTGGTTGGCGAGAATTCCGAAAGTTTTCTACTTTTTTTGTAGAAGACTATAACCATTAAGATATTTGTTGTGCTTGGCTAAAAAAATTATTCTTTCTTAATGGGATAAGATCGTCTTAAAAACTTAGGATCTTATACTTTTTTAAGTTATTTATTTAATTTGACCATTTAAGCCTCATGACATTTTTTTTAAGCTCGTTAGAGCATTAGTTTAGATTTATTTTTTTTGATTGATAAAAAACTTGAACGATTCTTTTAAAAACTGTTAAAACTTTCATTTGGAATTCTTCTCTATTTAATTGCAATAAAATAATCAATTCGATAGCATCATACATATTGATTTATGAATCTTCAAACTATGGACTTCAATAATACTTAACTTATTGACAGAATTTAGTCTTATTTATTTATTGGATAAATAAATATTAGCTGATAAAATAGGTTTTAGCATTTTAGAAGATTTTCTTAGGAACCTCTCTTCTCTACAATTCATCATCTATTAAAGGAGTATCTTAGAAGCAAAAAGAATAGGCGCATCTATCAATCTCAACAAACTACAAGCTTATATTAACCAATATGTGTTTAAAATAACTCTAATTTATATCTTGCCATATTTAAAAACTTGAGACTAGAACACTCAATACCTTTCATGGTTTAGCTTCTTCTAGTTTATTTTTTCGGTAAACTGATATATTTGCTGTATTTATTAATTAACAAAAATAATTAACGATTAAAAATTATGATCAACGAATATATTTTCAACGAATAATTAATTTTTGCTTATTAAATAACAAATTTTAATAATTAAGATAATTTTTCTTAATATATTAATTTTTTTAATTTAATATTCTTTATTTTGTATAATTAAAAAATTTTTTGAAGTAGTTTTTATAAAATTAAAATAATTTTTAAATAAAATTGATGTTAATTAAATGCTTGATTTATATAAATAAAAACAATTAATATTTTTGAACTTTGAAAAGTAAAATAAAATAGAAATTTTAAAATTTAATAAATTCCTAAATAAAAACTAGTTTAGTTATTAATTTAACAAAATTTTTTCTAATGATGTAAATATTTTTGTAATTAATAAAGAATGATTTTTAAAGGTAAATAAAAACATAAAAGTTAAAACAATTTATTTTGAATTAAAAAAATTATAACTTACTAAATAAAATCTAATTTCAGAAGAATTTCATTATTTCAAATAATCATAAATTTAAAGCAATTTTTCCAAATCTTTTACAGAAACATAAGAATATTACTTATCTTATTTTTTATCATTGATTTCTTTTAACATTTTCAAAACTTTTGAAGAAAAATAAAATTTAGATTAGATAATATTTTTGTAATTAATAAAGAATGATTTTTAAAGATAAATAAAAACATAAAAGTTAAAACAATTTATTTTGAATTAAAAAAATTATAACTTTCTAAATAAAATCTAATTTCAGAAGAATTTCATTATTTCAAATAATCATAAATCTAAAGCAGTTTTTCCAAATCTTTTACAGAAACATAGGAATATTACTTATCTTATTTTTTATCATTGATTTCTTTTAACATTTTCAAAACTTTTGAAGAAAAATAAAATTTAGATTAGATTTCATCTAAGAATTCTACGAATTCATCAAGTTGTTAGTGACAAGATTCTATTTAATTAAAATCTAACTAATCAGAATAATTTATTACATCATTTATGAATTCTTCTAATTCTGGATCACTTGTATTTTAGGAATACATTTCCTTAGTTCTTGCTGCTTCTATCAAGTAATTTATTGCCTCCTTGTAATCTAAATTTTCAAGTATTTTTCCATAACTATTTAGTGCTTGAGAATATATTTCTTTTTAAATCATTTCATTTTCTTTTAATATTTAAATTGTTTTTTTATAATACTACTTTGCTTTTTCATGTAAATTATTAAATATGTAAACATCAGCTAAATTAAAATAAGCTAAAGCAATTTGGTAAGGATCTTCCATTTATAATTTCATTTGAAGGGATTTTTCAAAAAAAATTATTGACTACTCATATTGTTCCTTTTATGAATATAAAGTCGCTAGGTTATTCAAGAACTAAGAAAGATAGTAATTACTTTTTTTATAATAAATTTGTTCCATTATATCAACAGACAATTATATATTTTCTTGTGCTTGTTTGTATAAGAAATTTTACAATTAGCATAAATTTTCAAAATTTAGTTATTCTTTTTAAGGCAGGTCTTACACTTCTATAATTGATTTTAGAAAACTAAATAATTTATCTTATTCAATAAATTAATTTTATGATATTTAAAATAATTCTTAATAGCATGATCCTATATTATTATAAGTTATTGCCATACTTGGGTGAACATCATTTTTTAACAACTTTCTTTTAATTTGCAAAACAATTTTGTAGTTTTATATAGCTTCTTTATATTATCTTTTATCATTTTAATAAGTTGCAATGTTATTTAAAATTTAACAGTAATCAAAGCTATTTGTGTTACCAAGTTATTCATATTTTTATTTAATCTATAAGTACAATTACTCAGCTTCATCTATCTTACCTGATATAAGTAAACACTCTGCATAGTTATTAGCAATTTAGAACTATACAGGAAATAATAACTTATCAATAATATCTTTAAGCTAAGTAAATGTAGCAGCATACAAAGCCTAAGCTTCTTTATATAATCCAAGATTCATATAACATGATCCAATACCATTAACTAAATTCATCAAAAATGAAAAATCTTCTTAAAGCTATATACCAAATTAATAACAAGTGTAGAACAATTTTGCAGATTATTGGTACTTTGATTGAATATAATAAGCATGAGCGATTAGGTACAAAGCAAACAAAAAGTTTTTATTCAGATTTTAAGACACAATACTTATTAAAGCATCTTCATTTTCTAAATTAGCATCTTGAGGAATATTTATATTATACATAAATAAATACAGCTTCAAATAACTAAATGAGTATGAATAATAAACTTCTTTTATAAAATCTTAATCTTTATCAATTATTAGAAGCTAATCTTAACAATAATCTAAAATTATCTTTACCTTTTTAGTTTCTTTTATAAATGTTTTTTTTTAAAGTTTTAGGTTTCTAATTATTTCAGTAAACCTTAATAATAATTCATCACATTTAATCCTGTCTTTTGATTACTATTATGTCATCTAATCAATTACTTTTTTAAAATGAACTAAAAATATACCATATTAACTCTTTAACTATTCGTTATTGCCAAAAAATTTATTACTTAATCTTTCAAAGGTTTTTCCAAGTGAAAAAATATCGCTTTGATAATGGTCAATTTGTTGATAACTTTATTATTCTTAAGAGCAAAATCCGGGTGTAAATCCTGATGGTACTTTCGATTGCCCATGTTTTAATTTATTTGATAAACCAAAATCGTTAAAATATAAATTTAAGTTTTCATCTAAAAGTATATTTTATGGTTTTATATCAAAATGCTATATGTTATAGCAACGAAGTTCTATTAGTCCATCAATCATATCAAATATAAATGAAACAAAAGTATCTATATCAAAGATTTAAGGTTTATTTAAATAATCTTAAAGTGATTATTAGTATAAATCTGTAACTATTATTATTAAATTCTCATCAGGAATTGCTATTTGATCTACATAACGCGTTAGGTTTATTTATTATTTAATAGATGAGATCAGTTCATATTCTTTTTCTACATCTTATTTGTTTTCCTCATTATATATAACGAACTTTAAAGCATAGTTTTTATCTTAATTACAGCATTTAAAAATATCGGCTTCGCCCCCTGATGCTATATATTCAGTTACATAATAATATTTTTCTTCAAGTTTTTTTCTGATTTTTTCAGTAAAAACCTCTGGCTCTGATTTGATGAACTTTTTAATGTTAATTCCTTCCAATAAAATTTTGCATAATTAGCTCTAATCTTTTGATTATTAAGTGCACTAATCTGTTTCAAAATTATTTTCAGAAGATGTGGTATTTGATTTTAGAGCAGAATTGAAAAATTACTGTTAAATTTAACAAGATTGATTAAAATTTTAAAAATCATTCTAATTTTCATAGTTATCTTGAAGGATTTACTCTTTTTCTGAATTTTATTTAATAGAATCATTTTATTTATCACTTTATTCAATTTTTTTGATAGAGTCCTAACTAACAGGATTAAAAATGATTTTTTCGTTATTATCTTAAAAATTTTATTAGCATATTTTCAATTTTTCTTTACTCAAAACAAGTGTTTGGTTGTCTAAAAGACTTTTTATTATATCTTATGCTTATTTTTTTAATTTCAAATTGTTTGCATATAGTTATAAATTCTCTTATTCTTATTAGATTTTTCCACTATCATCATTTGAATTTAATGTTAACATATTTGCTTTGTTGGTGTTTTCTTTTAATTTTTATTCTAAAACATTTAGATTTTTTTGTTGTTTCTAAAAATTTTCTTAATTTTTTGAAAAATCTTTTATTTAATTCTAATTATCTTACTATTTAACCTCTTCTATTTATATTATTTCAATTTGATTACTATTGTTTGATATTTTTTATTTTTTATAATTTTTTTTTTAATTGTTTTAAATTGTTTATTCTAAATAGTAAAACAATTTTTAGTCATTTGTTGTCTCTTACTCAAGGTCACTTATTTGATACTTAGAGTCCAAATAATTTGATTCTTAAGTTTAAAAAGGCTTTGATTATTTTTAACCTTTTTAAATAGTGCTATCATTTTCCTCTTTTTAGTTATCTAAAAAGCCAAACTATTTGAAATTTTTGTTTTATTCCATTGTGTTTGTTTCTTATTTATTTGCAATCTTTATAAATTAATTTATTTATTTACTACTTGACTTCTTAGAGCTATTTTTGTTGGTAAAGCTATGATATCTTATCTGATAGATATAAACTTTATTTTCAGATCGGGTAGTTAAAAAAGCAAATAATTAAATTGATATCAATTCATAAATTCAAAGTGATAAAATACTAATTTGCTTAACAACATGATTATTTTATAAATAATTTACAGGTATATATTATTAAAATGAATATAAATGAAGAAGAGGTAATAAAACATTTCATGATAAAACAGTGAATTTATTAAATTTAAAGTATAAAAATAAATATAAATTTTTAAATACCTCAATTTTAAAATTCTGATAAGCTTTGTAATTAGAATTAATTTTATTGATCATTTTTTAATATTCTAATATAAAGATTTTAATCTATTTTCACTTTCTAAAAAATGATAATTTATATATGAATTACATTTTTAGATAAATTGAAGAATAGACTCATACTATTTGAATGGATATATATTTTGAGTTAAAAATATTTTATTTAAAACAATCGATTTGTTTTATTATAAGCTTAAAAATAGGCATAAATTTTTTATTGACTCCATATTTGGGTTCTAAAATTGTAATTAGAATAAATGTTATCTAAACATTTAAATATTCTAATTCAATACATCGAATTAATTTTCTACTTTTTATCGCAGCAATAGATATCATAATTCACTTATTAAATAAATAGATTTTTATAATAAGTCTTAAATGTGTATATTTTATTTCTAAATATAATAAGTGATTTTATATTTTTGATTATGACATAAAAGAATTTTACGAGAAGATATTTATGTTGTCTTAGTAAATTTTGATCAAATATAAATCAATGGTGTTTTCATTAAATAATATATTAAAAAATATTTATTTTTTAGGTATACTTATTGGCAAAAATGTTAAAATATTTCAAAAAAAATAATATTAAAGTGGAATTTATTAGCCTTTCTTTATAAGAATCAATTTAAACCTTTAAATTAATTAATATATGATAATAAATAATCAATTTTACTTAAACAAAATCTATTTTTAAATAATTTGATATTATTAAATCATGAAAGGAAATAAATAATGTTTTTAAGCTAATTTAATAAATTAAAAAATTGCATTTTCAGAACTCATGTTTAAATTATACTATAGATAGATTATTTTTATAGACATAAATAGGATAAATTAAATTAATTATATATTATTATTTAGAATATAGTAAGAACAAATATGGTGTGAGCATTATTTTAGGAAAATTGTTTTTAACTTAGTTTTTTTGTTTTCAAATGTTTTAAAACTCTTTATTTTAATTTAATAAGTACTCATAGTACTTAAGAGATTTAGTTGTTATGCTTTTTACTTCTTATGGAAAGTCCTTTGAATTTTTTTCAAGTGAAATTTCATAAATATTAGTATCAGGAGCTTTAATTTTCATTGTACCACTTTTATTTTTATAATAGATTTTATATCCAGTTTTGAACTAAGCTTCAAAACAGTTGTTTTCTAATAGGATAAATACTCCTTCTTTGTTTTCAAGCTTAGATATTACCTTTTTTGTTTTGAGAGCATTAATTACTTGCTTAGCATAGCCATACAATGCGAAATATTTCACAGGAAGATTATTGAGTGTGTAATGCTTTTCCATAGGTTTATCAATCAGTTTATTTATTTAAATCTTTATTTTAAAAAATAAATTTAAATTTAAAAATCAAACTTAAATATTTATCAACATACCTTTTATCCATCTTTAGATATTTTAAAAAGTAGGCGACCATTACAGGATTCAACAAGAAGAGAATGATCAGGAGTTATTTCAATATAACCATTTTTTGTTTTTATTTTTGAAACATCTAAATCATCTCCTACTTTTACTGGAGAAATTTAACTAGTTATAGCATTAGAACTTTATTAATTGAGCTGTATGTTATTAGTGGATTTATCGTTTTCATTTGTTTATTCAGCTATGAAGCTACTAAATGATTTAGAAGTGTTTAATCCTTTATTGAAACTTCTATTTGTAGTATTCATCGAGTACTTTGAACATGCTGCGGTAGAGGTATTTTCATTGTTTTCTGTTTCCAAGCACTCTAACCTAGGAGTTTAATTAACATCTATATCACATGGCTCTGTTTTTATGTACTCTTTGGATGATCCTTTAGCTCTCTAATAAATATGAAAGTTATAATTATAAATATATTTATAAAAACACAAAAATTTAACTTATTTATTAAAAAATTTAATGAAAACAAATATTTTTTATTTAAAAAGCTTAATATTTTAGAATATTTTACCAATAGGGAAGAAGATTGTTAACTCGGTGCAAACGATGGAGGATTTATATCTCTATATGTTTGAGAATTTTTATTGCTAGGAGGTTTTTAGCTAATTGACACATTAGTAGGTGTATGAATTACATTTGATTTAGACGAGAATTAAGCAGTAGATTAAAAATCTCTTTCTACAGAAAAACTATTCATTTAGGAACTGTCTAATTTTAGTTGTGAAATATCAAAAGAAGTGTGACTATTATCGTTATTATTATGTGTTGATTTGGAGGATTTTAATCTTTAAATGTTTTAATTTATTGTTATATGATTATTATTATTATTTTGTGCCATAAATTATTGTGATGATGGAGAAGGAAAGACGGCTACTGGAGCCATGTTACTTCTACAAGTTGTATTTGTGCTTATTATTTCTTATGCCATATTTGTTTACTCAGAAGGGTAATGCAGACTAGTTTTCTTTTTAATATTTTAAATTTTAGAATTGTTGTTATCTTTCATAAAAATCATGTTGTTTGAGGATTGAGAAAACATTTTATTATTTCCACTTGGAGTAGAGACAAATTCATTTTAGTTTGATTAGTCTAAAGATACTTGCTTTTTTAAATTATTTTCTTAATTAATAGATTTAATATTTAGCTAGTTTTTTTGTTCATCACGAGGACGAGGAGGCTGAGGTGGTATTATACCACTTATATCAAAGCTTTTGTTTTTTTAATGATTAATTACTTGATTTTATTAAATCTTTGTGTCATTAGGAAATCCGTTTAAAATTTATACAATAGGGTTTTTGTAAGACTTTTATGATTGAAAGAAATTATTTTAATTAAGAATTTATTAGTTGTTAGAGGGAGTAGTAGAAGATGATTGATGAAGAGAATTTGATTTAGTGGCTTTATTTAAGAATGTGTTCAAAATAGTTTTGCTTTGTGGCTTTGATTAAATAGTATCTATTTATTGCTATTGCTATTTATTTGATTAGGATATTTATGGGTTATAATAAGAATTTTATGAAATATTTTGTATTTCTTATATAATTTGTTTGTTTCTATTACTATCCATGTTCTGTTCACTTGTTTCCTTTTTTAAACCTTAGGCTGTCGTTTAATACAATAATTATTCTTGCTTTTGCTCATTCTTCTAGTTATAGCTGTAAGATTTTTAAAGCGGTATAGGATTTTATTTTTGTTATTATTAAGATTAAAATTATTTTTATTAGTTTTGATTGATTGAATTTAAAATATTTGAATGAATATTTTCCTTATTTTCGTTAATTAATAATTATTCTTTGCTTTAAAGTCTGTTTTCTTTAGTTTGCTTACTTTGAAAAACGTTATTTTCTTAGATTTGATTAGTGCGATTAACATTAGTAAATTATAAATTATCATTGATGATTTTATTTTATTAATTAATCTTTGAATTGTTTGAAGAATCCATAGAAAAATTAGATCTTTGCCTATTATGACCTTGTTAAGTACTTTTATTGAAGTTATTCATATTGACGGATTGTTCCATTTAAAATGTTTGAGGAGGAGCAAAAGTCATAGGATTTTACAATTTATATTCGTTTTCAGCGTAATTTTATTTGAATTTGTTATAGAAAGGATGGTTTTTTATTTAACTGATATTGTATCTTGTGTCTTAATTCTATTTAAATTTAAAAGCAAAGTTAAATAAAAATATTGGCAAATTAAAATTTGAAAAAAGTCAGTTAAATTTTTGTAAAATTAGTTTGTATGTAAAAAGAATATTTGATTTTATCATAATTATAATTGTCATTAGAATTTAATTTACCCAATCGAGAATGTGATCAATTAGATCAATTAAAGGCTTGGATAAGTGAGAAGGATACTCTACTTTATTCTTTTTTTATAACATTTTTAGTGTTTGTTAAATACTCACTGTTTCAAATGGAGGTCTTCCTGTGGCTATTGTATAAAGAATGCACCCAAAAGACCAACAATCTGATTGTATTCCATATTTTTCCCTGCTGCAAATTTCTCTTTTATAAATGTGAAAGAAATCATTATTATTTTATTTATTTTTTCTTTAATAAATATTTTACGGAGCTATGTAATTAGGAGTTCCGCAAAATGTGTCTCTTTCCGATTCATAATTAGTTACTCTTACAGCTAGCCCGAAATCACAAATTTTAACGCTGTTATTCCCAGTAAGTAAAATATTACCAGGCTTTAAATCTCTATGAATAATTTTATTTTTGTGTAAGTATTCAAGACCTTGTACAATTTAATATGAAATTTCTCTTGCTTCATCTTCATTGAGTCTAATCATTTAAAAATTTAAAAAACTCTTAATTGCAATTTAAATATCATTATAACAATTTAGGAATGCTATTTTACCTTCCTTTACTCTTTACGTAATCAAAAAGACTACCTCCTGGACAATATTCAAGCATCATATATACATATTCATTATCTTCAAATCTTTTCAAAATCTTTACTATATTTGGATGATCTAGTTAGGAGTGTAACTGGTTTTTAAAATAAATTAAAAATTCTATACAAATTCTAAAATAAAATGTACATTATATTCATTTTTAATTCTATTAATATTGTTAGTGTAATATTATGACTATTTAGTGATCGTTTTTAAAGCCTAAATTATTTTATAAATATTCTATGATAAAAATATATTATTTAAATATTCTATTTACGTAAAGCGATCCAGATTTATATTCTTCAATTAAAAAAACACAACTTCCTGCACCTCTACCAAGAGTCAAAGTAATCTTAAAATTCTATTAATTATGGAAAAAATAAGACTAATTAATTATTAAGGTAAATTTTGATCATTTTTTACATGCAAACTAGTTGAAATACTATTCATTAAATGATTTTCCTCTTCTTCAATTTACTATGAGCTATTCTTTGGCTTTTAATCCTTTTTCTATGGAATCATTTAAGTTATCATTTGTCTGTCTAAAAAAGACTTTGTAAAACAAAATTGATTTATCTATCTTACTATTTATTTTTTACTTATTTTGATTTATTAATTTGGTGATGGAAAGATTTCTATAAAATCAAATAAAAACGCGATATTTTAATTGAATTAACAAATAAATAAATGGATTAAATGATAAACTGAATATATCATTTAAATTCAAATTTAAAGGACTTTGATCGCAAAATTTCTTCTAATATTATGGTTATAATATTGATTCCATTCAAATTTGTAAAATTGATTATAACAAACAAATAAATACATTTATTAAATATCATTTAAATGAAAGATAGATATAAATAGTTAGCTAAATATAAAATATATATGAAAGCAGTATTTTCAGACATCACACATTATCAAATTTTAAATGAAGAAATTGTTCAAAGGCCAATAATTCTGCAAATTATTTTTCAATCATTTTCTGAACATTGAATTATCTAGAATGATTAAATATTTACATGAATACTTTATTATAAAATTTTATAAGTCATAAATAATTAATACTTAATTTTATCAGAAAATTATAATTTTAACAAAAATATTTTGTGAATTTAAACTAATATTTTAACTTATTAAATTTTTTTAACTTAAAAAACGAGAATGAATTTTTAATTTGATATTAAATTCAATTAAAAATATTCAGATAAGATTGAGTTATTTGAAAATTTATGACTATTCTTTGTATAATTAATATAAGTTTTATAAAATATTTTGGGAATACCATTAATGGAACTTAAAATCTTAAAATAATTATAAAAATTCTTTGTAGTTAACCAATTATTTAAACAAAATTTTATGATTTTTAAGCATAAAAATATGAGAAATAAATAAAATTATTTTGGAAATTGTAAAAATGTAATTTTATTTACATAAATGAATAAATTTTATTTTTAAGTTAATAATTTTATAACTATGAATGCAAAAAAATTTAAATAATTAATGTATACAGTTATAATATAATTAATCAATTATTTCAAATCAAATAACTAACTATTAAGTATTTCAATATTTTTTGTTTATTTTGTTTTATTAGAAAATATTTATTAGCTTAAAATTAATAAACAAACAAAGATATATTCTATCAATAGTTAGTTATTTTAATTAAAATAAATACGATTTTTGATTTAATTGTCAATACAAAAAGATATATATAATTCGAATTTTTTAAATCTATGGCTGATTTATAGGGAGGAAACTTTTATGCAAAGCAGACTGAATAGGTTGCTAACTAACTCACAGGATAAGCTAACAATTTTTATTAATCAAATTTGTTAACAAATGATAATATGGCTGTTTTGAGAAACTCATAAAAGTATATTCCAAAAGAAAATGTAGATGCCTTTGCCTAGTTTTTATAAATGCAACACTAGTAAGGAAACGTCGATCCTTAAACAATGCTTAAATCAGCAGTCTAATTATAAAAGCAATAGTAGGATTAAAATAATATGTAGTTAGCTAATTTTGCAGAAAAGGGTGAATAGGCTATTATGAAAAGACTAGATTTTAGTAAAAGCAATCACCCAACCGCATGTTTTTTTCATTTGTTGTTTAAGGCATTAGCGTTGCTTTGTCATTTGGTTTTAAGCATCTTTATGGATACTTTGAAAGTGCATTACTTTATAATTATTTTCAGTTCTCTTGACTTTTGGGTAGTAAAAAATGTTACTGGAAGGTAAATTTTCAGCTAAAAGCAAATTAAATGATACATTTATGCATTTTTTAAAAACTTTTTATTTATGTGGAATATTAGATTGTTGATAGGTTTAAGATGGTGGAGTGAATAATAAAGTGACAACACAACTAAATGGGTTTTTGAATGCAAGATTAACTAAAGCGAAATAAATAGTTTTAATTTTAATGTATTTTGGAGTTTGTAAGTCATAGCTGTTGTTTCATGGGCTACCTTACTTGTTATCAACGTTATTGGCTTTGACATTGGTGATGTAAATTAATTTTATATAAAATAAGAAATGGTAATATTCTTTGTTAAATTTTAAAAAATAAATAGTCCGCAGTATGTGCTTTTTCTTTATTCACTACTTTTTGGAATGCTTACTACTTCTATAAATGCAACACAAGTAATTTTACAAAATTAATACCTACTTTTCTATCATGTTTCAATTTTTAAATTATTCGTTTTTTAACTATCTTCAAGCTAAATAAAATCAAATATTATTAATAAATAAAGAATAAAAGTAAGGTCTCAAAAAACTAGCTGCAGAGCTTTAATCAGATATTCCTCTTAACTTTATGTAGGGCTCTCTTAGATTCCCATTGTGAGTTATTTATTTATTATGTCTAATACTTTATGCTACCTGATATAAAACCTATAAAAATAAATTTGTTTAATAAATTATAAAGTTTTTCTTAAAAATTTTTGTGAGTTTGTTTATTCAATTTTGTCAGCTTAGATTGATTACACTTTTTGTAATTTTAAATCAAAATATTTTTCAATTTAAATAAAATTATTATTAAATTCTTTTCAAAATTGTTTTTTTAAAATATTTGAAATTTTGTTCTCAAATTGTAGCACTTTTTAAGCAAAATCAAATCACCATATTTTAATTAAAGTCAAAATTTATTGTAAAAGTTTTTAGAAACAAATAAATTAATTTTCATAAAACGAATTAATGAAATAAAAATATATTTTAAAATACTAAATAAAATGCAAGCATCATTAAATTATTTATAAATAATTAATAACTTATCTGTATTCATTATTATTTTTCACACTTTTAATTAGAATATCTCATCGTTGGGTTAGATTATTTTGTGGGATATTTTCATTTCGTGCATTTTAGCTAACAGCTTATCATAATTTCCTGGACTTCCAAGCTCGATACCCACTAAAGCTGGACCTTTCTCACGATTATTCTTTTTAGTATACTCAATTTAAAGAATTTCATCTTCAGGAGATAGACAGTAAACCATGAACTCTTTGATAGCATCTGGCTTACGGAAAAAATCTACAAGCATATATACATTTTTTTTCTAATACACATTTGCTAGAATTTTGATGTCATTCATACGAGATATACTTGTATTTTTACCAGTCAAAATGCATACTACATTTTTACCTTTAAGCGATCCAAATTTTTCCTATAAAAGCTTTAAGCTTGCAGGTGCTAGAGCACCATGAGGTTCTAAGATGATTCCATCGTTATTATATAATTACAAAACTTAATCATAGGCTTCTCCTTCAGGTATTTCTAATTCTTGATAATTAGGCAAATCATCCATTACTTTAAAAGTATTTTTAGGATCAAGTTACATTGTCTTTTGCATATCTTCATAAACCATTTCATTTTCAGAAAAAATAGGCTTAATACCAATAATATTTGTTTCAGGAGAAAGCTAATGGAAATAGCTTGAAATACCTGCTCCTAAAGTACCTGAAGAAATAGGAAATATTACATAGTCTATTTTTCCCTTCAAAGGAAAATCTTCTAAAATTTCTATTCCTACTCCACTACAGCCTTCAATGACATCTTTTTCATCTAATCTTACTGAAATTAATTAGTTTTCTTCTCCATATTTAGTAGCAATTTAATCGCAATCTTATAACGATAAACCAGCCAATTTTACCTATATAAACTCCTTGCCAAATTCTTATATTCTTTGGATTTTATCGTTTGGTGTGGTTTAAGGTACAAAAATAATACCTTTTACTTTCAAATAATTACAAGCGAAAGCTACTGCAACACCTATAATTTTTTATATTAAAATTATTTAAAGAAAATTCTAGATATTAGACATTTTTTTTTAACTTTCATTGAAATTAAAACCTTTCTAAACGAAATGCTATCACTTTTTATAATGATTATGTCTAATTAAAAGATGTTAAAATCGATTTTTTTAAAATTACATTACAAATAAATCTATCATTTACCTTAGTTACCAGCAGAGCAACAGTAAACACCTTTCTATTTTTCTTCTGGAGTAAGAGATAATAATTTATTAACAGCTCCTCTCACTTTGTATGTTCTGGTAATTTGTCCATCTTCTCTTTTAAAAAAGATGTTTGCTTAGTAAACATCTGATAATCTTGAGGATCTTTAAATAATTGTTCTACGAACTATCTAGCGAATATTCTTGTAAGCTTTAAAAATGCTAGCTGCTTGATATAAGTAAGAATTCTATTTAGTTTCTTATTTTTTTACTTCAGGATTTGGATTTTCTTTCATTTCCTCCTTAAGCTACTATTTTTATGGCTATTGTTGGTGTTCTTAAATTTATATTTTTTCTCCGTTTTTAGTGCTCATATATAACAAATGATTTCAATAAAAAATCTAATTACTCGCTTTCTGATAATTATTAGTATAATAATTTATTTTTTACATAATTATTATTGGTAATCTATATAATATATATCTTTAATAAAAGATTAGACCCATTTAATTCATATATTTTTTTGCTAATTATAAACATTCATATTAATTAAACTTTTATATATTGGGGATAATATTTCAATAGAAACTCATTAAAAAAATTTAGTTCATCATTTTTATACAAAATAAAATACTTTCTGATGTGTTAAATTAGAAAGAGTAGTTTAATTATAATTTAAATATGTACATTCACTAAAATAAATATTAGAAATATATTTATTTGCAAAAGCTGATCAATCAATAAAGTACTAAATAAATAATAAATAAAAAAATCATCATAAATCAAATAATCTAAAAGTAGGTATTATATTCATAATAAAGAAAGCCTTTTCAAAGCAAATAATTATTCTTCTAAATATCTATTATTGAATTCAGTAAGGTTAATATTTTAGAATATTTAAATCAAGAATTAAATCAACTTAAAAAAAATGTTTAATTCGATAGAATAAAAATAGGAGTTTTATTATTTTTTGAAAGTCTTTCAAAATGGAATTGAATTTTAGCTTACATTTTCATTAAAAATACATAATGAATTCAGATTAATGTTTAGTTTATTTTCAATCAATAATTTTTTCACAAAGTTAAATCTTAAAAAAATCTAAAATTTTGTAAAGTAAAAAATTTATAATATATTAATTTGAATAAAAATAGGGATTTTATTAGTTTATAAAATATATTCCTAATAAAATAAATATTTATTTTTATTATTAACTTAAATATTTTATCATGTTTATTAATTAAATTATATTTATTATTAATAATTATATACATATTTATACTTTAACTTACAAAAATTGATCTATAAAAATACAAAAAAGTTATAAACAACAAAACCCAACATTAATTAGTTAGCGAATTAAATTAGGTATTTTATGAGCTTATAAATTTTTTCTAAATAGAATAAATAATTAATTTTAATTTTTAGATAGATGACATATTTTTTTATATTTATTTATTAATTAATTTGGCTTAATATTTTAATTTATATTCAATATTTATATTTATTTACTTTTTGTTAATTATTTTTTGGTGATGTTCATTTTTTAACTTCTTTAACATGGTTACATGGGAAGTATCCTATATTTTTATTAAGCAATCCAATCCACCAACCATCTTTAGTCCTTTTAACTATTTAAATTTTATCACCTTTCTTAAATGATAGATCTTTGTCCTTTTGAAATAATATATAAAAATATTTAAATACAATTAATTAAATTTTTAAATGATAATACTGTTTGAGCTGTGAAGTCCGAAATAGCAATTACATAATTTTCTTTTTATTCTAATTCAGTTGCATTATTTTTCTCTTTTTAGCCTTTTTTTTCATCTGTTTTTTATTCACTTTCAAAGTTTAGCTACCTCTTTACATTAACTTCAATAGATTGAGCATTTACATCCTTTTTAATACAGTTTTTCAAAGTTTACTCTGACTCATTTATTACTTTTAAATCATTTAATATTTGTGAATGTTGACTCTCTTCAGCAACATGCTCTATTTCTTTTTCATTAATCTAAAGGATATTGTTTTATTGTTCATACCCGTTAAAAGCTCTTTCAAAAGAATAAAAAGGAAGCAAAGTATCATCAGTATTAGAATCTGTTTTTTGATGTAAAGCTTAGTGACTCTTATTTACCCCTTATAAATTTCTTTTTAAAGTTTTTTCTACAAACGATTCCTCTGGCTCTGTAGCAAAATAGGGCAGGCGAGAGCTATGCTCATCAGTCTACTTCTGATCTCTTTGACTTTACTTGCTATCTTTATTTTAATTAGCTGTGTTATTATGTTTAGAGTTATTGCTACTTAAATTGCTATTATTTTATTTGTTGTTATTGCTTCCATTTTAAATCACTCTACTGCTATTTGATAACATATAGTCATTATGGCCAGTGTTATTGCAACAGTTTTATGTTTCTTTGACTAATTTCAAAGGTTATTTCAAGAGCTGCTTTAAGCTATTTTCTAGTTAAAGCTCTATTATATCATCACTTAAAATTCTTATTATATGAGTCATTTAGCTCCAAATATACTCCAAATCATCTATTTAAAATAAATAAATAAATTATTTTATATTTATTTAATTTAATTTAATTTATAAAATAAACAATTTATTGTACCTTATTCAAAATTAGGAGATGTCTTAGTTACAACCAAGCAAGAATATGTTTTAAAGATCCAATCTACCATCTAATGAAGCTTACTTTACTAATTAGCAATTAAATTTTATTTTTCATTCAACTTCTATTCAATTTTTTCACTGTTTTATTTTTCTTCCATATAGAGTGTTTAAATATTTTTCAGTCTCTATATTTTTTCAGAGAATTTAATTAACTCTTGCTAGTACCTCTCTTTTTCTAATGACAAGTTATTGCTTAACTCTTAGTTCTAAACTTAAAAAACCTTTAGTTGTTGTTCTAATCTGGCAATCTAATTGCCTTATTCCTTGATATTCTCTTTACATAAAAAAATATATTTTAAACCAAAATCAACTAATTAATTATAAATAATTTATACCCTTAAATGTTTTGTTTTCTAGCCTTGTTTTTTCATAAATATCATCTTTGTCTAAAATATTTTCAATAATATTGTTTGCCATTTTAGCAGAGTATTTGTTGAAATTAACTAATTCGCTATTTTCTTCGTCATCATCATCTTCTCCACCTAAATTGTTACAGAATTCTCCTTTTTCCATTTTTAGAATAGGGCTATATCCAAGATTGAACTGACTTGATTATTATTATTATTACTTTTTAGTTAGCTTAGGGGTTTCAGAGCCAGCTTGGGTAGAAGATTTATTAGAACTTTTATTATTTTAATTATTTTGCTTTTCAGTAATTTATGAAGATATTTATTTGTTAGGTTTAGTATTTGTAGAGTAATTTTAAGAAGATTTTTCAGTTAATAGCTAACGCTTTGTATTAATTGGAGAGGGAGATCTTGAGTTGCTGGTTTATTACTTTTTTACTTATATTTTAGAGTAGCTGGGAGAACGTGATTTTTACGAATTTTCATTTTAAGCCTATCTAACATATTTAGGATTCTATTCGCTTTTAAATTTATCTTTGACTATTTAACTTTGATAATTTGATTATGCAGGCTACTGAGATGCATTAGAATAGAATTATTTTTATTTAGATTTTAGTCCTAAACAACCAGCAGAATTATTCTTTTTCATTTAGCTTTCTGATGTGTTGTAATTACAAATATTTTCTTTATTAAAGTTTTATTCATTGTCTTATTAAGCTTTATTTATCTATTGGCATGATTATCTAACAGTTGAATGCTAACTTGTCTACTTTTTTGATAAGTATTAATCGCTGTGATTACTAATTTGATTGTTAGTGCGAAATGTCTCTTAATGCATAAAATTGACTGGTTCTTTTTTAGTTATAATGTAATCTGGGTCGTTCATAAACTAAAATTCATCATCATCTTCTTATTTAAGAAGTGTAGCATAGTTGTTTGTGTTATTTGTTTGATTTTAATCTTGAATTACCCTTTAACTTGTGCTTTAATCAATAACATTTCTATTTGATGAAGATTGCCTCACTGATAATAAAGCTGAATTTTTGCGAGCTAAAGCTGACTTTTGATGCTAATTTTATTGAATAGGAGAGTAAGCCGCGATATTCGAAAAGGAACCGGGCACTAAATTTACATTTTTATGTTGTCTCATTTACTTACAAAATGATAATTAAATTTTTGAATAATTAATTAGAATTGTTATTTATAGCTTTTTTTCAAAAATTAATCAATTGTTAACTAATAAATAAATTTATCGTAATCCAAACAGCTAGCTGTTAATTATTTTATGATATTTTACAAATTTAAATTAACAAAGGATATTTACAAAAGTTATATTCACAATCCTATTTAGTATCTTTCAATTTCGTAAAGCTTATTTTGAATAGTTTTCACATATTTTATCAAATTATGGAAAATAAATAAATGAAGGTTGTAATTCCTTTTTTTAAATTAAAGTAATAAAAAATATTTTTTTGAAAAATAAAAATTAAATTAAATTCTATTTTATTTTATCTATAAAAAACAATATTGATTGCTTAATTTATTAAACATTAAAATAAATAAATAAATCATTTTAAAAACAAATGCTTTGTTTGAAATAGCATTTGAAAATTTAGCATAAAAAATAAAAAAAGAAATAAATCTAAACTAAATTTTATAATTGAAAATATCAAAATTACTTATTTAAAAATTAATAATCTATTTACGTTTTTATTAAACTCCTTTGAAGCAAGCAAATATATTTTTTATAAATCAATTCAGAAATATAAATTTTATTTTAGATTTGGTTATTTAAAAATTCTAAAATGAAATAAATTATTACCATTTGCTTAGGCCAATGTGGAATAAGAATTGGTGATTAAGTATGGAAATTATTTTGTGAGGAACATAAAATTGACTTATCTGGTATAAAAAAGTAGTCTGATAATAAAGAAGTATAGGAAAACTTATTGTCATTTTTTTAAGAAAGTTTATCAGAAAAGATAACGCCTATTTCAGTTTTTATAGATCTAGATACATAATAAATTGACGAAATAAAAAATGGCTAATGTAGAACACTTTACAAACCTGATTCTCTAATATCTTCTAAAGAGGGTACTGGAGGTCTTTTTTCTAGAGGTTATTATACAGCTGGTAGGTCTACTTTAGATATTTCTATTAATCAAATACGTAAAGTAGCTGAAAACTGTAGTAATTTGCATGGTTTTATAATTTATTCAACTTCAAGTGGTGGAGCTTCTTCGGGATTAGGAAATATAATCTTATAAAACCTTAGAGCTGAATATGGTTAAAAAATACCTATCATATTTTTCTAACAAGTTCCTTGCAATTTGAATTAATCTTCTGTATTTTCATTTTATAACACAGCTTTAAATTTAAGTAGTCTGCTTGAGGATTCAAGTTTAAATATTTTATTCTAAAATGAAGCATTGTATAACATTTATGAAAATTAGTTTGATTTTGAGTATCCTTGCTTTTCAGATATCAATCGTTTAGTTTCTTAAGTGGCATCTTCAACTACAAGTTCAATCAGATTTAAAGGAGATCTAAACATTGATCTTAATTAATTAATAACAAATTTGATACCTTACCGTTAGATAAATTTAGTTATTCCTTCCTACTCTCCTTCAACAGATAAAAATAATAAGTAATACTAGTAAAATAATATAAACAATATGACTAATTAACTTTTTCAAAACGAATTTAGTTTTGTTAACTATAAAATTAACAGAAGTATTTATATGGCTTGCTCATATATGCTAAGGGGAGATATAATACCAAGAGAAGCTATAGAGTCCATTTAAAATTTAAAAAATAAAAAGCAAATTTAGTTTGTTGATTGGTGCTAAAACGGTTTTTTATTAGGAGTGAATTCATTTAAGCCTGTTCCTATCGTAATAGAAGAAAAATCTTTTTCTTCTTCTATAGATGGTTGCGTTTTAGCAAATAGTTGTGGTGTTTAAAATGTTTTAGATTTTATTGCAACCAAATTTGATTCAATGTATTCTAAAAGAGCTTTTGTTCATTGGCATTATGGAGAAGGCTAAAGTGAAGGAGATCTAGAAGAAGCTAGAGAAGTTTTAGCTTCAATAGAAAAAGATTATGAAGAAATTTCAAAAGATTCTTATCATATATAGCCTGAGGAAGATTATGATTGATTGGTTGGTTGGCTATACATTCTTGCATCTCTGATTTGTTAATTTTTTTATCTGTTTTTATTTTATAAGAAATTTATTTATTTGTTTAAGTAAATAAAATAGTAATATTACTGATTAAACATATATGCTATTTACAATAATCTATTTATATATTAAATTACACTTAATTTAAGTTTCTTTTTACAATTTTTAAGATTTAAAAAAATTAAGCTAATTGAAATTTTTAAAATAATCAAATAAAATTTATGATATAATTTTAGATTATTATTATATATTTATATGGGATTAACTTTGTAAAATTTATTTATTAATTAATTTTAATTACTGAATAATTTAAAGAAAGCTTAAATCTAAAGTGTTCATTCACTTGGAATGTATTTAATAATGACTATTTTCATCTATTAAAAAATAATGTCAATTTATATCTTAATTAATCCATTAAATTTAAATGCACTATAATATTAATCATAACAAATTTTATATTTATTTTTTAATTTTTATAGATTTTTTTTAAGAGTGTATTATTAAATTTCATTTCATAAATTTAGGAATTTTTTTAAACAAAGGATTAAGTATCGACTAGGAATTATATATACAATTTTTTTGTATCAGAGTACTAAAATTTTGTATTTTTTACAATTTTAATTTATTAATTTGATTAAAAAAATAAAAATGTTGAAATAAATTGATAATAATATAGATGAAGAATCACATCCTTTACTGTACCTTTCTTGGTTGAAAATCAAACCTTAATGGAGATTTAAGCTTTATTTGTCAGTAAATACTATTAATAAAAGGTTACAAAAACTGAGTGAAAGTTACTATTTTAACTTAAATATTCCAAGTTAAAAAATAAAAATAGCTTAAGGAGGAATTTAAATTGGAAAAGCACTAAGCATGATAAAAAATATGTATTGGCTAAACTTAATAATTTAAAAGCATAACAATATTGAAAATATAGGCTTTTAAGAAATATGCTCAGGAATGTGTTCTTTGACATCCTTACATAGGGTTTCAATTTAGATATGTGAAAACAACATTTTTGGTGATGTATTGTCAAGTTTTTCTCAATAAATCCTAAATTTAAAATCTTTATTTAGCTTTGAGCTAAAAATTTATAAAAATTAAGTTACTTCTTCTTCTTTATTTCAGCTGCTATAGAGTCTAACTGATATGTAAAACCTTTAATTTATAATGGTACATCTTACAGATATATTTATAAATTAAAAAGAAATTATATTTCCAGAAAAGAAAAATAAGTAATTGATTATTATTAATGAGCTAGATTTATTACTAAAATGTAAAAATGACTATGATTAAATTATAACAAATTTTATCTCATAATATTTAATTATGATGCCTAAGTTATAAAATATTAAATTAAGACTTGATTAACTAAATGGTTTTAATTATATCAATAATTTAAATTATAGTATAACTCAATTAACAAATCTTAAATTTTTCAGAGTAAAATTTATTTTACAAGAAAGTAAGGGTACTGCCAAATATTTAGATTTATTCAATAATTTTGATTTATTAAATAAACTTTAAGGTATTAACATATGTTTTAATACACAATCAAATTAAGTTCTTTATAATTTCGATAACTTTTTTGAGTCTTTGAAAAAATGTAACAAAATATTAGAAATCAATTTACAGTTTAATGTGCCATAGGTTTTTAAATTAATAGGTTTGTTAGAGCATTTAACACAAATAGAAAATCATTAAAACTTTATTTTAGAAAAAATATAATAAATTGAATTTAAAAGAGATAAATTGACTAAACAAATTGTGTGTTTAAATCTTACATAGATTTCTAATAATTTAAATGCCTAATAGCTTTAAGCTCTTTTAGAAGGAATAAAATAGTTTCCAAATTTAAAAAAATTCAAGTACAAATTCTCAAATAAAAGTTCTGACATATTTTTATAAGCATAAGAGTTTTCAAAGTAAATATAAGTTTTTGAGTAATTAGAAGCATTGAAATTATAAATTGAAGAAAATAGTAAAATTAAAGAAGATGGAATGAATGAACTTTTTTCTCGGTTTTAGTTTTTAAAGAATCTTCAAAAAATAGGAATAGATATTTAGTTTTCTAATGAAGTAGGATATAAGAGTATGGCTAAATTGTTTAGTTAATTAGCATTTTTAGATAAATTAATCTAAATGTCTTTAAAGATAGATAAAAAAAATGATCCTTTTGTTTATGGTCAACAAAATGCGAAATAATCTTTAGAGGTTTTAAAGTAATTAAAAAGACTTAAAATTTCCTTGTATGATAAAGAGATTGATTAGTAAGGAGGAATTGCTTTATAAAATTGGATAGCTAATTAGTAGACACTATAAGATTTAGAAATAGATATAATTCAAACAAATGGTTAAAATGAAATTCATGATGACTAAGCGATAACCTTTGGGAAATAGATTTTAAATTTGTAAAACCTTGAAAAATTATAATTTTCTAAAAGTAACAATTATTTAATATATTAAGTAGAGCCAAACCAAATGAAAATGTTACCAAAGCTTAAAGAGCTTTTAATATATTTTTAGCTCTCTTCAGAATATGCATAACTTTAACTTTTCAACTTTTTATGCTGTATGAAATAAATTAAATAACTAAAATTAGAAATAGAAATAACTAAGCAATTTTATTTTGATGATGCTTGGTAATTAAATTTTGGTCTGAAAAAGCTGGAAAGCCTTTAAATTTTAGATCTTTCTATCAATTTCTTTCAATAATAATTTATGTAATTTAACGAAGATAGCTTTAAATAATTAGCATTAGAATTAGGCTGCATAAAAAATCTTCGTATTTTAAGTTTTAAGACACTTTTCGTTTATAAGGATATTTGCAGTGTAATTATTAAAAGAAAATGTAAAAGGCTTGTTCTTTTTTATTGATTTAATTAGATAAATTATAAATATTTGTTAGTGTTTTTGTTATAATTTTGGATATTTTTTATTTAATCTTTAATTTAAAAAATTATTTATTTTAATGTGAATAAATCAAAGACTAAATTTTGAATTTGATAATTTAATAGTTAATTTATATTAAAATTTAGATAAAAGATAAAGTAATTGCAAAAAGTAAAATGTATCAAACTTAGATCTAACAAAATAATTTTATTTTAAACTAAATAGATTAATAAAATATAAGGTAATTCCTTAGTTTAATCAATCAAAACAAAGATAATCTTAAATAACCACCATCAAAAAGACTTTAGATAAAAATTTAAAGTTTATGTTTGAAAAAAAAATTTTGCGTTAGCATGAAAAGTGTAATTCTATCTTCTAATTGTTGTGAAAAAATAGGAATTGGATTAAAGTTCTTAAAAGATTTGTAATTTTTAAAATTGTCTATAAAAAGAGAAAATGCAATTCAGAATGATGGTTTGATTTATGTATCTTAGGGTTTACAAAATCTTTAACAACTAAAATAGCTTAAAATAGTAATTAGTGAAAATAATCAAATCAATTATATTGGAATATCAGCATTTTCTAAGTGTTTAAATTAACTAACCAATTTGTATGAACTATCAATACAAATTTATAGTAACCCTATTTAAAATGAAGGTTTGAGAGATCTAGCTTCTAGTATTTCTAATTTAATTCAACTCAATTCATTGAAAATAAAGCTAATTAAAAGTGATATAAATGACGATTCCTTAATTTTTTTAGGCTAAAACATAACACTTTTATCTCAGCTTTAAAAATTAAGATTGTCTATTTATGAGTAAAAAAATCAAATAATAAATGGCATTTATGAACTATTCTAAAGCACCACTAAGCTAAAAAATCTAAATTTCCTTAAGTTTTAAGCTAATTTTTAGCATTCTAAGGATATTGATTTTAATATAAATTTTAGCTAAAGTCTTAAACAACTAAAACATATTAGAGTATTAAAGTTAAGCATTCCATATTTGGAATAGGAAAAACTCTTTATTTAAGTTTAAGATTAATAAAATTTCCTACAATTAATGATTTTAAATATACAATTTAATCATGCTTTGACGAACGAAGAGCTTTCTATTTTTAGTTTTAATCTTAAAATGATATTAAATTTATAAAATCTTATCATAAATATTAAGAAAAATATAAAACGAGATGAAAAATCTTAATTAAATATTTAAGGAGTTAGCGCACTTTTAGAAAACTTAGGATAGTGCTAAAAATTAAAACATTTAAACTTAAACACTGAAACAGAATATGATTACATATTTTTAAGATTATTGTCACAATCAAAATAAATATAAAGTATGTCTTTATTTAGAAATGTATTAATAGGATTTAAAAGAAACTAAAATAATAATGACATAATAGAATTATATGTACCATTTAAAAATTCAATGGGAAAATACAATAAAATGAATTATCTGAAATATATGATAGAGTCTCTACAGTATTTTGATAAGTTAACAACTTTAAAAATATCCTTTAATGAAGAAAAATTTATTGAGTTAGAAAAAACTGAAATTGTTACTAAGACTTATGATGAGAATTTAAAAAAGAATATTTTTTTTTCAGTAAAATAACTTAAGCAAACAATTAAAGACTAAATATCTATTTTAATAAATGAAATTCAAAAACAAAAAAGCATAAAATATTTTGAAATATCATTTTCATTGTATTAGTATGATAATTTTATCTATGGATAAAGGCTTCAAGACAGAGACTAATTTTCAATAAAGACAAGTTTTAATTGCAATTACTAATATTCAATCGAGCCTTTGTTGTTATTTATAACTTAATCACTTATTTAAATTAGTTAATATATAACTTAATTTAGTGTTATAATATATGACAATTTAAGATTTACCTTACCTTGCATTTAAACATTAGGTAGTGCAATCAAATAAATGAAAAATTTAACAATTGCAAAAGTTATTTTAAAAGGATATTTAGATGATAATTTTGAGAGATATCATTTAGATAAATTTTTTATAGGATTAAAAAATTTGAAATATTACAAATTATATCCAAGTAAATATAAGATGATGCAGAAATCTATAAACAAATTAAAAAGAAAAAATCTCAGGCTTGTCTATTATAAATGATTATCGAAATTAATTTCAATTTCTGAATAAATTTTTAAATAAAGATTCATTAAAATAATAAAAGATATTTTACATTTTGTGTATTGTATGAAAAATATTTAATTTTTGTTAAAAAATGATAGAAAGCTAAATTAAATATTAAGTAATTACACCCTATTTTGCTTTTTATGAAAGAGTCTAATGAAAATATTGAGACCATAAAAAAAGGGTTATCTAAAAGTTTGGGTCAGTATAATTAACATTAAACATCATATCAATTTTAAAAAATTAATATTTAGAATAGCAAAGTTAGACAAGTAAAAAATAAAGGTTTATTTACATAAATAGATTTTTCTAAGAATAAAATAATTAAACATTAATCAACTGATTCATAAGTGCAAATATACACATTTATAATATATCGGAAGTAATTAAAAAAATAAATATAACAATTGGATTAATTAAGTTCAAGTTAGTATGATTAATATATAAATACTTAGTAAATTTCATATATAAAATTTTAATATTTGTATATTAATGTTAGATGAGTTAAAAATAAAGACTCTCTTACTTAATTAGATTATTCTAAGAATAAATTAATCAATTGATTTCAACCATCGAAAATGGATATTAACCATAATTTAAAATGTAATCAAATATCATTAAAGTAAATATTACTAAATATTTTATAATATTTTAACAAGCATTGGAGTATTTATTTTTATTCTTTAATTTTAAACTTTTGTTGAACAGCATATAAAAGTTTCTTGAATGATATTTTTTTCACTTATTTTATTTTATTCTCAAAATTTAAACTTCATGAATAATATGTTTAAAATTTTAAATATGTTTAATAAGATAAAGTTTAATTTACGATTTATTAAATCATTTAAAAAATTGAATTAAATTGCACCTTAATTGCTTAAAATTTGTTTTTCTTCAGGTAAAACATTTAAGATTTACTGCTAAAACTAAAAAAATGCCTGTGTTTATGTGTGTAATATTTAACTGTATTAAATCATATATATTTCTCACAAATTCAAAAATATAGGAATTTATTTAGATTAGGTAGTCTGATCAATTTATTTTACTTATCAGAAATTTCTTTATTAATAAATTTCTTTTACTAATTTAGTTATCTTTTCTCCATAATAATGAGGTTACTACTTTAAATTTATATTCTTATAGGGTCTGTTTTGTATAAAAAGAATAAAATTATTTTTAAATTGCTTTCTCTCAAAACTTGAATTAATTCTTTTTGTTTAGGGTTTAAATGAGACAATAAAAAAGAAGTTTTATATTCTTACTTTTAAAAATAAAAATAAAATACCAATTTCATCAAGAACAATTAATTTTGATTTGAAAACTCTATAATGAATATATTTTCCCTTTAAAAATTGATTAGGTAACCGAATCATACAATAATAATAATAACATTAATAAATTTATAATCCAAAAAAGTACATAAAAATGAACAGCAAATTATTACTATTACTCGCCGCTCTTCTGATAGCTTCTTAAGCCAGCTTTTTAAGTTAATCTTAGTCTGATGAAGCTGAAACTAACCAAATTGCAGACTCAGACCATTATTAAATTTTTGGTTATTGGGATATTACTTACTAACTTGAAAACACTACTATTGAAGAAAAAGGTGACTTCATAGCTAAGATTTACAACAACACTAGTATCAATTAGCTCACTGTTAATGTCAACTATAATGAAACTTCATACTACATAGATTAGTAGAGCAACTTCATTGGTAAAAGTTCAGGATACTTTAATGAAGAATTTTATTACTAATTATCTATTGAAGAATTGAAGCCTCTCATTTAGAAAAGAGTGACAAAATCAAGAAAGGAATAAAAATGAATGATAATTATATATAAATAATATTTAAACATAAATTATAAATGTTTGAATTTAGTAAAATATATTAATGAAATAAAATTGTTTTTTTTAATTTTATTTAGATTATTTCAAATTTTTAACTTTTATTTTCAGAAAAATAAACTAAATTTAAAACTAAAAATATTGAGTTTATTAATTTATGTTTTAAAAAAAAATATCACTTTTAATAAAATATAAAAAAATTCATTTAAATTGTAAAATATTTTTTTTAGTTTAAAATATGATTTTTATTCAAGTAGAAATTTTAGCATTAAAATTAAGTACATATGATTGTATTAAAGGATTGTAATCATATCTTTATTATTAATATAACTTTAATTTAATTAATCTTCTTGATTCATAAATATTTAGATATTATTCTGATTGATTAATCCATAACTACTCAAGAATTAAAATTACTACTCTTTGATTTATAATAAACAATGAGTACTTAATCAAACAACTAAGGTTTTATACAGTAGAATGAAGTATTATCTGTGAGAACAGTAACGCCTGTTAGACCAATATATACATCTTAATCTAAGAGGTCTAATCATACTCGTACTGTATTTCACCTTCCTTTTTTATTTTTCAATTGCTTTTAATCAAATAAAATCTATTATTGATTAAACAAAATATTCCATTTTTTTAAGTAAATTTTACTTCTAAACAAACAGACTCAATTCCTAGATCTTTATAGCTAGAATTCAAAAAACACAAAGATACTTTTTTGACAGAAATAAGCTACAATGGTGAGACAAATAACTTTAGTAATAGTAGCTAGTTTTTCAATTAGAATAATTATTCTACACGAAATATCTCTACTGCAGCGAGTAGTAGCTTTAGATAAAAAATATTGAACACAAGAAAACCTATAGATTTCGCTATTAAAACAGTAAATAAGAATATTTTCTGAATTATTTTCTAATTAAATGGTATATATAAATAGTACCAAAATGCATCTTTGAGGCTCGAAAAGCTATTTAAAAGTTCAATTTTTAAATCTGATTAAAAGGATAAAGAGGATGATTTATCTGATTTAGAAAACTTTAAAATAAAGTAAACTCCTAAGGAATAAAAAAGGAATGTTGAACATGGTATATTAAGGAAAGGAAATATAAAAAGATCAGAAACATCCTAAAATATAGCTGTAACTTTGTAGCATATTCCTATTTTATTGGAAAGTTTAGACCAGTAAGAAAAGCAGGAGTAACATAAAATCACTTAAAATAAAATTAGAGTATTTAAGTTTAATTTTAATATATAACAAGATCTCTACCAGAAGAATTGAAACTATTGAATGATTAAAATCGCTTAAGAAATATAGTAAAAAGGATCGATTACAGTAAGTAAATGAATGTGTTAGCACCTGTTTTATAGTCAAAAGTTTATGAAAGTAGGAAATTAGATAATTAGTTGAATTTTGTGCTTAAAAAAAGTAGTTCAAGGCTGCACAATTTAAAAATGTAAGAAAATAGGATTAAAAACCCTCTAATTATTTAAGAAGTTGCTGATTTGAAAAATCAAATAGCTGAATTACAAAAAACAATAAATGAATTTGAAGGCAAAATAGACGACTAAGAGACATATCTTTAATCTAAACATTATATGAAATAAGTAAGATACAAAGATATGATGCTAAAAAGAGAAGAAAATATTGATTTACTTAAGATGATTACTCATTTAAGTAGATTTTTAAGCAAAGAAACAGAATAATTAGTTGTTGATTCAAAATAACTTGACAGCTTATTTGTAAATTACAAAAACTATATTTATTAAATTTTAAATATCTTGAAAATTATGTTTAAAATCATCAAACAAATTTATTTAATAAATAAAAAAGAATAAAATAGTTTAAGAACACAGAAACAATTAATTCGAAGTTAAAAGATAAAGTATAATGACCAGGGATATGGAGAACAAAAAGTATAATGAAGACCAAGTTGAAAGATTGATTGATTTAGAATCTAAAATGAGAGAATATGAGAAAAAAGAATAATAAAATATAAAGAGAGAATAGTATTTAGAAAAAAAGAGAATATAAAATTGCGAAATTGATTAAATTATAGACTAGCAAAAAGAATTTGGCTCTATGATTAGTTAATTAGAAAGTTAGTTTCTTGAATTCCATTAGTAAAACAATACTAAAGTTGCTACCAACTATAGAGACCTTCTTTAATTCTGTGTTCATGTTAAGTAATATTAATTAAGATTGAGTTTAAAAGTTATGTATCTTATGTTTCTTTATCAATCTGTGCTTTCTTTTTATAAATATATTAAATCATTCATTTTAATCTAGGCAAAGCACTGAAAATTTAAAATTTGAAAAAGAAATATTTTAGACTAATGTGGATAAAATTAAATCTGAAGTTATTGAATTAGAGAATGAACTCAAGGAACTAAAGTTACAAAATAAGTTTGACTTTGAATTCGAATAGGATAAATAATAAACTTTTAACAAAAAATAAGATGTAGTAAATGAAACAGAAATTTTTTTCACTAAAACTTTAAAAAAGAATGCTGAAGTTTACTAGATTGATAATTTGGAGTAAGACAATTTTGAAATTTAAAAAATATAAAATATGAACAAAATAAAAGTAAAATTGATTAATTATTTAATAAAATGCTTAAATAATGCAAAATTTTAATAATAAAAGGAACAAATGTCTGAAAATAATATATTTAAATGTGTTAACGGACTGAAAGATCTACATTAAAATTTCTTTGCAAAGTTAAATCATATTTAATTTGATGTAAAACATATTAAATCTTTTTATTTTTATTAATTATTTTATTGTATATAAAAGGATTTAATAAAGCTTAAAAAGAAGTAATTTAATGCATAGAACTTAGAATAATCAATTTAGTCATTTTGTATTTCAATCAAATCTTTAATCAATATAATTGAAGAGAAAAAAGGTACCTAAAAAAAAGAGGAGTCATTAGATATAGAAGAAATTAACGATTAATTAGAGACTAGTTTAAACTAGCCAAACTAAAAATATTACTACACTTATGTTGATCTTTGATTAAAATAATATCTTAATATTAACAAAGCAAAAAATGTACTTCGTCTTATTTGTCATAGTTAATAATCATAATCTTTATTTCTCCATAAAAAATTTAATTATTTTAATAAAAATATTTTTTTTTTAATTAATGTTTTTAATTTCGCTTTTTACAAATTTATGAATTTATTTTATTGAAACTTATTATTCTAGGTTAATTTAAAGTTTAAATTTGCATTATAGAATAGATTAAATAAAAATTTTTAAATATAAATATTTATTTTATTGGTTTAATTGTAAATTATTTTATGTTTTATTTGATCAAATGTATGAGTAAGATCTAAATTCATTTCACAAAAGATTTTAAATAGATAATATTTGAGAGCAATATTTGATAATTAGCTTAAGTAAATATATAATATATTTGTATTTAATTGATTAAAAAGTCAAAAGTATTAATTGCATAACAAATCAAATAATAATAAAAAAATATTAATTTATTTAATTAAGTATTAGATAGTAACATAGTAAATAAAATGGATCCTTTATAGTAATATAACGATAATTATGCTTTCTCAGATTCAGTTAAATAAGAAAGAATGAGAGAGATATAGTAGACTATTTAATTTTATAAAACAGCTCCTGTTCGCTCTCTTTTGAATGATATTAAAAATTATAGTAAGCATGATCACTCATAAATAGAATTAACAGCATATAAAAAAGTAGTTTTATTTAACTAGCTTGAGGATGATGAAAAAAAGCTTTTAAAGAATAAACTTAAAAAATAAGTTTTTTTCAATTTAGGTTTATTAGGAGTGTACAAAGTATTGGTTAACCATTAGGTTTTTAACATAAACATGAAATATTTTAGAAGAATTGTATAAATGTTAACATTTAAAAGAGGCATTTTACTATGGCCTTTAAGTCCTCTTGTTTTCCATTATGATTATTAGGAAGTAGCTCTTCGTTTAGGCATGAAATATTACTTATTAGAATAAAATAAAGATCTATTTGCAAACACTTAAACTACCAAATAAAATTAAGTTAATACAAATAACATTGACCACTGAAACTAATCAAAAATAAATGTCTTTGCTCTCAAAATGAAAAAGGAATTTAAAAAATTAAAAATATCGAAGCATTATCTGAAAAAAACAAACTATCAAAATAAAATTTTACTCTACCTTATACAAAAATATATGAACTATTTTAGGCTTCAAATAACAATATTATGGCAACAGAACAAATATATAACTAACTCACTTTCTCTCTGTTAATGTAAATGCTTATTTATTTTATATTTGTATTTGTATTTAATTCTTTAGCTTTTTTGATCGTTGAAATTAGAAATTTAATGAATATTCTAAATTTGTATCTTTTTAATTCCATAAATGAAATTTACACTATTTAATCAATAGCTAATTTTCATTAAGCTATTATAAATAATTTGTTATGGTGATGAGTTTCAAATTAAAAAATAGCAATCTTTTGAGTATTCAAATATTAAAGCTTTTAAAAATTAAGGTTTTACCAAAATGACCTTAAAAAATCTACATAAAGCTAAGTTGTATACCACCTAGTTCTCTTGAAGGGAATAAGTAGTTTTATTCCATTTTCAATTAAATAAAATTCTTATCAAAATAGATAATATTGTTATAGTTTAGAATAAAATAAATAGAAAACTCTATCAATTGTTAGTGAAATTATCTTAATAAACAACAATATGTAATTAAAAATACATTTAAATCCAATAAAATAAAGCTGATTTATTAATCAATGATTAATTCATATATTTGAAGCACTTTGGGCCAATAAACAACAAATTCATTTTTAGAGAGTTTTAACTGTTCTTAATCATTTGTTTGAAAAAAGCATATTAGTTAATTGCTAGATTTCCTTGTGCATTTTAAGTTTTTTATTTTTTTCTTCCATAATTTCATCAGTATATTGGTTATAAAACGATTTCTATACTGATATTTCATCAAGATCATATTCAGAATAGTAAAAATCTGGAACAGTTTTAGGATTTATATTCTTTGTTTTTTGTACATAATTTATTTTTTGTTTTTGATGTTGGTAAACCATATAGGGGATAATAAACACAGCAGTGATACCAAAAATGATAAAGTACAAATCAATACCGAGCTTTCCTGTTTTAGCCATGTAAGATACTAAATTACCTCCCTTTGCTATTTATTGTTCATATTGAATACGAGAGATTGTTGATTGCTAAATAATTTAACCCCACCTTTCACCAATATTTATTTAAGGTCTGAATTCCCTAAATTCATCCATATATCTCATAATTTTAGGATTTTCATCAGTCTTTATATCAAGAGGAGATCCTTACATCATTGGATCTATTTCATGACTATAACGTGAATTATACTCTGTAATGTTCTTTCTTTTCATAGGTTAATAGGTATGCTAAGTAATAAACTTTTCACGTGCTTCTTTTTCAGATTATGGTAAATTTGATTTATTGAAAATACTCTCAGGATTTATTTTGGTATCCTTATCCAACAAGTCTTTCATAAAAGCCTTTTCTTCATCAGTTTCATCAATTTTATCTAAACCCCATTTCTTTGATAACTTTTTATAGAGCATTTCATCTTATTTTTCAGAAGCTCCGCTAGTAATTTCCTAATCTTATTTATTTGTTGATAGATTCTTAGAAGAGGTATTAGGTACTTTCTTCTTATGAAGACCTAATTAAATGGTTTCTTTCATAAGCTTATCTTGAAGTTATTATATGTCTTCCTTTTCTTACTTTTGTGCTTTTAAAATATCTTTAATCTTGAATTCAGACTTATCAATATTTATCTAATTGTTTGAATCAAAATCTAGAATATCATTCATTTTAAGATTGCTGAAGCCACTACTTTCTTATGAAATTTTAGTTTATACATTTTCTGAGGATTACTAATCATTATTTATCTAAGTAATAGATTGCTGCTAATCCTACTCTTTTTATTACTTATTCTCTTCAGCCATACTATCTAAGGTATTTTAAAATAGCAGTAGATTTCTTAAAAGTAAAATATGAATTTATTGATTTTTTTATCAAATTTAATTAATTTTAAAATGTAGAGTTGATATAATTAAGTATTAATTATTAGAGGCATTTTTGATGGAACAAAGATTTTTCTGTTTTTTTCTTTTTAGATTATAAAGTTTTATGTACAAACAAAATATCTTGTATTGACTGACTTATGTTTCTAGATTTTTGTAATCTCAAATCTGTAATTAAAATAAATTTTTTAAATCCCCATATTTATTACTTTTCATAAAATATTTAAAAACCCTTACATAAAATATCTTGAAATGTTTACGAAATAAAAAAAATATTTAAAGGAACAAAAGCATATTTAAAAATACTAAAATTATTAATTAAAGCTATTTTAGATATTAAAAAAGTAAAACAACTACAATTTTGAAAATATTTTAATATTTAAGTAAGTAGTTTAAAAATTTAAATCCCTAATTAAAGTTATAAAAAGACTATTTATTTGATTAAATCATAAATAAGTTTGAAGTTAAACTAAAATACTGATTTAAAATCTATCTCTTGTATTTATTATAAGCTAACAAAATCAATTGATAGGAACTTAAAATATAATTAAAATTATTTTAAACCTCAAAAAAGATAACTAAAATTATTTAAATTTTAACAAAGGTTGCATATTTTGTTTTACCACTTATTCTACAATTTAAAATCACAATAAATGACTATTGACTAGAAAAGAAAAATTTTAATTACTTGTTTTTAGATAATAAATAAATATTGAAGTTAAAATATTTA
Organism: Tetrahymena malaccensis 436; assembly: GCA_000231845.2. Classification (NCBI taxonomy): domain Eukaryota; phylum Ciliophora; class Oligohymenophorea; order Hymenostomatida; family Tetrahymenidae; genus Tetrahymena; species Tetrahymena malaccensis. Next base: position 314,200 of record JH720018.1, on the reverse strand, counting down.
CATAAAAAACATTGAAACAATTTGTTGATAAAAACAAAATTAATTGAGCTAAAATCATACTTAAAAATGGAAAAAATTTAATATGAAAAAATGGAAAAATTTATTTTGAAATTATATTAAATGCATTTTAATAAGTAAAAATAATTATAAAAGTTTTATAAAAATTATATAATCTTAACATTAATTTATTTTACTATATAAAACCAGTCAATAAACTATTTAGAACAAATAAAATAAATAAAAATGATTAAATTATTATTGAATTTTAATAATAAATAAAAAATTTTTGACAGATAAATTTTTTATATAAAATATTATTTTATTTATAACTCGATCATCATTTTTTAGAGAAAACTGGATGAGAGCTACCATCATTATCTTAATACTCGTTTTAGTTAAAATTAACCGTATTTCTCATATCATTCACTTCTTTTATTATATTGCTCATCATAAAATCTTAATCTTTTTCTTAATTTTGTTCTTAATCTTGAGAATTTATAATTTTTAGGACGTTTTTATCTTATATGTCAATGTTCATTTCTTTCAAAATTTAGTTTACATCCATGATTTATATTCTTTCTGATTCGAAATCACTGGAAGGAGTAAATTTATTTTCTTAATTATTTTCTGCTTAATTTAGATTATTTACATTTATTTGGTTTTCATCTTATTTTTAATGATTATTAATTTAATTTGGCATATAACTTTGATATACTATTTGTTAAACTTTTTAATTTTAGTTATTATTTAGTGTTTAAGCCTTATGGAAGCCTCCTTAGTTGTTATTTGTGTTAGCAATTTAAACTTATTGAGGTTAATTAATTTCAATAGAATTTTATTGTTATACCAAACCAAGTGGTGGTGCTGGTGGAGCATTTGGAATCTGATTCTAAATACTCTATGGTTAGTTGCTGTTCTAATTTTATAATTAGATATTTATAGGAGCAGGGGGAATAAAAACATTGGTTTAATTTTATTATTAAGTCAATAGATTATTTGGAGGTGGAGGAGGTACAAAAGGTTGAGTAATATCTTAATTATTGTTAGTTTCGTCTTGCTATTAGATAATATAACAATCGCTTAAATCACTTTAAGTTTGATCTTTCTATAACTAGTTATTTTACATCTAAAATTATTACTATTATACATTTGAATTATCTGTATTGTAAGGGCTATTATTTTGTTGATAAAATTACTACTGCTAAAGATTAGAGTTTCCTGGGTGATAGGGACTAGCATTTTATTAATCAACTTTTGAGTTTATTCCTTTTGTTTATTGTTAAAGTTCCAATTAAAGCAATTAGAGCTTGCTTTGTAAGTCATTTACCATTTATTCTTCTTGTTATTTTAATGTTAGAATTTGGTTCTACTTTTAGATGTTATTTTAGATATTATTTATCTATTTGTTATGAGCATTCTCTAGGCTAGACTATTTGTTATTTAATGATGGATATTTTATTAAATTTTTCTTTGGGGATTCTTATGGCTATTCTTACTGAGGCATAATTGGATTCTAGTTTTACTGTTTAAATTCACAACTAGGAATCACATTTAACTGTGGCAAAACAACACCAACATTCATTCCTTACTATTCAATTTATTATTTAATAGGATTTAAATCAATTCCATTAGGATTTATATTATTAAGATTGTTGTTAATTTAGTTTGCAAATGGAATGTCTTTTGATTCAATCATATTTTAAAATTTGAAATTTTAAGGTAGCTGTCCATTATTTATCTAATTGTTTGAAACAAATTTATTTGCTGGCATAATCGCACTAGGTATTAATAAGTTATTCCCATTATTTATGTTAAGTTAGTTATTGTTTATACCCAAATTCATTTAATTCTGCTATTAAGGCTGCACATAAATATATTAATCGTCTTAATTTGATTAAGGAATATTTTATGAATCTTGTAATTTTGAAAATGTAGGATAAGAATAATCATCTTCATTAATATTGTTAGATTTGTAAACGTCATTGTAAGAGTTAATAAAATTTTAACCAAAAACATTCACAGAATTTACCACTGGGAAAAGTAAGGGGTTTCCATTTTAATCAACTTGTGGTTAATGTTAATTTTGTTAGTTTTAAGGTGGTTGGACATTTACTTAGTAATTATTTTAAGGGTTAACTTGGCTTGGGGGTAAAGGATTTATAGGGACCTGGTTTTATGCAAAATTATTATTGAATTATTAATTTTGAATTTATTGTTGCTATTATTAAAATTATTGTTATTACTACTACTATTGTTATTGGAAATTAGCAGGGTTTTATTACAAATGGTTAGGATTCTATTGTAAATTTGCAGGATTTTATTAGAAATTATTTTAAGGTTGGTTTTATTAGAAATTTTAAGCAGGCTATTAAAATTACTAATTTTACTAAGGAAAACCATTTTGCTGAATGTTTTAGTAAGGTGGCTAAGCATAATTATTCATTTAATTTTGCTATTGCTAATAGTTTGGGTAATAATTAGGATATTATTGGGGTTGGAATTGTTGAGGAAATTAAGGATATTATTACTATTATTACTATTACTGCTGTTAGTTAGGATATACTTATTATTGCTGTTATTGATTAGGGTTTAAACCAATATTTTAGTAAAACTGCTGAGTGTTTTATGAAAAGGGGTGCCCTGGCTTGTTAATCTCTTCTAAAGTTAAACCTTATTAGCACATCAAAATTGCTAAAATGTTGATGTCAACTGTATAACTATTTTGAGGTAACATTTCGAAGCATTTTTTTAATTAAGGATCAATAAAAGTTGAACTTTGCACTTAAGTATAGTAGTCTTCAGTCCCAAAGAAATTTCTCATTACTGTTGTGAATTCTCCTAATGACTTTAGATTGACATATTAAGTTGACCATACAAGTCCATCAATCATAGGGAAAAGCTCTTTAATTTATTGTGGATTTGATTAACTTTAGCAAATTTGCTAAGAACGTGAAAGAATGATATCACAATAACGATTAAGCATTTCTAAACCCTTGATATAATTCCTATCTTAAGCTATGGAAATCATTTTATGTAATTCAGATTCTCTATTACGCTATGGCGATCTTATCATATTCAATAAATCTTTACATTTTTAATTGACTTCAGCCTACTTTCTTGATATACTGATGTCAAAATAACCTTTAAGTTTCATACACATGCAATCAAACTATATTTTAGTGATAGGAACTTTTGCTGGTCCCTTCTTGGCTTTCTATTGAGATTACTCGTTGCCCATATCTTTTTAAAAAAGTGAGTGAGTTACTTGCAAAATATTTTAAAACTCTGTGGAATAAATTGTAATTTAGTGAATAAATAATTAATTATATGATAGATATCTGATGAATTAATCAATTTTAAGAAATTTATTTTCTCAAAAATTTAATATTGAATATAAAAATAGTTGATAAGGTCTATTAATCAAAATAAATATCCATCTATTTAATTATTTCTTTATTCTCTCATTAATTATAAAAGCTAAAACAAAAAAGATTTTACAAATTTTTGATGAGTGAAGAAATAAACTAAATTGTTGCTCATAAATTAGATTTTGAATGTAAAAATTTTCTGCTCAGCAAAATTTGAGAATAATTAATATCTATCTAATCAGCTTATCTCACAGAAATATACATTTGACCTATTTTTTCAAATTAATTCATCTGTTTTTCTATTCTTTTCTTCAAAATTTAAATTTAAATAAAATTTGACTATTTCATTTTACTAGATTACACTTTAATTTCATTAAAATACTTCACTTCTAAAAATAATTTATTCAAAATGTATCTATTTTTTTTGCATAAATGTTGAAGCTATAAATAAAAAGAATGTTAAAATTAAGATAACTTTAACTAAATCAGATGGAAATCTTTTAATTTTGATATCTATTATTTTAATATTTTTAAATGTCTACATTTAACATTTGATTGATTAATTTGCTATAGGTTTATGAATTAAATAAAATTAAACACTAATTCTAGTTTTTTTAATTAACTATTTATTTTATGAAATAAATTTAACACTTATTCTAGTTATTTTAAAATAACTGTTTATTTTTCATTTTATTAAAATATTTTTCTTACCAAATTTTTTATGTGGACTCATTTTAATTATTAAGGATGATATTAGAGTAAAATTTTTCTATTTTTTTCATATCACTTTGCAATAGTAATACTCAATTTTTTACTCAAAATTTTATCTGGAATTAAAATAATTAGTGTGATAGTAGAGTAAGATTTTTCTATTTTTTTCATATCACTTTGCAATGGTCATACTCAGCTTTTATTAAAAACTTTTTTCTGGAATAAATTCAAATAATTTAATATAAATTTAGTTAATTTGATGAAAGTACTTTATAAAATCAATTTATTTTTAAAGGAATAAAAATATTTTTTTTTATTTAATTTTGAATAATTTGATTAATTAGACATATTTTAGTTAAATAGTTTTTTAAAGTATGAAATATAATTTTTATATTTACAAAGAGGAATCTTCTGTTTTAATATTTAAACAACTAATTAACAATCTTAATAATTTCAAAATTAAAGAATAAAATATAAGATGGAAGACAAAATAGAAGATTTAGAATAGCTTGCTATTTTAGGTTTAAACAATTTATATAACAAACGAATTAGAGGAGAATAATGTTTTATCTTTTCATAAATTAGGATGTAAAGTTCAAGTCAAAATTGAGCATCAAGAGTTATTTATAGGAGAAATTTATCATTATAATCATCAAGCTGGAATTTTAATACTTAGTAAAAATGAGTTTAATATGATTAGAGTTCATTTAATATTAAATTTAGCAATTCTAGATATTTGTTTTTTACTTTATTTTTGATATTTGAAACAGAGGAGCAGAATCATGAGACAAATAAATTTAACTATAGATTGATCAATGTAAATCATATCGAAGAATTATCAATATTTGATAGAAAAAGAGATATTTAAGTAAGCATGATCTAAACAACTACTTGGTTTGCAACTATAAAAACAATATCAAATTTTTTACTAATAGGATATAATAGAGAATATAATTGAAACTAGAAAATTAGATGTAGACCAGGTCTTAAAAAGGGAAGAATAAGTTTATGAGTAATTACAGCAAAAGCCAAACATAAGTGAATAAGAGTGGAAAATAAAATTCTTCAATATAATATAAAAAACTTACTCAACTGCCTAAATATAAAATGATAATATTTACATATCAGATATATAAGTTACTATAAAGCCTCCATATTCAGCTAGTAAAATAACCTTTAAATTTAAAAAAAATAATATTAATTAATAAATAAATAACAAGATGATGTTTATGGAGATAATCCAAAAGCTGTAGAAAGAGTCCAAAAAATTGTAAAAAAATTATTTTAGATTTAAAATAACAGCATAATTTGTTTAAAATAGGTCTAGAGAGCTCAAGAAAAGTATAACTAAAAATGAGAGTTGGAATTAGGGATTTTTAGATAATCTTTATTTAAAATAACAAATATGTACTTGATAATAAATAGTAAACATTTTTAAACTCATAATTAATTAATAATGCTAAATAAATAAATATTATTTTTGTAATGTTAAAGCGAAAGTAGCAGTCAAGTGTATAATCTGATAAGGAGTTAAATTTTTATTTATAAGCAATTAATTTTAATTTAAATAGTTAAAATGTTTTATATATTTATTTGTAAACGATGACATATAAATTAAAATCAGTGATTGCATTAATAATTATTGATAAAATTAAAAAAATGATTCATTTTTTATATGAAATAATGGTTGGCCTAGTTTGAAGGTTTCAACTTTTTATTTTTATGAATGAAGAGAGTAGATAAATATTGTTTAATTTAATGTTAAAATAAAGCAAATATTATTGATAATTAGGTTTAAAAGATATTTTTGATAAAAAAATATATATTTATAATATCTTTCCTTTGCCTTTATTGAAATTAATTAATTGCTGGTTGATTCATTCATTCATTAAATCAATGAATCCAATTTATTTATTTAATTTTTTGTATTTATTTTTTATCTTGTTTGCAGAAAAATAAATATCTTAAATTTAAAAATTTTTAAAAAATAATTAATTAAGTATTTGCAAATAATTCATAAAATAAATCAAATATTATTTGGCTTATAAAAAATAATAAGATAGAATCTTAATAATTGATTAACTTTTCAAATTAAAAATAAGCGATAAAAAAATATCAATAATTTTAGTAAGTAAGTAAATAAATAAACATGGCTGACTATCCTCAATTAACTACTACTGATAACTCTCAAAACCCTCGTAAAATCCCTCAAGCTATTTTCATCGTAAGCAAGCAATTAAAATACCTTTAATACAATCATTCATTAAACTTTCAAGCAAAACTTTCAGGTTTGTTTAATTTTAAGAGCTTAAATTTATTATAAATAGGAAAATGTTGAATAATTATGCTCCAAATATTAAGTTGAAAAAGTTATGGAAGCCCTCCAAGAAACTTACAAGTAAATATTAACATATTCTAATACAGTAAAAGGCAAAGTGTTATAAAAACTTCTTTTATAAATATAGCAAGTTCAAAATGATGGAAATGTAAATCCTCAAGCAAAAGGAAAGTATGTAATAAAAGATTCCTGAAATCGAAAAGGCTTTAGAAATTGTTTCAACCCTTGAAAAAAGAGGTAAAATTTGCATACATTTAATTATGTTATAAACCCTTTTTTTAAATATTTTAGAAGATGATATGACTGTTGATTTCCTTTTGACTGATACCATTTGGACTAAAGCTGAAGTCAAGAAAGAAATTTAAAAGGTAGCTTTGTGGTTAGGAGCTAACGTTATGGTTGAATTCTCTTACCAAGAAGCTAAGGAACTCCTTAAGAAAAATCTTGAAAATGCAACTGGAAATTATAATACTTTCGTAATATTAAATTAATTTTATTTCAAATATTTTAATAAAATGTAATAAATCATTTTAACACCCAATTAACTTATTAATTTTTGTTAAATTTAGGATGAAGACTGGAACTTCTTAAAAGATTAAATCACTACTTGCGAAGTTAATATAGCTAGAATCTATAACTTCAATGTTAAAAAATAATAAGAAACTGCTCCTAAGAAAAAGGTTTGAGAAGATACATACTATCTATCTATTTACATATCTAAATAAGGGATAAATTTCAAAATATTAAGCAATTATATAGGCAGACAGTTAAATTTATTTATAAGTTAGCTTAATAAAAGCTGTAATTAATATTAATTTAATAGTTAACTTGTTCAATATTAGTTTATGTATTGCATAATTTGTATATTCATAATCCTAATATTGTCAATAGTATTCCATCCAATTAAATTTATTCAAGCCTCATTAATATTATCGTGTGTTTTATTTGTTTGTTTTTTTATTTGTTGATACATATAAATATAAATAAAAGTATACATAATGGAGAAAAATACGTACATTTTATTGAATTAAAAATATCTTGTAATTTAGTCAATACAAGAATTGAGAGTGATATTAAATAAATAAATAAAATCATTTTGTATTTGTTTCAATAAAGTAGCTTTTTATGAAAAGTCTTGTTGATTTGAAAGGATGTGGAATATCTTGCAGTTCTTTAGTTAATTATTGGTACTTATACTCTTAGGAATCTAATTCTTTTTCAGAGCTATTTACATGATATTAAAATAATAAAGAATGAATTAATGTTTTAATAATAATAATATTTAAATATTTTACATTCCTTCTCTTATGTCTTTGAATTCTTCTAAATTTTAAAATAGATGCTAAAGTATAGGCTTAATAACTTTATTAGCATAATCTTCTAAATTTGAGTTTTACCCAATTTCATATTTACTAGGAGTATACTCAATCTATTTATTATGAAAAGGTATACATATATAAATGATACTTCATAAATTAAATATTACTTATATTTTGACTTTCTTTTGTCTTGCTATTTTTCCTATTCTAATAATATAATCACCAAACTCATAAGTGCTCCCTTCTATTGTTTGTAATCCTAATGGGCTCTTTTAATAATTAGTTTATAAGGATTAAATCTCCTAAATTTAAAAGATTTTACGCTTTTTATAGATTTATTAAACACTAACATATCTTTAAATTCCTAAGTTGTTCTAAGGTATTAAAACTTTTCTATGATTTGTTTCTTTATTATAAAAAAAGAAAATAGCTTTTATTTTTTCAATATAAATGCTATTTATTACTCCATCTTCTTGTTTATTGTTTGGATCTTGCTTAGCATTAATTTCTTGCTTGCTGTTTATTTCTATTATGATATTTGAGTCATTGTTTTCTTTAATAACTTTCAAATTATCTATTTAATTCTAATCTCTTGATCTGTTTTACTTTTCTACTAGGAATTTTTCTATTTGCAAAGACCAGTTCTCTTTTTTAATTAGGAAAATGTTTTCAAAAACTTTTTCTACTTATTCATATTTGATTTCCTGATTATCATTCTAGTTCTAAAGCCTACTATCTTGGCTATTTTAAAACTAATCATCTTTTTAATTTCCCTGCTATTTAGCTTTCTTGTTTTCTATAGTTTTTATCCATATAAATCCTCTTTCGGTAAAGGCCATCATTTTTTCGATTATTTGATTCTAACTAAATTTTTTTCTAAAATGAAGCGCTAAATATTTAAGATTAATAACTAATTAATTAGTGAGTTTAAAGATATATCAAATTTTTTGAATAATTTATTCAGATTAAAATTTTGTTAACTAAAAGCTATAAAAATTGTAGCTAAATATAATAAAATAACTAATAATATTTTAAAAGAAGTTGTTTACAAATATTTTAATGTTAATAATATCAGAAAAAACAAACATTTTAGCAAAATAAATTTATAATTTTTTTAAATATTGAAAAATAAATAAATTAAATTCTTTTTTTAATTATTTTAATCAGTTCTTATCAAAAACGCTCTTTATTGTAACTTTATGGTTATCTTTTTATTAATTATTTTATGATTATTCATCTTCTCCATCTTCTTCAGACAAACTGTCTTGTTCAGATGTAGTAGCTTCTTCACCTGAACTTGTTTTATCTTATAATTCCAATAACTAGTCTGGTTACTATTTAAATTCTAAATCTAAAGGTGCATCAGTTTATTCTGAATTAGATATATTTTGAATATTATTGTTAACTAGGATATGAGAATGTCTTCTATATATTTCTTCAATTTTAATGTTGTTGTCATAGCAAGCCAAAATAAGTTATCTTTTAAAATATTATTAAGAACATTAAAAATATTTACTAAATAAATTTTAATGATTACCTTCTATGATCTTCAGAATATGCAAAGTTTGTTATGAGTGCGAAATGCTTATATATGAATACATTTTTTTCTTCTTCTGAGTTGAACTTTTCTTCATTCAATTTAGGTATAGATTTTAATCCAATAGATACCATTTATCTGCAAATAGCTCTCTTTTTTACCTAAGGTTTACTTGCACTTGAAAATATTACTTAAAGTTGTTTAGAGGAGTACTTATCAATATTCAATTCGACAAAAGGTAGAACAATTTCGTAGAAGTAATGATTGTATTTTCTTTAAATATTAAAAAAAATTTTTAATATTATCATTTTTATTTTGCTTCTTACTTGATATTGTTTAAAGATCTTTTTAAATATCTCTTTTTAGACTCATAGAATTAACTTAAAAGCTCGTTACAAAGCATAGAATGAGCATAACTATATGTTGCGACATCTTTTGGAGAAGCCTAGTCAAGTTTTTTTGAAAAATTAGCTTCCAACACCTCAAATAATTCAGGTTTTATAACTTTCATTTTGCAGTAAGCTAAGAGAATCATAGTGGCATTGCTAGGATCAAGTTCATCTTTAATAAATAAACAAATTATAAAAATTAAAAAGTCAATTTGATATCTTAAATTTTATTAAAAATCAAATTACAAAAAAAAGAAAATTAATAAAATATTTAATATTTTTTATATTGTTTTTACCTACTTTATCATATTTATGCTATTTAATGCGATAATTTTCAATTATTTCAGAATTTTCTTTCTTTTTTACTTCTAAGTAAGATTTTTACTCCTCATATTCCTGTTAAAATTTTTATATAGCTTTTTAATCAGTTGAAATTTCTAAAACTTCAAATCCCTCTTCTTGCTCATCAAAATTTTATTCATCTTCAAAATCGTTATCTAATTTTTCGGATTTATCAACTTCTTGATTGTGATTGTTTTATTGTTCACTTATTTTACTTTCTTATTCGCTACTTTAAATTGGTTAGTTTAATTTTATAATACTGTTAAACAACTCCATCTCTTCTTAAGAGTAGGTGTTCGATTATTATGCATATTTATCTAAAATAGAAGATCCTATATCTTCGAAAACATCAGAATTTTCTTCAACTATACTAGCCTTTATTCTTCTCAAAAGCTGTTTCTCGATATATTCTAGCAAAATATTGTTAACATAATTCATATTGCTGCAACTTACAAGTAAGTTAGATAAATTTCTATAAGTTAAATGTTTTCCTAAGTCCATATATCTACCTGATAAAGCATCTAAAACCTCAAGATTTTTTCTATAAAACTTCTCATAACTTGTGAAGACAATATTGATGCACTTTATTATAAATAAAATCTTTGCTAAAAAATAATTCTAAAATGGAAATTTCAATATCTACTTAGAGATATTGTCAAAAATTTTTCAGAATTATTTACGTTAACTGGAAATTTCTATGAGTTTCTGTAAATTTAAGCTTCAAGATATATAGTTAAATCTTCATTCATATACTTTAACTTTCCTAAACTCCAAAAAATATTTGCTAAATCTTAAGGATCTATTGTACTTTTCTATTAATTATATTAATATATAGTAAATATAAATAACTACCATAAACAATTATGCTGTAAATCAATATCTTATCAAGAATTAATAATAATTTAATGAGCATAATATTCCATATAAAAATTAATTAAAAATATTACAATCTCCATTAAATTTTTTGATGCATATTTAATATATTTATCGTTTTTAATGTTTGAATGAGCCATAGACCAGAGTATATATGAAGTCTATTTTGTACTGAATTACCAATTATTTTCTACAATTAAATTTGAAATTCCTTCTATAATCTGCGGAGTGCATAATTTTAACTTGACTACATTAGACAGATAATTTGAAGCAGTGAATCCTTTCATATTCTATAAATTGAGTTCCAATTACTTACATATTTCTTTAATTTAAGGTCCATATTAATCTAAAAGATTTTTGTAATCTTTATTTGTTTCTAACTTAATCGCTTAATGGAGACATGTTGAGTAATTTATAATATTCATCTATCCTTTAAAATGCTCATATATTTCAAATAATCTATCATGATTTTTCGAATTTAAGATATAATTTTAAGCGACATTGTTTTCAGCAGTAAACTCATTCTTTTCTTCAATAAAATTCTCTCTAGCCTCCTTCTATTTCTCAATATGAATTTTATCTGCCAATTTTTCCTTCTGAATCTTTATTTTTCCTTAAGTTGCTCTGGCAAACCTATAAACTTATTTTTAAGTGCCAATTAATTTAAGCAGTTTACCTATTTTAAATTGCAACGAACTAAACATTTTCTAGTTTCTACTTATTTAATACTTAAAATTTGATCTATATTTATTAATTTTAGGATACAATTAAAATTTAATCTAAATATTTTAAAACTTTGTGATTTGCATTGATCCTATCAAACAATGATTATAAATAGCCTTTAAAATTACCTTTGGAATGTTCTACGTAAAATCTGAATTCTACGAGGACTTAGCTATTCATAAATTTTTTATAAAACAATTATAAATTTTTCATCCTTCATTTAAACTATTCTTCATTAAACTGTAAAAATTAAAATATTTAAAATTAATAAATCAAATTTCAAAGAATAATTTTTAAATTCACAAATTTATTAAAATACTCTACTAATTTTTATTATAAGTTATACATTCTACCTTGTAATTTATTTCAACCAAATCTTAAATACAAGATTGCTTTATATTTTCAAAACTGAAATATTATAGTATTAAAAGTGTAATTTCAACATGCTTTAATTTATTTTTGTTTAAAATGAGTATAGCTTATTTAATAGATTAATGATATAAAATAAGTAATTAAATTTGAACAAACTATTTTACTGAAATTTTAAAAGTAAACAATTTATTTTAGCTGGAAAATTTTCATAAAACACATTTTATAAATGCATTTCTCAAAAATTAATTGGATGAAAAATAATAAAATAATAGCTTTGTATTTTTAATTATTGAATTGATCAAAAATATTAAATCTCAAATTTTAAGAAAAGCCAAACAAAAATTAAATTTGATAAATATTTTTGAAATGATGAGCAAAGTTTAATTTGATTGCTTAAAAATTATAAAATAATATCGAAAAAAGTATTACTGAAAGGTTATTTATTTAGATTTAATACAATTGAAAGATATTTGATAACAGCATAAATATTGTTTTGATATCAAACAAGTTAGTTATCTAACAAAATATAATAACTAACTAATAATTCATACAAAATATTTACTAAAAATAATATTCAAAATTAGATTATTAAAAAGATTAATGAAGATAGCTTTTAAAATAAATAGTTAAAATATCAAATGGGTGTTCCTCATTATTTATATATACTTTATAAGGCAGACTAATGGGTTTTTAGATTATACATATGATAATCTCTCAAACTGTTCAGTCGAGTATGATGATCAAGAAAGATAATAAAAATTTAAGCTGCACATAATCGATTAATACGCATTTATTATATTATCTCCTATTTCAATTATTTCTAATCTAATTATTATCATATTGTTCCTCAAGTATAAAGAGAGTCGCAAGTAGCCAAGCGATATTATTTTTTTTATTAGCATTTCAGATTTAATCTTATCTATACACTGGTTTAGTTCAGCTGTTTATGCAATATCTAAAAGCAAAGTACCTGATAATGATGATATTTTTTGCTAAATTAATTCCTTTTTCAGTATTACATCAGGATCTATCGAGTATTTGTATAATGTCTTTTTCTGTATCTTTTTGATAACTCGCATAAGGAATACTATCAAAGGATTTAGGATTAAGAAGTCTTTTATTCATTTTTTTACTATTGTTGGATCTATTGGGTTTTATCTCCTATAAAAATTTTAAGGCAGGGCATAGCTGAATTTATACGGAGTTTGCTCTTATAAAGTTGATAGTACTAGTTGGATTATTGGAGCCTCTATATTTGTTGTTTATTTATTTATCAGCTGGTTGACAATATATTATTTCAAGAAATATGTTCCTAATATCACTGCATTTGTGAAACATCGTACTGAATTTCTCTAATTTTATTATTTCAATGTGCTTTTCATTAGTATAAGTTGGTCTATATTGGTAACTTCAAATATTATAGTAGGAATCAATTGTAGTTATGAATTGTCTCCTTATCTAAATATATTTATAACAGTAGGCAATATCATAAAATTAGTTACTCCAATCGTTCTTTCTATTGTAAGATATTTTGATCCAACTCTCTAAGGCTGCATTCAAAGTCATAAATTAGCAAGATAAAGTACTTCTAGCGAGCTTATAAACCTTTCATTCAAAAACCCAATTTTAAGCACTTAAGTGGGATTAGATTGGAACTAATCAAGCTGTAGTAATAACATATCATAAAGGAGTGTAATATATTTAATTATTTTAAATAATATTTATATAAAAAAGCTGAAATTAATAAATTTTAAATTACAGATATTTTCTTTTATCTAATTTTCTATCTCTATTTATCTATTAAACACTACTCGATTATTTTTGAGAATAAAAATATTTTTCTCCGTTTAATTCATAAAAAAAATTAATTAAAATATCCAAACATAAATTTCTGATCATATTTAATTTTACTGCAAATTTAAGAAAAACTAAAACTATTAAATATTTTGCACAAAAATAAGATTACAAGTAAAAACTAACTTAATTTTTTTATTTTAATTAAAAAAGAGAAGAGTATCAAACTGGAGCCATGTGATATCAGCTAATTTAAAGATTTTGAGAATTTAAAGCATAATATTAGGCCTTTATATGTAAGATGAATTCATATCTTAATAAACATCTTCAAAGGAATCACCAAAAAATATAAGTATTGTATATGACCAGCAAATTTTAAAAACCTTACCAGAAGTCTATCTTAAAAGGCTTAATATGAAATACGAAACACATAAAATGAGAATTAAGTTTTTTTTCCCTTAAGAATTCAAATAGCTAAGAGAAAAAGATTCTAGATTTATTGATATTAAAAAAAATTTTGATCTTATAGAGAATTTTAAATCGCTTTAAAATATGGCTGAAACTGGAGATGGAGGTAAAAGTGGCGAACTTCTTTTTTTTAATCATGATAAAACTTTACTTATGAAAACAATTTCACGTTAAGATGTTTAATCTTTCTAGAAGTTTGCAAAGCAATATTTTTAATATGTCATCAATGAAAATCCTGATACATTTATCATTAAAATATATGGTATGTATTCATTTACTAGAGCAGATACGAGAGATTTAAAGACATATGTTATTTTTATGAGAAATATTGCTAATGTCCCATCTTAAAATATATTAAGGAGATACGATCTCAAAGGATCCAGATTTGATAGGGAAGTTCTTACTAAATTTAAAATACAAGCTGAAGATTTACCAAATTATACTAATATAGAAGAATTCGAGAATTAGATAAATATGATAAAAGAGTTAAGTGTAATCTAAGATGCTAATTTAAATAATTTAAATTCTTGTGAATCAAGAAATTCAGATTGTGATATTAAAAATGTAGTTTGCTAAAACTAAATTAAGTAATAAAATAATCTCACTCAAAATGAAAATGTTATTGATAGCTAAAAAATTAGAGCCATAAATAAAATTGCAAACCTTTAAGGAAAAGATTATTAAAGGCAATAAACTATTTAAAACTGGATAGAACTCTATAATTAACCAATATTTAAAAGATAGCTTTCATGCAACATGTAAAAATCTATTAACTAAAATTTAGATATTTCTAAAATAACCATGAAAGATTTAGACTTTCTAAAACTTGAAAAACAAATATATGTTGATGAAAAATATATACAATTCATTAAGTAAAGCTTAGAAAAAGATTGTTTATTTTTCAAAGAAAATGGAATAATTGATTACTCTTTGCTCGTATTCAAAGTAGCTAAATAAAACTACATTAATGAAGAAAGTAATACTGAAAAAGAAAATCTAATCTTTTAGTCTAAAATAGAAAAATATATTTATTATCATATTGGGATTATAGACTATTTACAGGAATGGAACATAGATAAAATGCTAGAATAAAAAGCTAAATAAGCAATCCATGCAAATTTAAATTTAAACGTTTCATCTTAAAATCCAGAAACATACTAATCAAGATTTAAATAAAACATAGTTGATTCACTTTTCTGATTTCCTATAACTACAATAATTTTTTCTCTCAAAGATATTTATTGGTTAGTCACTTACAAATAACTAACCTATTTAATAATCTAAATTAACTCTATCAAAATTAAATAAATAAATTACTTTATAAAAATATATTTGACTAAAAAATATTCATTAATTCTTATAAATTATCTATATTTTTACATTTTTATATGAATTTATTTTTATAAATTTTTATGAAAATACATCCATATTTTCAAATTTAAATAGAACATAATTCTGATTAACTGGATATAAATAAATTAGTTCTTTTTTCAAAAAGAATTATTGGATTCTTAAAAACAGCTGAAATAGTTAATAAATAAATAACTAAAATATTTATGAATTAAAATTAAATCTATCAAAAAAATTAAATAGTTTATAAATGTATATTTAACTAAATAATTGTCTTTAATACTAGTTAATATTATTTATATTTATAATTCAAATCATACAAAATAATGATTATTTATTAACCAAATAATTATATACATTTTTCAAAATTTAAATAGAAAGAAACAATTTATTCATTTTTCTGATTAACTGATTAACTGAATGTATATATGCTTTTCGTTCAAAAAAAATTATTGATTTTTAAATACGGCTAAAATAGCTAATAATTAGAGAATTTTTATCTCACAAATATATATTGTTTATTATAAATAGCTATAAATAAAAAGTGTCCTCAAAAAAATAAATATTTTACTAAGGCGTTTTCAATATTTTTTATTAATCAATTATATTTTTACAATAAAAATAATATTTTGATTGATTATAAATTTAATAATATTTCTTTTATAAAAAACAACAAAATTTAGAATTAATTTATTAGTACTTAATATCCAAAATTTATAATTTGGTGGGAATTAAAGTATTTTTATAAATAATTATCTAATTAACAATAAGAATATAGCAAATTATAATGGGTTGTGGCAGTAGCTCTTCTAAAATCTCAAAAAAAAAAGAAAACTCAGACCTTATTTAAGAAGGCACAAAAATTAGCTTAGATAAAAAAACTTCTTCTTTCTTTACTTATGGCTAGAATAAGAGAGCATTTCGCTTACAAAACGATCTTTATGTTGAACAGGAAAAAATTGGAAGCGGTAGCTTTTCAGATGTCTTCCTTTACAAAAAAGATATTGATGGTTCGCTCCATGCATTAAAGATCCTAAAAGATAATACTGCTTAAGGTGCTCTCCTTCAAGAATGCAAGATTATGAGAGATGTTTAGAGTTAATTCGTAATAAAAATAGAAGAAATTATTCAAATTGATGATAACTTGTGCATCATGATTGAATATGCAAACTAAGGCACTTTGGAAAGTTTTATCTCAAAGATATCACAATAAACAGTGAATGTTAACGCAAGTTAGCTTTTAGATCTTGCTTGTGATATCTTCTAAGGATTGAATATCTTGCATATTAAAAATATCATTCATAGAGATCTAAAAATGGAAAATCTGCTTGTTTCTAACTACTAAGCTAAAATAGCCGATTTAGGAGTATCTACTTACCTTATTTCTAAATCATATGCCAAAACAAATATAGGTAATATACTTTATGCTGCGCCAGAAAAATTAAACGAAAAGTATAATGCTGCATCAGATATCTTTTCTGCTGGGTTAATTATTCTACAAATAATAATTGGTTTATCAAATTTAGAGGTATTAAAAATTAAGATTAGTTAGAATTACACAAGCCAAATACAAGATTCACCAGAAAATCTAAAAAATTTTATCACATCATTACTTGATAGCAATCAAAAGTCAAGACCTTCTGCGATAGATGCTTATAACTTATGCAGGAAGCTCAAGTATGATTAAGAAGTACTTAATTATATAAATAATATAATTAATGGAGTCAACTCAAACTTATTTGATGCTAAAAATCTTTAAGCCTGTTAGTTTAATTCATAATAGTAAAAGACATTTTAAACAGTGGTAGTTTCAAACTCTAATTCATTAGATGAATAGCTATTTCAAAAAGGGATGAATTTATATTGGAATTCAGACATAACATCAGCAGAGAAATGCTTTGATATGATTTTGGAAAAAAATCCTGTGTCTATAAAAGGATTATGTGGGAGATTGCTTTGTGGTTGGTCTTAAAGAGACTTGATTAATATGAAATAATACTCTAAGGAATGGTAGTAAGATTAACTAAAATTTATCTAGCAGTTGAATTCAAATGATTATATGTACCACTACTGCTCAGGAGTTATAAATTTAAACATTGATTCTTTTAATAAATGTATTGAGTTGAATCCAAATATGGCTGAGGCTGTTGTTTGGAAAGCAAGTTTATTAGCTGATTAAAAAAAAGAAAAAGAAGCCATACAGTTTGGATAACAAGCATTATAAATGTCTTAAGATAATTAATATGTCCTTCGAATGCTTGGATATATTTATGATGAACTAAAGTATTATGATATATCAGAAAAGTTTTATTTGAGAAGTCTGTAAATTAATCCTAAGCAATATGTTACTTTACATAATTTAGGTTTTTAATATAAAGATAAAAATGAATTCGATAAAGCCCTTGAATATTTTAATTAGGCACTTTAAATATGTCCCTATTACAAATATTCAATTACATAAAAGCTCAATATTATGTCAATAAATAAAAATTAGCATGAAGAAGTAATTGAAATTATTGAAAAACTGTTTAAAGAATATGGAGAGTAAGATTTTTTATATTTTTGTTTAGCATATTCGTACTAAGAAATAAATAATTTTCCAAAAGCCATAATATATTATATGAAGGCATTAACATGTGAAGAAGAGAGTAATATTTTTATTAATATTGGAAATATTTATGATAAGTAATAGGACTATGAAAAGGCATCAGAATATTATCAAAAAGCAATTCAAAAATAAAATAAATTAGCATATATGAATATGTATTTTACATGCATTAATCAAAATTAAGAAGAAAGAGGGAAAAAATATTTAGTTCAGCTTCTCAAATTAGAGTTTGATATCAATAATTAAAATGATTGTATTTAGAAAATTAAAGCACATAGATTATTAAAGTAATATAAATAAGCATTAAGTTATTCTGAGCTCTCATTAAAGCAGCATCCTTAATATTAAGCCTTAATTGATGAAGTACTGATTTTAATTTCTAATAAAGAATTTCTTGAGGAGCTTTCTTAATAAAATAAGTTATCTGAGCTGATCTAAAAAAATTTTGGAATAAGTTTAAAATCAACTATCTGCTAACTCAAATATTTAAGAGCAAATAAAATGGATGATTTAATTGTAACTCAAATTCTCAATTATTATGAAGAAATAATTCGTAAAAAATAAGAATAAGAAGATAATCTTTGTTTTTAATTCTGTGAATATGTCAATAATGATTAGTTTCAAAAAATTTTTTAGGGTTTAAAAACTATGTGCTAAAACGATCCAAGTAATATTTACTGTCATATCTATTTTTTAGGTCTAATGAATTTCGAGACTTTTATCTTATTTACTTTTTCTTAATAAATGATATAAGATTTAGAAAAAGAATACAAAAATAGTAAAATTCATTTGGAAAATTTATCAATACCTATATTAAATACAAGAATGTATTATTTATTAATATCTTAAATGTACTGTCTTGTTAATAATGAGGCATTAAAATTATTTTCTTTTGAAAAATTTAAATAAGATCTTGATATATTTGATAAAACTGATATTTTAGTAAAAAAAAAATTAAAGAGTTTTCATGAAATCTAATAACTTATGTATGGCATAGGAATTGGATTTTTAGAGAAAACAAATTAAAGTTAAAATGAAATTGATAAGTTAAAGAAAATAAAATCTTAAAAGTTGAAAGAAGCTTTTGAAATATTCCCAGATTTTAAAATGGATGTATGATTAATACAATACAATTTGAATTTAGAATTTAGAATTAATAAAATAATATCATTTTCAAATTAAATTAGTATATCTGCTTCAAAAAGAATTAATAATATGAATATTTTATAAAAAGTATTAAAAGAAATAGTTCATTTAATCAATTTAAAATATAATTTATTCATATATTATATTCATTAAAAACATATAAGCCTGTAAATTAACATTTAAGAATATTATAAAAATTTTATGATTAGCTCAATTTAAATTTTTATCTAAAAACATATAAATTATGTAGATTGCTTAAAAATTTTAGTATTAAGATTACCAATAATAAACTTAAAAAAGATATCTTAAGTTTTAATTAATTTTGAATACTTTTAATTAAATTTATCTTTTAATTAAATACAAACACTTTTAATTATTATTTATTCTTTTTAATTAATAAAAACATTTTAATCAAAAATTCATCTTTAAAGATAAAAAAATTATATTTATTCTCTCAAATACAAAAATTGCTTCAGCTTATTCGTTTAATTATTTTATTAGTATTTTTTATTAAATTCTAATTAAAAAAATATTTTATATAACACTTTTGAATATTTCCAAGTAGATAGATTTTAAATTTAGTTAAACTTAAAATCTGATTTTTATTACTGAATAAAGATATATTTTAGTTAAATCTTATTATTAAAAAATTTAACAAATATTCTTAAAGAAATTTAATTTTTTCTAATTGTTCTTGTTTGTAATTATTCTATTAAGATATTTTAAACAAACACTTATAATTACTAAAATATTTGATAAAAAATTTTTAAATCTACCAATTAAAATTTAGTTAAAAAAATTAATTCTAAAGTTAACAGCATTGTAAGTTGCCTTTAATTTTACAATTTAAATGAAAAATTTGCTCTATTTTATTTTTTTTTGGATAAGAAAATATATTTTGTCAAATACTTTATCTTTGATAAGATATTTTAAAAACGTAAAATTTTTAAAAGTAAAATCTAGATTAATTTTATAATTTACTAAAATATCTGACAAGGAATGATTCAATTTGATATTAATTGATTATTTACTATATAAATTAAAGGAATTCTTTGCACCAAAAAATATATAATTTACTCAATTTTTAAAGATTGAAAACTTATTAAATTTTTGCAAACAAAAAGAGTAGAGCTTTTAAAAATGAAATTCTTTACAAAAAGTAATACTACAGAAAGTCAAAGTTCAAATAATAGCATGAACGGGTTTTACAACAAATCTTAAACTACAAAAAGTAGTTCTGGCTTGAGTTTGTTTACAAGCAATGCATTAAAAAATACATAATCAGATATAGATGAAGAAAATAATGGGTTACTTAGTAGGGCATTTAGGAAATTTAAAGACAATTTTAAAAACACAGTATCAAGTTCATAAAATAATTTAAAGGGCTTGACAAATAAGATGCAAGAAGTCTAAGAAGCAGCAGAAAATTGGAAGAACTTCTCAATTCTATTTGGTTTTGGTGTTTTTTTTATTTTGGTATCATTAGCATTCTTGCCTGTTTTTATTTTAGTCCCAGCTAAATTCGCTAGCCTCTTTACCCTAGGAAGTGCTTGCATTCTCTTAAGTATAGCAGTTATGAAAGGTTTTAAAGAATTCATAAAGATTCTAATTTAAAAAGAAAAAATATAGTATTCAATAGCATATATTATTACCATTTTTGGTACTTTATACTTCTCAATTATTTAAAAATCTTATCTTTTGGCAATTATCTTCTCAGTAGCCCAGGTAACTATAAAATTTAACAAAGATATTTATTAATTTATACATGCAACTATGAATAAATGTTTATAAAACATTTTTAATTATTTTTTTTATCATTATCAATGCATTTTTTGAGGTTTTTTATTTTAATTTTAGATGTTTTCATTAGGATTTTTTGTATCTTCAAGCTTCCCAGGAGGAACAAATGGCATGAAATTCGTGACTAAAAAGTTATTTAGCTTTTTAAAAGGACTATGTTGTATGTGCTTTAAGCCAAAGGAAAGTTCATTTTTACCAATATGAGCATTTCTAATTAATATCTTTAATTTATATTTATTTAGTTAAATTCTTTAATGAAATCAATAAACCAATAGGCCTTGCAAAATTTTCAACATATTTATCTAAAATTAAGCTTCTTTTTATATTTAAATATCATATACATATATATTTCAAATAAAATTAAAAATAAGCTATTATCTATTTATTAAATATAAGATTAGTTTTTTTAGTAATAAAATCTATTATGTTTTTTCATCATACTTTTGCTAAGAGTAGAATTTTAGATAGAATATTACGTGAAAGACTTTAAAATTCTGTTAAATAGCCTTATTTTATAGAAGTGATTTATTTTTTAAGGATTCAATCAAGTTTATCAATACTTTCAATATTTAAAGAAAAAATAAAAATTTAAAAGAAGAAATAAAAAAACATAATTATTTTTATTAATTTTTAATATAAAATAAATATTTTTCACTTCATAGAAAATAAAGAAATTAATCGAATCTTTTTATGCATGTATATCTACATATAAATCAATCAAAATTAGAACCTATCCTTTTATTTTTTTGATAGATTCAAAATTATTTTACTATAATATATTTTTTTGAATATTTAAGAAAATTATTTATTTTTGAAACAGCCTTTCATCTTATTATATGTATTTTTTTAAATCAATTTTAATCACAGTTACTTAATAGTAATAATTTTTTTTTAATTTACAAAGTATGACTAATTAAGAGAATCTTTAAATATCATTACCTTAAAAATATAAATATGACTTATTAAAAATAATAAATCTTTTTACTAATATAATATAGACTTATCTCTTTCAAAATATATTAACCTGCTAGAGAGATCTAGAATAATTAAATAAGGATTATGATTATCATAATAATTAATTTGGTAAAATTAAATAAAAGTTCTGCTAATCCAGGTATAGAAATATCATGAATTAGGTAATTGATATAATAATTTTTAATAGCTTAATTTGATTTATTGTATAAAGTATATGTTAATAAATTAACAAAATTAAAAGACTTATATTTATTTATTTGAAATTTATTATAATATCCATATCTATAATTTATTTTATTTAAATGATCTTTTAATATAAATAAATTAACTTTGAAAATCTAAATATAATTCTAAAAAGAGCTTAACCCCTTTTTTATCTTCGTTATGCAACAATATTTAAGTTTTTTAAAAATATGTATAATATGCCTTTGAAGGATTTACCAAATTAAAAAAGTATTAATATAACTAATATATTTAATAGTTAAGAAAATTGAAAGCTAATTGTTATAATATTTTTTTCTATTGAAAAATTAATTAGCCATTAATATTCTAAAAGCTTTTTAAGAATCACACGTGTAAATTTTATAAAAAATTATGTTCAATTTTATATGTCTGCCTTAAATCTCAGCATGTCAATAATTACGTCTCTACGGAACAATGTTTTTAAATTATAAAGATAGTCCTTTTTATTAATCAAGTTAATAATTTAGATTAGCTATCTTCTTTGAAACATTAAATTTTGTAATGAGGCTGAGGTTTACATCTACTTAAGTCTTATTAAAAATTGTTTTTCTCTTAAAATGCTTAAAAACCTTACAAAATTTTAAGAATCTATAAAGCCTTTTATTTTCATTTCAAAATTTACAATGTTGCTAAAAGTCTACAACATCTCTTATGCAACAGCTATGCAGTTATATTCTCTATTAGAAATGTTTGAGGGCTATGATATGAATATCCTAAGATGGACAAGATTTCTAAGTGTAGATATTAGTTTTAGAGATTAGAAATCATCAGCATTAAATTAGTGTGATACACTAGTTATGCTGAATGAAAATGTTTTAATTTGGGGATTTATTTCTTAAATATTCAAAGAACTTAATGATTCAATAGAATTGATTAGTCTCAAAGAGCTTATTCTTTTATAACACATTAAATATATTTGTTACGAGAAATCAAGTCTAGATGATTCATAATTTTGAAATTCTAAGTTAAGCTCGTTTAGATTTTGTAGATGTAGAAGTTACTAATTTGTTAAACTTTAGGGAAGAGGTAAATATTAATTAGGCTGCACGTTAGTCTAAAAGGTGAACGAAGTTAATTTTGGGCATTCTATTATTGTGCTTAGTAGAGAGTAGTCCATTTCATACATTTCTTCGTACTGAACAAAAGCGAGCGTTAAATTGAAGCTTTTCAGATAGTTTTAGTTTTTTTGTACTAAAACTTATAAATTTTGCATTAATTTTATAAAATAATTTACTTAACCTTTTTGGGCACTAAGTATTTTCAAAGAAAGTTGTAAATCTTCAAGTTGAAATCTTGAGTTCATAGCCAAATGCTTTGTAAAATACTCAATTTTTGTTAGATAATCGCAGCTATGCTAAAAGGAGAAAACTTTGATTGGAAGGTTTTGTATTTGATTCAAAATGAAATCAACATTTTATAGAACTGCCAAATTTGGATTAAAGTCTATTCTAAAGTAAAATTGACTTATTTTTTTGAAGCTTTTAAGGAGCTTGATGATTTGTGGACTAATAAGCATAAGTTAACTAAGTTCATTTGTAAATGATAAGTTAATGTTGAACTATAAGACTTCTATTTGCTCTAGATTTTCGTAAGTCGGGAGACAGCTTTAAACCTATTCTAAAGCGAATATTTTACCATCTTAGATCATGTTGATTGAAGTACCATCCAGTTTGACTTGAAGGGATTTGTTATTTGGATTTAAATACATTATTCCTTTTAAATATATTTTAAATTTACTTATAACCTTAATTATTGTTACTTGTTAGATTAATTATCAAAATCGATTGATGTATTTTTGATGCATCAATAGCTAATCAAAAAACTTTTATAAAGCAAAGAAAGGAGAATTTGTAAAATATTACTTAATCATTAAATTAATACGGATTTATCTGTTTTTCTCCTAAAAATAGTGACAGATATTTAGTAAAAGGTTTTTAACATTAGTAACATAAGCAACAGGACCCATTCATTATTAATTTAATAAAAGTCAATTAAAATTTATTTAATTTAAATTAACAATAAGCTTATTCAATTTAAATATTTAAATAAGAAAGTTAATTTTTTAAATAAATTATTATTTAAATAAATTTGAACAAATTAAGTCTACAAAATTAATTAGAATTTATTTTATAAATTTTCAATTTTTTTTAGATTTTATAAATTAGTTTAATAAATTTTAAGATTTAAATTTTATTATGCAGATCAAAAATGTTGTTTAAATTATTTTAAAATATTATCAATAATTAAATTATAAAAAAATGAATTTTTTAAAAAAATATGATTAGGAATGTGTTAAGTTAACTGCTAATACTTAGAAAGTAAAATCAAAAATATTTTTGAGAAGGTTTCTTGAAAATTAAATGCCTGATAGATTAAATTGAACAAAATATTTAAGTAGTATTTATTTGATATATAATGTTTATAAATAATAAATTTGGCATGCCAATTGATAGGGGATGATTGAAATTAATTATTTTTACTCTAAATTGTTATATAAAGTGAAATTGATTGAAAATAAATAAATAAGAATTAATTAGCAAAAAGAGCTTGCAAATAAACATTTATAATAAATTTAGTTGATATAAGAAAGCAATTCTTAGTTACAATAAGAAAATATAAAAATAACTAGCTATTTAAAATTTGGGGAGTGAATAACAAATAAATAATATTAAAAAAAGTAGATAGATATTTTAATATAGTAAATTGAGACTGATTGTGATAAGATTAAAACAAATAGAAGTTCGTATTCACCAAGCAATCTCAAATTTTTAATTCATTGTTTGATACATTTTTCATACTTCTTACTTATCTAATCAAAGCAAAATTAACAAAAAAACTTATCACTGCAGACTCTTAAGCTAGCCACTACACTAAAGTTGATCACCTGTGTACGTTAGTGTTTTTTAGGTTTTAAAAGAGCTTCATCAAAAAGGAGAAATTTGTGGGGAATATATAAAGAACTCAGTAAAAACAAATTAGAAAAAAGGTGTCAGTATGAAACCGAATGAAAAGAAAAGAAAGAAAAATACATATGAAATTATAAACAAACTTTCCTTAAGTTTCAAAGATTAATCTACTGAGGAGAGTTTTTGCAGCTAGAAAATTTCCAACAAGCTGAGGATTACTTTAATAGATTAAATATGGATGTCTCTTGTTTATAGTTTATAAGCAGTTGTTTTGCTTGTTCATAATAAAAACTAGTTTGCAATAATATACTTTTGCGCTACTGTCTACTTGAATGTTATTAGTTGTATAGGAAGAAAGTTTACAAAATATTTATAAGCATCCATTTTAGTACACCTAATTACTCAAATGATTGTTTTTACAGAGTTAATCATTCCACATATGAAGGACTTAGATCCAACATCTGTCAATATGGCCATGATAGTTGTTTATGTAAGACATTCGTATTTCCTATCGATTATGGATAGTTGGGGTTTTAGGTTCTTTTCCTTACTACTATGGATGTATTATCCCATCCGAAATATTAATTTGTCTGATTATGAGTATTAAATAGGCTTCGTTTTATTCTTTTTACAAATGCTTTTCATCTACTATTACGATAACAAATCAGAAAGAATCTGGTTTATTAATTAATGCTCCATCAAGGAAGATCTCTAATTCTGGAAAACGCTCTTTAAGAAGAATTTGCAAAGCGTTGTATTTGTAATTAGCATATAAAAATTTAATGAAGTAAAAGTTGAATTTTGTAATGATTAAGGATTAAAGGACTTTCGTGCCAAAAGTAAAAGTGATTTCGAGCTAAAGATTTTGAATGATTTCCACATTAACCTTTTTGAAAATCGCTAATATTAGCTGTTTAAAGATTTCATATATTCTAAGTATAACAGACAGTAAAGTCTAAGCCCTTCCCCAAAATTTGATACAGGAAACTAAAAGACTATCAGCAATTAAGTAAAATCAAATAATTTAATAAGTAATATGCAGAATGAAATACTTGAAGGGATGGAAAATTAAAAAAATAATTCAAATATAGCTGGTGAGCAGTAACAAGAATTTAGGCTAGACGAGCACATTTATATGAACAGCTTTTACATAGACCCAAAAACGTCCAACAAGTTATATTACGATGTGAAACTCGTCAATTGTTATTGGAAAAACCAATTTGCAATTATGGCATTTTTAACAAATGTTCCTTAAAATAATCTAGTCAATCGCTTACAAAAAATTAATCAGTAATTACTTCTTTTTTTAATTGTTAATATCTTTAATTAAAGAATTTATATTTTCCACTATTTTTTTTGGTTGATAATTTTAATTTTCAGTCTCGCACTACCATAAATAAATAGCAAGTTGAATATAATTACTACAAATACAGAAAATTTCGTTGATGTCTTTTCCACTCTAGTATTTTTTAATTTGACTACAAATTGCATTAGAATATAAACCATTACTTTATCTACGAGTGGATAATAAACGATTAATTTACTATAAATATTTAATACACTTTTAAATCACGCACTGATTTTATTTTTCTTCCAACAGAATCAAATAAAAAAAAAAAATTCATAATTTAATTTATTTATTGAGTGAAATTAAATTAATTATTTAAGAAAATATAAAAACTTGCAATTAATAAAAAATAGAAAGTAAAAATTAAAAAGTAACTTTGTCAAATAGTTGATTAACTTAATAATAGTTCTATCTGCAGATGCTATTAAAAAAAATATGAATTTATTAAATATCAAGTGTCGTCACAAATAGAACACTTTTTCAAATGAATTTTTCATTTTGCTTACATCAAAAAAAATTCATCTAACAAGTTATTAAGACTTTTCTCAAATACTTCAATTTTCAATCCAGTAAAAGAAGAACAAATAAATAAATAAATAATTCAACCACAAATTTTTCTTCCATCTTCATTCACTCAGTGGTAATGTTAACATTAAACATATGCATTTTTTACAGAAAATATAGAAAAAGTTATTATAAGCTAACGCTTGAATTAAATTACTTCGTTATTCTTAAGTTAAAGTAATAAAATTAATTGTATCAGGCAGCTTACAACTAAATCTTTATTAAAAAGAAGAATATATATGTGAATAATCAAATTTTACCAAAATTTTAAAGAGGTTTTATGATTTATTAAATTAAGCTTTAGTTATTGCAATTTTAATTTAGAGTTTTTACAAAATATTCAATTACACTTTTTATAAAGATATAAAGACGAGCTTTTGGCTACAGTGTCTCACGATTTAAAAACACCTCTCAATGCTATGATTTAGGTAGTTTAAACTGCAATGAGTTAATGTAATAATGAGGTCTACAATAATTATTTTGATATCATAGATAAAAACAGCAAACTGCTTCTTAATATCATCAATGACATTTTAGATTACAGCCAAATAATGAAAGGAAAATTAAGATTAACTCACTAAATATTCAGTATAAAATAGGTAATTCAAGAAGTTCATGACTTACTTAAATATTAATTTTAAGACAAAGGGATAGATTTTTTAATTGATATTTAATAAGATATCTAAGTGCAAAACGATCAGAATCGCTTAAAGTAGATATTAAATAATATTATTGGTAATGCTCTAAAATTCACTTTTAAAGGATATGTAAAAGTGCAGGTTATTTCTCTTCCAGAAAATCAATCAGTATAGATAAGTGTAGAGGATAGTGGAACAGGTATTGAGGCTTCATTGCAGCCTAAACTGTTTTAACTATACTCCACTTTTGACCATAATAAAGGAAGTAACAAACACGGTGTAGGCTTAGGTCTCGCAATTTGTAAAAAACTTGTTCAACTGATGGGTCCTTAAGATACTATATAATTGATTTCAGAAAAAGGGAAGGGAAGTAAATTTATTTTTGAAATCTACTAAAGCTTAGATATCCACAGAGCAAATTAAAAAACAAAAAGCGCTTTATTAGAATCTAGAAGATCACTAGATAACAGTAGCTTAATATATTCCCCTGAATATAAAAAGCAAAACACACTTCACCTTTTTCACTAATCTGCTTCCATAATCAACAATAACAGTAATAATCAAGACCTCATTTAATCATTTCTTTTAAATTAATAATAACAATTACCTATCCTTGCTTTATAATAATAATAATAATAATCTATTTCTAAATTAAACTCTGCAATTTAAGCTTAACAAAACTCATCCTATTCTAATATAAATTCTAATACCAATTTTACTTCCGTCAAGTCTCACAATATGATTACACCAACAATCAACAACAGCTAATTTACAAATATATTTGGGATAAGTGCTCCTAGTCTCACAGGCTATTTCCCAATGTCTCACCGCCAAAATATTCTAAATGGCATTATTGAGAATAATGAAGAAGGTAATAATATTGAGTCAGATTAAAATCTTCCTTTTACCAAAAAAATAAATCAAGATGATACAAATGTTAATTCAGGTCAGTAGTAAGCTACTAATTCTAATTTAAGTCGTACTCCAGCACATAATCGCTTAGCGCAAGATAATATGAATGCAAAATTTAAAATTCTTACTTACAATGATATAGAAGACGAATAATCTCAAAGTATAGAAGAATAGTAATTATAATAACAACAACAACAACAACAGAAAATAAGATAATTGTCACTTTCAAAATGCTAAGAAAGTGAAAAAAATATTTAATCTAGAAAAGAGATTAATTCTTAATCGCTTAAGAGTAGTGCTAAAATTGAATTTAATACTCCTAAGAAAAAAATAGATAAGAAATTGAAGGACTAATACTTACCAAAGAGTTTGGCAAATATAGAAGAAAATGATGTTTCTCCTCATTTCCCATCTACAAACTAAAATTCCTTAGTTGAAAGTTAAGATTTAATTGAATTTAAAAGAGAAGATGATTTCAATGATTTGAGGGGTCATATCCAAAATAATTATACTTTCATCGAGCAGAAGAAATTTCATATATTAGAAAACTATTTAAAAAACAAACTTAAAAGAATATTAATTGTTGACGATACTCCCTTCAATATTCGAGCACTCAAAATCGTCTTAGATAATATCATCTCTTCATCATAAGTAGAAATACTCCAAGCATTTAATGGATAGCAATCCCTTGAAGTTCTTAGTAGCTGCTTAGAAGAATAAAAACATGTTGACTTGATATTTATGGATATAAATATGCCAGTGATGGATGGGTATGAAGCAACTAAGAAAATCAGAGAAATTAAGGACTTTGATAATACTAAAATTATATTTGCCACTGCTTATTCTGAATACTCAGATCTCTGGAAATAAAATAAAACAGGAGGAGATGGATACCTTCAAAAGCCAATACATAGATAAGATGTCTTAAGAATTTTAAAAGACTTGTCACTTCAGTCATTTAATTCAAGCGATTAAAATATTTGACGATTAAATTTGATGATTTTCATTAAAAATAAACAATAATCATTGTTTGAATAATGATTGACTTATTTCTAAAACCTAAAAAATATAAACAAAAAATTATTTTTAAATAAATTTCTATTTTCTTTCAAA
The DNA here is from genome assembly GCA_000231845.2 of Tetrahymena malaccensis 436. Lineage (NCBI taxonomy): Eukaryota > Ciliophora > Oligohymenophorea > Hymenostomatida > Tetrahymenidae > Tetrahymena > Tetrahymena malaccensis. Next base: position 284,363 of record JH720018.1, on the reverse strand, counting down.
ATAAAATAATTTATCAAATTTTATTCTAATCTCCAAAGTTTAAACCAAGGAATGCATGATGCTTTATCAGATCAAACATATATAATCATAAAAATTTTGTTGTAATTATAATTGCTAATAAGTAAATAAATCATCATAAATTATTTTTCTATAAAATATCAACTCAAAAAAAAGTATAATTAAATAAACCAATACCATTAATATTCAATTTAATTTATATAAAATGTATATCTACTTACTTACGATCCTAGTTTCTCATAAATTAATATTTGGAAGGTTAAATAGATAGATAGGATTCATAAAATTTTCGTTTTCTACCTTATTTAAAATATTTCAAGCTGTAATTCTTTACATTTCAATATCTTTATATCATAAACTTATAAAAAGTCTATTTTTTTAATTGCTCTCAAATTTTAGTTCTTGCTTTGATAATAAGTTTCAAAATAATTTAAAATAATTCACTATTAAATTTACTTGTTGAAATATTTAATTTATAAAAATTATTCACTTAAAAAAAAGAAATTAATTCATATAAAATTTATATTGACTAAAATATGATCTTAGCTGCTCATAAATAAACGAATAGGTTGATAAATGGGATGGATAGATAGATATAAATATTCACAACATTTTTAATTTTAATTCTGTTTTATTTAGAATATTTTAAAAATTTACTACTTTAAATTTGAATATCTTTCTTTATTTATCATAGTATAAGTAAACATTTTTATTGGCTCTCAAATTAAAATTTTAGTAATAATTTAAATATTATTTCACATTAATTTTGCTTTTCTTAAGATTTCTAAGCATTCATTAGCAAAAAAAATCTTTAATAAATGAATTTTTGTTTTTAATTTATTATAATCAATACAAAAATGAAAATTTTTAAAGGCGACAATGTACATTTTTATATAAATTTATTATTTATTTAATTTAAAAAATCATAAATTTATAATTTTTTTAATAAATTTATTTATTTATATATTTTATTTTTCAAATTTCATCTTCTTCCTCTTTTTCGATAAAGCTGTAGCAATCTTCTTTGCTTTTTTCATTGTCATCAAAGATATTGCACTCATTAATATCTGAAAGTTGTTATTCTGTATTTTGATTCAATACATCAGAAATAGAGTCGAAATCCAAATCTTTATCAACAAGAATGAACTTAGCATTATTCTTAGTTATATTTTGTTTTTTAGATTACACTAATTTAATTAAATATAAGCATTTTTCTTTTTCTCTTTGTACTTTCTTCAAGAGATGGTCAGCCATAAAATAGTTATCACTTATAATTTCCTCTACTTGATATTATCCAATTTAAATAGATGCCAAAGCCAAGAAATGGTATATCAAATTGTTTAGTTGAATGTTATCCTCATCCACAAGTTTTAAAACTAATTCAACCATTTCTGATATCATAGTGTCTTAGATATAGCCAATTACATATCTTAAAATATAAATTAGACTCTCGGCATACCTCTGTTGAGTTAAATTTTCTATGAATTTTGAATAAAACATAGCAAAGCCTTAATGTTAAATGATTTATATTAAAAGTATTCTATAGAGATTAAAGTCTATAGAAGGAGATATGTTAATAACAATATCAAATAATTTCAAAATTTAAGATGGTTTAAACTGGGTATGAGTGTGTAGAAGCAGTTTCAAGGTATTTCTAACAACATTTTTGTTTGATTTCTTTAGGAGAACAGAAAAGATTTTCAAGTAACTTAAGGAAAACTCATCCTTTTCTTTCCTAGAATAGAATTGCATCTCGTTTTTAATCAGATTGATCAAACTCTCTTCTTTTTTAATAGTTTCTTGGCAAATCATAATCTCAATTTCATCGCATTTTGATTTTTCCTTTTAATAAAATTAAATATTTAACTTGAATTTTATTCTTAATTAAATTGAAATCTAAAATTATTTTATTGACAATAAAATTCATCAATTTAATTAATTTTTATTAAATTAAAATAACTTCTTTAATTTTATTTGGAAATCTAAAACTTTTTTCATCATTAGTCAATTACTTCAATAAATTCAAATAAATTATTTGTAAAAAAATTGCTTCAATTTATTTCAAATAAAATAAATTTTTTGTTGAAGTGAATTTCAGTGTCAAGAATAATTTAAATTAAATGTTTATCTTTTAAACAATTTCATTAATAAATTAAATTAAATTTACTTTTTAATTAAGTTGCTCTTGACTAGGAATATTTTATTGAATCGCCTTTTTGAATTATCTCATTTAGCATATTCTTAAGTCACCAACATATTAATTAACTTTATCACCGATTTACTAATTTAGATTAAATAAAATTTATAATATTGTACACCTTTAATTAAATTGATTACTTGTTATATTTAGATTAATATTTGAAGGGAAATAGATCTAATTTGTGGATTGACTGAAGAAGAAGCCTTTTATCCTGTGATTTATAAAATCTAATCAAATAAGCTGTTACTTTAAACATTATTTCTCATAATAAAATTAGAAAGAATTTTAAGAGCGTTTATTTAAATTAAGGTATTTTCTTGTTAGAGAGAAGAAAGGATTGCTGAAAAGAGCTCAGTGTTAAATACCTTTAATTCATAAACCATTTAAAACAAAGCAAGCACTTAGTATTCAAGTACCGATTTAGAAACACTTAGGTTTTTGATTGCCAGCATTAAAATTTCTTTAATAGATGACTAGTACATTTAGATAAGCTTAGACTTGTTGCTCTCATAAAGCATCATATAAATCTTGAGGATTTTAATTGATAAGGAAAGACCGGTAGTATTTTAAAATTAGAAGAATTATATAAATGTTGAAGAATCTATAGAAATCTCATTCAGATTTATTGTGCCATTTGTTAAATTATTATATAAAGTTTTTATTAAGATAAATTTTTCTTTGTAAGTTTTTTAGGAGAATTAATTGTAATCTTAAAGCACAACTTTTTAAAGGAACTAAAGTTCGCTCTTGATTTTGTCTAACTCTGCCATTCTCTTGTTATGTTGTATCAAATTTTGCTTTCCAGTAGGTTTTTCTTATTTTTTAGATAATGAATCTATTTCTTAAAGTCTCATTTCAACTTAGACTTTCAATTGTGGTTACTCTTTTGATTAATTTTGAACTTCACATTTTGAAATCTGGGTTTAAGCAGTTTTGTTAATAATAGCTGTAAAGAATTATTTAATTTTATCCTTTGGTTATTATTTAGGAGATATTTAAATTTGAGTAGATTCTTAAGAAACCTTAGTTGCTGAGTCATCACTTTTATTTAAAATTTAGTCTTAGCTTTCCTTTTGTTGAATGTTTATGCATATTTTATGTTTTTTTTCAAGCTCTGTTATTACATATTAAGCTGATTTATCATCCATTTTTTCTAGTTTAGCAATTATAGCTTTTTCTCCCATTTCCTTAAAGAGTGATGAGATTAGATCCAAACAACCTCTTTTGAGATTCATATTTGAAGTACTTGAGGTATTTTATAGTAAACCTAGCATACAAAAATCAGTAAAGTCTTCGAATCTTACTTTAATAGGACCATATTACTTTAAGGTCAAGAGATATTAAGTGAAATCAATTGCGCTTAAAGCAAAGCAAACCTAATTAGAAAGTATTATTTAACCAAGGCTTTAAAGTAAATCACTAGGCACTAGCATGTAGAGTTACTTAAAAATATCTAAACACTAAGATCTAAATTTCACTTTAGCAGTGCTATTAGATATCATATATTTGACAAAAGCATCCACTGGAATTTCTAGTTTTTAAAAATTTTTATTAATAAAAAAAGAATAATTTTTAAAATTTTTTGTTTTTAGAATTATTTTTTATATAATGAAATAAATTGAATAAAATAATTTTTATTTGTATTCAATAAGAATTAAAATTAAAAAATAATTTAGTTGCTCATTTTATTAAAATTAAAAATTAAAAGCTTTAAAATGATAAAATAAATTCTTGAATTATAAAAATTTATTACATTTGTATTAAAATTTCTTCAGATAAAGGAGTATCAAGTCTATGATTTTCTAAACTAGCACAGGAGTGATCTCTTTAAAGTAAACTTAAGTGTATCTTTGCATGAGTTCCTCAATATTGGTGGAAGCAGAAAGTGAAGAATGGCTTTGGATCATATCATAAAAGTTCTCTAACTCTGTCTTCTTATGCTCCAATTTCTCGTTATTATTACTCAAAATGCATTCAGACATATTCATTTCTATATATTTTGTTCCTTTTTTATGTTTTGTTTATCTAATTTATTTTTTAAGATAACTTTATATTTATAAGATGAAAGATTTTTAAATTTTTGAAAAGAAAAGAGAGCTCATTTTTTGTAAAAATCTGATAAGAAATTATATAAAAAACCAATATAGAAAAAAGAAATTTTAGAACCTTAGTTAAAAGATTCGAACATTATTATAATATTTATGAACTATTTTAAAAGAAAAAACAACTTAGCAGGATACTTATTTAGTTTTATTTTTAAAATATTTTAAAAACCATATTAGACTGAATTAGTTGCAGCACCTTAAGTTAATTTATTTCAGCTATTTTTATTTCTTTTCATTTTTATGTTATACGCGCACTTTTAATATAGAAAAATTGATTAATCTTATTATAATTTTTTGAAAAGTATAAAGATTTTAACAGAATTAACTTTTAAGAAAAGGTAATAGTAAAATTTTTGATTATCTAAAGAATTAATAATTTTTAGAATTTGATTTATTAATATAAAAATTCAAAATATATCAAAGACAGTTTTCAATAAAATATTAAAAAATATTCTATGAAATTTTATTTAATATAAGATAAATGTATGTGCTTAATATATTATTTTGAATAGATTATTTAACTTTATAGTATTTATTTTCTTTTATATAATCCTCAAAAATGTGAACTTTAAAGCTGAGTAAAGGCTCTTTTTAAAAAAATAAGAAATGTATCTAAGACATTAAAAATATTATTGATTTCATTTGTATGAGCAATACCGAAATTAAAACTCTATTTAGAAAAGTAGTGAGCTTATTTAAAAATCTAAAATCATTTAACTATCATATTTTAGATATTTTAAGAAATAAAAGATATTAATATCTTAAGTTATTTTGGTAGTTAAAAGATTGAGATATTAAATATTTTATAATTAGCTGTTATGAGATTTAAAAAAATTTGATAATTTACTTAACTAACATATTTGATAAATCTTAAAATATAAAAGATATAAACAAATTAATTAATATTGCAAGTTAGGTAGATATTAAAAGTTTGAGGTAATAAATATTTTTTTTTTAAGTATCATGAGATAATTAATATTTTTTTTGTTAATTATTATGAGATAAATAAAAGTATTTTTGTTTTATTATAATCCTCTTAATTAAAATATACTATTTAAAGAGTAAAATTACAAAATAAAGATACAAACTTTTACTTAAAAATAATACATAAAATACAAATTATAAAAAAAGAAAAGATAATAAAAAAGTAGAATTAAATGAGCTAAATTAGATGTTATTTTTGCAATAAAGTTGGCCATTTAAGAACTGAATGTGATAAAGCTTGGGATTGCTACAGATGTGGCACAACTGGCCATTTTGCTAGGGATTGCTAAGTAGATCTAAATAAAAATATTAAATAATCTTCTTCATCGTCTTCTAACGATGATGATGTTTCAAATGATAGTAGATCTAGATCTAGATCGTATGATAATAAATACTAAGGAAACAACAATTATCATGATGACAGTGATGATGATGATGATTAGGATAATCATTCTGATGATGATTAGGATAATCATTCTGATGATGATTAGGATGATTAGGATGATTAGGATAATTAGGATGATTAAGAAGATTATGAAGATTATTCAGATGATAATGATGATTATTAGGATGATTATCCTGATGATGATGATGATGATTATTGATTTAATTACAGTAATTATAAAAAGTAATAAATATTTTAATGGTATTTAAGGACCATTTAAACTAAAAATTTAAAATATTGAAAAATAATTTACTACTTTAATAACAAAAAATAAGGCACATAAATTATTAACTTTATATTTATCTTTTTAATGTAGAATTAATTTAATCTATTTTTAGTCTATGTTTAGGATATTCATTTTAGTTATAAAAATTTACTAATTTATAAAAACTACTTCTATATAAAAAAGCATAAAAATTAATAAAAATAAATTTAAATTTTAATAGTAAATTATCAAATTAGTCACATCAAAAATTAATATTTAAAAAATAAAATAAAAATGTTTATCTCTTTGCTAATTGATAATTAGTAAATTTTATTACTATTAAAAAAAATATTAGCACTTCTTAGAATAATTAAAAAAGATTAAATCAATACTTGGATAATTTATATTTAATTCTAGCTAAGTATTTTTTTAATTTCTTTTTATTCTTTTATGGTTTGTAAACTAAATGAAAAATATATTTATTTTTTATAATAGTAATAATTCTTATTATAAAATAAAATAGAATATTATAATTAATACTTTTTAGATATAAAATCACTTACAATACTTGATGAATAGAAAATTCAAAAAATAAATTAAATGAAAATTTACCACTGATAAGAAAATTTCTGAAATAAAAAGGAGATTTCTAGACCACAAACACAAAATGATGAATTATGCATTAGCATTTATTAGAAATGTGCTTTTTATTAAATGAATTTGGAGAAAAGTAACATTAATATCCTCTGCTCAATATTTTTTGAAATATAGTAAATAATTTATGAGATTACATTATTAAAGATAAGAAATATTCAATTCAAAATTTAAAAAATATTTACAATAAGAAACTCCATTTTTAAAAATAGAGATAAAAACAAAGTTAATAAATTTAAATAATTTATAATGTATTAAATTAATTGATTTGATATAAATTATAAGTCTGAATTATATGTTCACGTGAATCGCTATTCACATAATCATCTTATTTGTTGTTTTTTTGTTTTTTTGCTATTTTATCTTTCTTAAATTGATTGAGTTAACAAAATATTTATTATCTAGTATAAAAAGTGTGAGAATTTGTTTATGTGCGTATTATTTTAATTTATTGAGTTGGTAATTAATACTTTTTTGATAAGTAAAATGATAAGCAGTGACTGTAAATAGGTTTATAAATAGAAGTTATTATATTGCATCGATTTTATATTACTATGAAATATTTGAAAATGAATTTTAGTTACTATTTTACTTTATTACCACAACTTAACTTAAAATATAGTAAAGTTAATTTGTGTACTATTTTTTTAGATCTTCCTATCATTCATTCGCTTTCCTCTTCAGGATTTACATGAAAAGTCAATGAAAAGTCCTCTGATTATTTAGTATTGCATTTATATTCATATCCATCATGAATATTGTCATTATTTTTAATATAATGACATTTGGTTGTGTCTCTTTCTTCACTTACTAATTGAGAGCTATCTAAGCTAGACTCTTCACTTTTATCATTTCTACGTAAATGCTAAAAGGGATCGAGAGAAATGTAGCCATAAACTAAAGCATTTAAGCAACCATTTAGAGTAGCAAAAGATAAATCTATATTATTAAGCCATTCAACATCTTCATTTTTAATTACTTCTGTAACACGCTCTATAATAATCCAAATCCAAGATAGGAATAAAACAATTGGATAAAGCATTAGATTTCTAATATCTCTTTTATCGCTCGTTTCAATTTTGTTTTTGTGGAAGAATGAATATATTCTAATGACGGAAAACATATCGAAAATCAAAACTAAAACAAAGGGCGTATAATATAAAAAAACTCTTAATAAAATTCCTAAATAATCTGTAGAACCATTCTCTTCTTACAGCGATAAAAAACACATAACTGTATCTATAGGTTTTAATCTATCATATCTATCCAAAGCAAGAGGTCTATTTATACAAAAATATTTCATTACAAACACATTTATCTATAATTTTTGAAATTTAACAAAGAGAATTGGCATTAGTGCATGTATGTATTTTAGTGCTGCTAATTACAAAAATATTTTGGATAGTTAAGTTGTATGATTTATCTTAAAAATAATATCGAATAAGATAGATACTGAAAAATATTTAATATTTAAAATGTTAATTCATATAATAAAGAAATAGTTGTTACACGATAGAGAAAAACAATGGCAGGACTACTGTGTATTTCGAAAAGTATACATGAGGATTCTTTGATTTTATTGGTTTGCGGTGAATAATAAAAGAATAAAGGGACCAAGAAATAGTAACTGTGGTAAAGAAAGATCCTAACATTGTAAAAAGTTTAATAGTAGCTTGCATCCTACAAAGTGGCATATTAATTATAGAATCAGGATCTGCAAGGTTATAAAATACTGGAATAACTATATTCAAGCTCCAAATTAAATCGAAAACAAAGAGAGGAAGAACCAGTTTAAAGGCGTATGTTCTGCTACTCTTTTTAAAGATGTAAATTAAAATGAGACAAGCTGTAGAAATAATTGAAAGCATTCCCGATACAGCTAATCCTACTTGAGGGAGGATGCTCATTTCAAATTATGGTTGATTAAACTCAGTTTAGTGTATTCTTTTCTATTTAAAGATGAAATTTTAATCTATGAAATTATTTTATTTGTTATATAGAACTCTCTATTTTTTAGCTCAAAAGTAAGCTTTCAGATATTTCTTTATTTAGACTACTTTATTTTTTTTTCTTAAAATTGTTGGAGAAAGACAAAACTTTATTTTTTTCAACTACTTTAACCTTATATTACCTTATTTTTTGTTTTGTTGTCAATCAAATCAATGACTCAAAAATTATATTAAAGTTTTGATTTTTCCCAAAAAATTTTAGAAATACATAACAAAAAAAATAGGTTAGGAACAGGCTAATCTCAATGACTGATCTAAATATTTACTTAATAATACAAATGATATTCTTGTAGCTTCCAAATTTATAATAAAGAAATTATTATTTTAACAAAGATCTATTAATTAATTAACTCAATTTATAAATTAGCATTTATGTGTTTATTACATCATATTTTTCTGAAGTAAATATTAAAATGGTTTTTGGTTTGAAAAAAATAAATATTCTCACCCTTTTTTTATTAAGAGGTAATAATTATGAGAAATTAATGTTTCATCTTACTCATTACAAGTATTTATAAAATAACTTGATTTTCTTTTATTAGTACTGTAAGCATGATAAGTGAAATGATGATCACAAAAAATTAGTAAAAAATCAGAACCATGGTTAATATTAAATAAAATTAAATTGGGTCTAGCTTAAAATTAAATCAGTTTTTAATTAGAATTCTAAAACTAAATACAGCTTTAAGAAAAATTATGAAGCGTATTTTTTAAATTTTTATAAAAGTATTTAAATGAGCTTTTTAATCTCCAAATCATGGCAAAGGAATGAATATTACTAAATTTAACTATATTGATTTAATCTTTTATGATGCTCTAAATGTGCTTTAAGGAGGCCATAAATAGTAGCCAAATGATTATATAATTATTATTAAAGTAAATTAAATAAATCCCAAATTATAAAAGTTCAATGGAAATTAATAAAATTTATAATAAAGTAAATTCTACTTGAATTTATTAAAACTTATTACTCAAAAATAAAAAAAACGTTTAAATTCATTTAATTTTTAATAAATTATTTTAAATTGTAAAAAAATTAAAATTTTATCATTTATCTAAACGTGTACTTTTCAACCTTTCATATAAAAAATATAAGCACGATTTTATTTTAATTAGTTAAAACAAAATAAATATTTAAATTTATCAAATATGCTTGAAATTGCTCTTTATAAGTTTAGCATAAATTATATTCACTATTGTTAAATATTATAGTAGATCTGCTAGCTAATTTTTAAATAAAATTTTAATCCTTTTTAATTTGATAAATATTGGCTCATTTTAATTTGTAAAATAAAATTTTAAATATCATTTTTATAGTTTTTTAATTTTTTGTAGAATTAGTGTTTGTTTATTATAAAATTAATTAAATTTCACTTTAACAAAAGCCAAAGGAGAACTTAATATAATTAATCCTTATTTTAATATAAACTACCTCACTAAAGAGCTATAAGATAAATGGAGTCAAAAATTAAATAAACTTAATCGAATTGTACAGCTATTTCAACTTACAAGCAATAGCAAACAAATCTTAAAAAAAAAGCTACTCAAAAAAGCAATGGAAGGATTTGCTTATTTGCTCATGAAAATTTTTAAAGATATCTACTTTCATTTAAATAATTTATTAGAAAGTACTATAAGAAAATACCTGTCTTTAATCCTTTCAGTAAACTGCTTTTATTTTGGGAAGTCATATAAATTATAGCAATACAAATATTAATTTATGCTTATCCTCTAGTGCCTTTCGTAAATGTTCGCTTAAACGATCTGATGATTTATTTATCATCATACATTGTTATATTTGATCTGATAGTTAGAATCAACACAGGATTCTTCTAAAGAGAAAAGTTTGTCAAAAGCAGGATAAAGATTATTAAAAAATATATTTCTTCTGATTTCACTTATGACTTTTTAGGAGTTATTGCAATAGTCTCATTTACATTATTCCCTGATAATTTTTAAAAATTATCTCTACTTATTATTTTAAAGCTAATGTCTATATAAAAAAAGTTTATTTATATTGAAGACTCACTTTTTCACAATTTCACTCTCAGAAATGTAATCAAGCTATTGAAATTGGTCTTTACAATTTTTGTCTTTTCACATTTATTTGCTTGTGGCTGGATATTTACAGGAAGGCAAAATGATTAGCAAAGCTGGATCATCAAGAACAATCTTTAAAATTCAGAATGGTAAGTATTAATATTAATTTATTCTTTAATATTTCAATAATTCTTTTCAATTTAAAAGGAGTGATGTGTATGTGAGGGCAATCTATTTTGCTTTAGTAACAATGAATACAATAGGATATGGAGATATAACAGCAATTAATACTGAAGAAACAATTTTTTGTTCTATAGTTATGATTTTAGCTTGTGGTATGTTTGGTTATTCTTTGAACCAAATAGGTAGAATATTTGAAATACTTTTTAGAGATTCAGATTGCTTAAGAGAAAATATTGCTATTATGAATACTTATATGAAGCAAAAACAGATATCATAATCACTTTAATTCTAAATAAGATAATATCTTTAGTAAATTTATTTTAATAATATTACACTTATTTCAATAAACTCCAACTAAATTTCCATTTTTAAAAATAAATTTACCTCCATCTTTTTTTTAATTGAATGAATTGTTTGTTGACTAAATAATTTACATCTCCTAACAACTTTTTAATGATAATTATTAGATAAATTTAAATAATAAAATATTTTATAATTTTATGTAAATTGATTATATTTTTATGTAGATATTACTGGAACGAAAGCAAAGCTATTGAAAAAAGACAGTAAACTGACTTGATTAATGCACTTTCTAGGTAACTTTAACAGTAATTATAAGTAGATGCAAATAAGTTGGTCCTTAAAGATGTGAACATTCTTTCTTAAAATTTTAGTGAAGATTTGCTAAAACAAACAGTGAATATTATTAAAGAGCTCAATTCAACTCCTGATGAAATTATTTTTTCTGAAGGAGAATTTAGCGATTAAAATTGTCTTTATTTTATTGAAAAAGGGAAATGTGAACTGTTCCTGAATAAAAGCAACTCAAATCAATCCATAAAAATACTCAATAAAGGTGAATACTTTGGCTCTTATGGTTTTTTTACTGGAAGTTAACGTCTATGTGGAGTAAGAAGTGTAGGGTTTTGTACTCTTCTTTATATAACAAGAGATGACTTTTTATACCTGTGCAAACAATATTTTCTTGATTATGAAAAATTTTGTTTCATTAAAGATACATTACAGTTTGAAGGAAATTTTAACATTTTAAATGAAGCTTGCTATAAATGCAAAGAGACAGACCACACATGTAAAGAGTGTCCTACAACTAATTTTTATAAGAAATAGGACTACATTTAATTTATGATTAAAGATTCAGCACACAAATAAATTTCCAGAACTCCAAAATAAAGAATTACTTTGAAATTTCGCAAAACATTATCAAATATTCACTTAATTAATAGAGAAATGAGTAATTATTAAAGAAACAAAAACAAAGAATTGCAATAGTATATTGATGATAATTTCGTAAATGCTTTGCAAGATTTTTTTGATTCTGATTGTTCTGATGAAGATGATGATGGTAGCTCATTATAATCGTCAATTTACTAATATACAGAAAGCAGAAAAAATCGAGATAACCTTTCATATTTTTCAAAAAGCGATAAAGAAAAAAAGGATGAAAATTTTTTATATGAATCAAATTAATAAAAAGCAATTTTTGCTGAATTAGAACCTAGAACATCAATTTCTACAAATTCTACTAATTATTAAGCTGAATTAGAAAAGGATAATTACATAAATCCTAAAAAAATAATCAAGCAGCTCTCTTCATCAAAATATTTTAAAAAACTAATCTCACAGTAAATAGATAACCAAATAAAAATTATAGCTTAAGATTTCGATTAATAAAGTTTCAGTTTAGCAGATAGCTAATCAAAAGGTATTGAAAATAAAATTAACTTATTGAGTCAATCATAAAAACAAAAAAATAAGTTTTTAAGCAGAAACAAAATGGTTAATAAAGTTAGAAAAATAATGAATGTAACTGCCTTGTTCAAAAAAAAAGAAGAAGAAACTCCAAATTAAGATAATTCCTAAAGTTAACAATTAGAATTTTAGAAACAGTAGAAAGCAAGCAATTAAATTACCCTGTATCTCCTGAAATAAAAGAATTTAAAAGAGGAAACCTCTTACACAGATTAGTATATTTAAAATTAATTTGAGCACATGTATAAATTTAAAATTTATTATCCAAATAATAATTATGATGCAGTTATTCAAAATTACAATATTAAAAATATCGAAAAAAATTTGCAAAATGAAAAGAATAAACCATTGAATGAATCAAAAAAAAAGCTTTTAAATAAAATGGAATAACAAATTTAGTTATAGAGAAATATGACTCGCTCTGGCTCAGTCATAAGCAAAAATAAAAATCCAGAATAGATTTTAGAACTCTTTAGTTAATATAGAGAAATTTAAGTTTAAAAAAGAAAGAGTTATTTTGCCTCACCAGATATTCAGCTCTCTCCTAATATGCATCTTAGTCAAAGCATTTATAACTCATACTAACAAATAAACAAAGAAAATTTTTCTGATTTGAGTGCTATAAGAGTTAGTAATGTAGAGATGACAAACAGAACTTAAGTTAAATCAATGAATAATGTCATTTATCTAAATTAAGAATAATCCGATATTGATAAAGTAGATAAGATATAAGAAAGTAATGATGAAAGTATTATTAAATAAGATTCAAATATTATTTTTTAATAGAATAATAATCAAACATTTAGTGCTTATCCAATCAATGTTTCTGCTTATCAAGATCACTCTAAATATTCTATGTTTTGAGAAAAAATGTGCTTATTAACAACATGTATACAACTTATCAAAATTGTAAAATAGCATTTGGTATACCATATATAAATTTACTAAAATTATATTTTTAGTATTCAGTTTATTATATTAAAAATAAATAAATTTGGATATTGTATTTCTTTAATAAAATTAAATACAATTTAAAAAAATAAGTTTGTGTGAATAATATTAAATTTAAATTTCCTCATTTTTAATATTCAAGAATGAATAATTCAAGATTTTAATCAGTAATTAATTTTTAGTATTTAAATTATTTTTATTGCTGTTTAATCTTTGTTTGTAAAGGCTAAAAAGCTTGAGTAAATACATTATCATTAAATTTATTTTTCAAACAAATTTAAAATGAAATCTTTAATAGTTTTTCATTAAGTTTTAATATAAATGCAATTATTGGCATTAAAAATAAATTTTTAATTAATTTTTGGCATGTTAAACTTTCTATAATTTACCAATTTAAAAAGAACAATTATTTGTTCAAAAATTTATTTTCAACTTAGAAATAAATAAATAACAAGAAAATACCAATATAAAATAATAATTTTTAACAATTTTGGCAAAATAAATTAAATGTGTATGATTTAGAAGTTTTAGTGGAATATTAATAAATTCTCATAAAAAAATTAAATAATAAATAACAATAAAAAAACTATCAAAGTTGTACCATCTAATCTAAATTGTAGCTTTATTATTTTTTTTTAGTGAAGGACACTTGTTAACTTAGGCGAACAATAGATAACTTTTTAATTTCAATTGAATATTTTTTATCATTAATTAGTTAAATTTAAGGCAAAGAAGCTTTATTTTTAGTCCCCTTTTACTATATTTATTATTTTTATGGTTATTGATTTTGTGAAAAACCTTAAGGTTTCTAATTTTTTCTGGAATTGCAAAATTTTATTTTTTTTAAGTACTTCCATAGTTAATACATGATATTATCGTAAATGAACTAAGCAAGGTAAAGTATATTTAAAATAAATACAAGTATTGATGCCACATTTCCTATAAAGATAAATCTGTCAACTTCGCTTTGGTCAATTTCAATCTATTTCTTATGATCTAACTCAAATCTAATAAAATATATCATCAAGCACCATACTGCTGTAAGGATTAAATCTCCGATAATTTTGATGACATTGTGATAAATTTTTTTAAAAGGCATAATTCTCAAACTAAAAATAAATGACAATGAATTTAAAGCTATTCCTAAAATGCTTATTATCATAGGAAAGTTTACTAAAAAATAAATAGAAGTAACTACTAACACTTTCTTAAGCATTCCTATAGCATGGTAGTTTTTTCTAAGGAATGTATAATCGTTTCTTTTCTTACTTAACCTTGAATCATACTCTTTTGTAAACAATTTTATTTAATATTGATCTTTTCCATTTATAATCCTCACATAATTAAGAAAAAATGTGAAATAAATTGCTAAATATATCAAAGCTAAATAGAAACTCCATCTGCTTAGCCAAATATTCTAGTTTGTTTTACTGAATTATATACTAATACAAAAAACTACCATAAGCAAGTTAATTTCGTTTTCCTACAGTATCCTATATATGAGATATTGTTCTACTTTTTATAGTTATTTATGAATTTTTTAATTTTTATTTAAAGATTAAGGTAATTATTCTGGCTTTAGATCCTGCATTACTTTATTTGAATGCTGCTACTTCATCAATTATACTATGGGTTTATTTTATAAAATTTTAAGCTTCTGAGCAGTAATTTCTGGTTTGTAATCAAAGTAATTATACTTTTCTTAAAAACATAAATTTTTTACAATTTTTAAAATTATGTATAAAAGAAATATCAAAACGTATTTTGCCAAAATAAAAAATGTGTTCACTAATAGAGCATCACTAAATGCTAGCTAAACAAATACTTAGCTTCCTGGTCCTATATAATCTTATTATTAAATTTGATTCCCCAATAAGGTGAAATTGTAGATTTCCTCTTTGACTTAATAATCTGGTACTCTCTTAAAAATAAATGTTGAAAAAAGCTGAAGAAATGTATAAAAATTTTAAGGAAGTTTTGCATTAACTAACAAAAACATAGCAATAGGTTAGAGTGAATTTAAAAAATAGAA
Organism: Tetrahymena malaccensis 436; assembly: GCA_000231845.2. Lineage (NCBI taxonomy): Eukaryota > Ciliophora > Oligohymenophorea > Hymenostomatida > Tetrahymenidae > Tetrahymena > Tetrahymena malaccensis. The sequence continues at coordinate 268,767 of JH720018.1, read as the reverse complement.
AAGAAACTAAATATTTCTAGCAAAATCTAGTAGGTTTTAATCTCCACCTTGAATTTAATCAATTTTATCCCCCATTTTCATAACTGCTTGTTTGTTAGTTTCATCAAGTATAAATAAATAAGGCCCAATTTCAAAAAACATAGGCTATTTAGTATAAACAGGATTCAATACAGTTTTACTTGAGTCATTTTTAAAAGGTTTATTAGTTTTAAATATTAAATATCCATAAATAGCTTAAAAGCTTTTATTAACTATCAGTTAAATTTATAAGATAGATCTCTGAGGATCAAAGCTGTGAAAGGTATATGAATACAACTCTAAGGGAACCTCAGATAAAATAATACTAATATTGTTTGTAAAAACAGAGCTATCTATTATTCCTTCTATTTATTATTCAAATTTTATTTCTATAATATAATAAATCCTTTTAAGAGAAATTCTGAATTATAAATTGAAGTAGCTGTAACAAATTATTTAATCATTTTTATCTTTTTAAGGACTTTATCCCTATGGGCATTTACATTAATTATTTTATGATAAAACTAACCCAAAAGCACACTTTTTGCAATCTGTTTAAGTACCACCTCTACATTCCAAGCAAGTTTCATCACATTATAAACACTAGCTTTATTTTTAATCATAATAAGTATGTGATGGACAAGACATACAATTTTCTTTTGGCGGATTTTCTTCATAAAAATTTTCTGGACAACTACAAATAGGAGCATTTATTCTATTACCTCTACATAATGTACAATTATCTTCAAAATAGGTGCACCCAATACATTTAAAGGCACAATCTATCTTTTAGCATGGCTGATTTATGTCAGTAGCATATTTAAAATACTTTAAATCGCATTGGCATTAAGTTTTCAATAATCTATTTACGGAGCATACTAAACAATTATCTGAACTTTATTAGCAAGATTAGCATTTAGCTTGACATTCTTTTAAAAAATTATAAAAAAATTAAGAAATTAATTTTAATATAAAGCTTATTAATCTTGGTAATAAATATTTAATAATTTGTTTATTCGTGATAAACAAAGAATACAAAAATAAACGAACACAAAATTTTCAAAAAAATACAAATTTATCTCTATCTTTCACAAAAAATTTCTAGACAAAATAGCTAATTAGTGAATAATTTTATGAAGATATTCGAAAATGAAGAAAAATTTATTTTATTCCTAAAAATTTTGATCTCTCAAGTAATTAAAAAAAATTTTTTATTTTTGATTAAACTAAATTCAAAATGAGTTTACGTTAACATTAAAAATTTGAATCAAGGTATTAGTTGAGGTAAGGACACTAACATGATGGTGGCGATCCTAACTTGTTTCTGCAAATTGTACAGTTTGTGTCAGTATCTTAGCACTCAATACACATTTCAGAGCAAACTTTTAAATAAAATAATAATTACTTAAAAAGAAATAAAATATAAAATTTAATTACATAAGCACTTTTTTTACTTAGCATTCCAAAACATTCCTGACTAACATTTACATTAACCGTTGATAATAACCATATTAGGATCTATGCATTTATCACAGCTGTTGATATTTGAGTAATGTATATTTATACAATGGTCAAAATAGTTAAAAGAGTCTTCACATTAAAAAGTTAAAGGATTGAAATATAACTATGTATTTGAGCTTGATAGTGGCTAGAGTGTACAAGAATTTGATGGGATTATTTAATTATTAAATAAGGCATATCCTAATTTAGGAACTAAACATGCTAAGTTAGTTCTATTAACAAAAATAAAGCAATCAGTGTTATGTGAGTAATCCATATATAAATATCCACCTGAAAATATTTTTATATTATTTATGTAGTAAAAAACCTATTCATTTTCTTATAAGCTAGCTAAATTAGTGAAAGTTGTTATTTTTGAAAAATCTAAACCTGAGGGATAAGAGGTAGCAAACTATAAACGTTTTTACTAATAATTAGTTATAACCAATATTTATGTATATGGTATATTTATATTCCAATTTTAAGCTTAATTTTCATGTCTTATTACTATTTTTAATGAACAAGGTTAAATATCTTTGAAAATATTTAGAATAAAATATACAAATAAAATTAGGTTCATTTATATTTAATGTGTTATATAATACTTAGCATATAAGCACTACGCATATTTCTAAATGAGCTTTATTAGCTGCGCTTGAGTATAGAATTCTATAAGACAGTAGCATCTAATTTAAATTACTTTAATCGTAAATTACTTAAAATATGGGGACGTTTTAAGAGATCTAATTGATGTAAACCGAACACATATAAAAGAAGAAATTTAATCTTGTAAGATCAACAGAATATTGGCCTGGATTAGAATTTGTTATTGAAATTCCTTTTACTTGATCATAAGTAGGCAAATTAGTAAATATTAGATTACTATTAGCTCCAAAAGAAAATTATTTAATACTTTATTAATTTTATAAGTTTTATTAGCTAAAATTGTAACTGTAAAGTGTAATTATGCCTTCTTTATTAAATTCAAGTACATCTTAGTCTTTAATACTCATTATATTTTGAACTATAAAAAAAAAATATTTTATAACATAATATTAATCAAGTACTTTTTTATATCAAATAAATTAATTATTTTTTTCAGTATAGTTATTAATAAATTTTAATCATCATTGTAAGTTTTTTTTGACTGAAATAAGTTAAAATTTCAGAAAATTTGAATTTTTAAAGATGTTTAAATTTTAATTAAAAGAATGTAAATTTATTTTAATATAAATTTTTTTATAATTAAAAAATGCCTTATAAGGATTTGATTGAAATAAATAAGAATTTCATTAAATTTGAGTTTTAAAAAAATTTTTTTTCAAAAAATGAATTTAGATAATATAATTTAATAAATTTCAGTGATATTTACTTGAGATTATTAGAGTATACATGTATATGTTAGAGCACATAGAGTAATCTGAAGACATATACTTGCTCATTCCAACTCCATACCAAAATTTAGGGTTTTACAAAGTATCAAGATTTGAATTTTATAGGTATACCCTATATGTTTGGATAGGTTATAGAGATGTTATTGTCTGGACTATCAAGTAATTTAAATCAGTAACAAAACCTAGCCACATCGGTTAGCCAAATACACAAGGGATGCTAATAACAAGCTTGTTTTGAAAGTAAAATTAAATATACCCAAAACCTTAAGTAGAACTTTATTAAGCCATTAATAAAAATACATCTCCTACATAATTTGTACTCCTTAAAAGTCCTAAAGTAAATGTTTTACCTGCTGGATAATTTGTTTAGTAAATTTGAAATCTTAATCCAAATATAAAAGATTATTATTATTTAGTAATTTAAAGAGCATCGCTTTAAACTAAAAAACTGTTCCAATCTGGTGTAGCATAAATATTATTGCAACCTGTATCTGTTACTGGAGGTATTAGCATAGAATTTTAAATATTAGGCAAATAATATTAACTACTAGATTCGATGCATTTTGATCCATCATCAAAGTAAGGTTGTGGGCATAAATCTGTTTCTAGATTTAAATTTTTACAATTAATTAAATTAAAAAATTTCCTAATTGAATTAATTATCTTACATTAATTCCTCACAGAATCTTTGAATTCTTTGCAGCTATTCTCATTTTCACAATCTAGGCAGTAGCTTGGACACTTGAAGCAATTTCCTTATTTATAATACTACCCTATAATACATCTACAAGTACTATCATAAAATTTATATTAGTTTTTATTATTGCAAACAGCTTAATCACTTCTTATGCAACTATTACTTAAATCTAAATCACTAAAACCATTAGGACAAGGGATATTATTTGGAACACAGTAAGAAAACTAACTATAAAGCAACTTAAAGCTATTTTAGCAAACAAGACAATCACTTCCATTTAATTAAGATTAAATTAAACAATTTCCACATTAAAAAAGCTTCGTCCCTTTATATATTTTTATTGACCTTAATAAAAAAATAAAAAGATTTTATTTTATTTTACAATATTTTATAAATTTACCTGAATAGAATTTTCTGCTCAGAAGCTACATAATTATTCTAAAATTAGAAGTATAAATTTCCACTTTAAGGCTAAGATAATTGCTTAACATCGCTCAAATATTGTTAATCTATAAACAGATATCTATAGATGCTTCCAAATTAAATATGAATGAAAAGGATAATCTTTACCCAAGTATTACTTTTAATGGTAAAAGCATTATTTCCTGAAAGAAAATTTAGATTTTTTTCAATATAATTAAACTAATTTTAATTTGTGCTGTCTCTTTCAAGCAGAACAGAATAATAATCTTATAATAAGCCTATTTCTACTTTAATATTTAAAAAATTATTTATTGATACTATTTATGTACTTTCTTTAACTTTCAGATCAAATGCTAGTGTAATACCATCTTGAAGAAACATATTCACTGGCCCAACCTCAAAATTTTCTCCAGAATGCAAACTATTAAATTCTTCAGTTTTTAAATTTTATTAGATTTCTATTTTTTGGTTTTAATCAACTAAGTTTAGTAGATAGTCCTACGTATTAGGTTGAATAGAAAAGTCTATATTAACTTATATTTAAGCATTAAGAGATATATCTTAAAAATTAAGGTTTCCTAAACTATCATTAGAATTTAAGGCTTAATTAATATATGCAGTCACCTTTTATAAATAAATAAATAATTCATGAAGTTTTAATACTAGAAAATATATAAATAAAATTTAAGTTTACTTATTTTATCAATGCACAACCAAATGAATATCCTACAGTAGTTGTCTGGGCAATAAAAATTTCAAAAGATTTATTATCAAATTAGTTTAAATTACTTGGTAAAGTTTGGCTATAAACAAGTTTTTATTAACCATTTATATTTTAACTCGACCAAATAATATAATAAAAATATATTTTTCCTGCTTAATCAGCTAAATTTAAGCCTATGTCTAAAAAAAACCATGACTTATTTAATACCTACTAGCTTGATGCCAATTAATCAGAAAACATTTAGAATGAAGTGAATATGTTAGCCTAGAACTTGCTTTGCTACTAATCATAAAGCAGCTAAAAAACATTCAAACCTAGATTTTTAACTTCTATTAAAACATACTTTTACTGATTCTACCCCTACAAATTAAACCAGCCATTAATTCTGATTTTTTAGACAGAGATATGAAATGACTATAATATTTTGTTCCCAGAAGGAATTTAAGAATTGTATTAAAGTAGTTGGCAATCAAAGAAATCCAAGCTTTTTTGCAGTAGTACTTAATCGCAACCACTGGTTTAGCAATAACTCATAGCATAAATGAAAGATAAAACTACATATTTAATAAAGAATCTCCTCATTATTAATTTATTTATATAATATGAAGTATTTAGAAATTTAAAATGATGATTCTTTAGCCTTGAAGTTAAAATCTCAAAAAATATTTATTTTGAGTAGCCAATAATGTTTTTCTATTTATTGTTATTTTTTATAAGTAAAAAAGCTTTACTTCTAATTTACAAATATTACTCAACTTTTAATTAAATTGCATTGATTATAAATTAATTATCAAAAAGCAAAAAAATAGATGTAATTTATTTATTAAAATGAATATTAGTCACTTTAAATAGAAATTAAAAGATTACTAATAGACCATTCGTTCTCTATAATAAATCTTTTTGATTTAGTGGTTTTTATTGTAATCTAGCAAAAATGCGTATTCATACTTATCAATCACTCATTTGTCAAATAAAAATTTCTTCTGATAACTAACTATTCTAATTATTTATATTTGCACAATAAAAAGATAATCAAATCCACCAAAATTGGTATTTGAATACTTTTAAATTCTACCATTAAAATTTAAATACAAAAACTCAGTAGTAACATACTCAAAAAAAACTACAAATATATGCTTAACTTATAAATAAAAATTCATATTAAAAAACTCAAAGTACAAACTGATTTTAATAAAATAAGATTAACTAGAATAATTATTGTGTAGATTATTTCAAGTAATGAGTTTATAATTATTGTTAAAAAAGGGAAGTATGAATGAATGATTTTCAATGCAAAATATTTCAATTTTTGAATATTTTATTCTTAAAAATTATTAAATTCTTTTTTAAATTAATTATTTATTTAAGATTATTGACGATAAAAAAATTTAGTTCATTCCCAAATTGTGTTATTATTTTTAAAGAAAACGAATACTATTTTTTAAAGTTTAATTTTACTTTTAAAGACTTAAAGCTTATATATTTATCCTTAAAATGTAAAAAATGGTTAACTTTTTGAAACAAATGTTAGAAAATAATAATAAATTATAAAATTTTTGTGGATATTAAGTTCTTGAATTACTTCATGCTATCTCTGTAATATTTTTTTAATGAAATTTTTTTTTTTAATTTACTCAGATATACAAATTAAAATATAAACTAAATGGTCTTTTTATATTTAGATTTTTTTATTAATATTTTCAATTTTATCACTAAAAAGATTCAAAAGGCAATTCAATAATCACTTTTTGATGATTTTACTTCTTTTTTAGAATGGCTATTTGTTTGATTTTATTTATTTATTATTAATTATTTATAATACTGAGAAATCAGAAGGTAGACATTTTCAAATAAGAAATTTATTAAAAATAAGAAATTGAAAATCAATAATAATATAATAGCATAGAATCCCATATTTAGAAATTCTTCAACTTGCTATTTGTTTAAAAGAGTATTATTTTGGTTATTTATTTTAAAATTGTTAAAAACTATCATAAAAATCCACACTATTATTAATATGATATCTCCAACTGCTTTAACAATTGATTGTATTAAATATTGGTAAGGTCTTAGTTTTATAGTTAATATAGCAGTGATAAGATTAAATAAAATTCCAGCACCACAGACAAAGTAAGGATAATTTACCATTGAGTATATTATAATCATTAGTAATATTTTTTTTAGGTGATAAATGAAATGATAGTTTCTAATTAAGTAACTTTTATTATTATCTGCACTTAACCTTTCGTTAAAGTGTTTAAAAATTTCACTATTATTTTGATAGTATTTTTAGATATTATAGCACACAAAAAAGTATATTGTGTAACTTAAAAAGATTCCAAAAGTAAATACTCCTACATAATATCCCCAACGGCTAAGCCATGATTACTATTCCACTTAGCTAACTTAAATGCAAATACTCAAAACTATCATTAGTAAGTTTATTTCGTTTTCTTTACTAATTCTAACAACTAAAAATGTTTCAAGCTTCTTTAATTTGCTTGATTTGTTAATAATTATACCTTTTTACCTTTAGTATTCTATTTTTTTCTTAAATATTTAAAGGATTATTAGAATAACAATTAGAAAAAGATATTTGAAGAATATAATTTAGCAGTTGAATAAAAAACTATTTCTAAATCCTAACCTATCAAAACAAATACTTCCAGAGCTTTTTAGTATATCAGTAACGTTGATTTCATCAAATTATAGGTTTTAAGAAAGTTAGTTATCTTAGTATTAAGGCATTTCTTTGAAGACAAAAGTTCCAAACAAAGATAAAAAAACGTAAAAGTTGACAGGAATGTTAATTTTAATTAGAAGAAAGAGTGAGGTTGGCTAGATTGAATTTAAAAGATAAAATAAAAACTAAAAAGAGCCCAAAAACTAAACTATAGAAGTTGATTGTGGAGTAACTTAATTTATTGCATTTATCATTTATTCATCTCTATCTTCTAAAACAAGTAAATATGGTCCAATATTGAACTTAAAAGGATTTTATAAGTAAAATGAATCAACTATTTTCTTTGCATTAAAATTTCTAAAAACACTGTTTTGTTTTAATAAAAAAAAAGCTTCAGTTGCCTAGAAATTTTAGAGGATATTAACATCTATAATAAGTAAGCTATTACTTTATATTTAGTATTGATTTATATCGAAATAATATTAACTAGGTATTTAACTTATTTCTAGCTAAAATAAGTTATTTATACCATATTTTTCAATAATTTATTACAGATTATCAATAGGATATTAAAATTTTATATTTATTTAAAAATTTTAATTCTTATGGGTGATGCTATAATCCAATTTCATGAAATAGTAGCAAGGAAAGTCTGGGTCGAATTCTTAAGCTGCCTAACTTCCATAAGAGCACATACATTATTTATCATCTTATAATTATAATCCTTTTTAGCAACTTAAACAATTGTTGATTAAAGGTCCATAGCATGTGCTACAATTTGAGTAACAGTTCATGCATTAGTTTTTTTAAACATCAAAATATTTTCCTGATGGACATTACTAACAATTTTCTTAATTAGTGCTTGGGTCTTCATAAAAACCTTCTTAGCAAATACAATTTGGTGGTTTAATTCTATTACCTCTACAAGTTTAACAATTATCAGAGAAAAATAAACATTTTTAGCATTTAAAATTGCAACTCAAAGGTCTACAATTATTTGAAATATTTTCTATGTATTTATTTTCAAAATATGCTTAATTGCATCTACAACTTGGTGGGTACAATCTATCTTAGCTGCATACTGTACAATTACTGCTACTCCCTATACATTAACTGCACTATGGGTCACAAACTTTTGAAAAAATTAGAAAATAGATAAATTATCTATCTATCAATCAAATGGCTATATCTTTAGTGAATCAAATAAAGGAATTTTAATTTTTGTGTGCAAATAAATGAATGTTTTTAAAATTTTACATTCACATGTGTAATCTGATTTCATAAACTGATTGGTATACCAACACTAGCAGGTTGGAGCTAATAGAGTTTCATTTTTACATATTATACAATTATCAGCAGTTCCAGAGCAGGTTAAGCACTGAGGTGAGCATTCTTTTAAATAAATTAAAATTAAAAAAAATGTTTAAATAATAAAATCTATTTAATATATATTTTTAATGATGTGAGCTTTGAAAATAAATTTCTTACATAAACATTTCATAAGCGAAAGATTTAAGTAAGTTCCATCTTAGCATTTACAATTATTGCTTGCATTTAGATCATCACTCCAACATAAAACACATTAATTAGTATCAGTGTACTCCATTTATAAGCAATAAGGTATCACATTATGTGAATCTTAGCATCTCATTGCAAAAGGGTTATTATAGAGTACTGTTTAATAAGATTTTCTTCCATAATTACACTGGTTTTATTAAATAGCCTATCCATCTTTTATAGTAAAACCTTATTTTGGAATTGCACATTCCATATCAACTTTTGTAATATATAAAAAGCAGGGATCTTAAAGGTCATAGTCAAGATAAAAAAATCCTCCAGTATAAACAATAAGATTATTAAAATAAAATACATCTTAAATAGGTCCACTATATGTTGTACCTATTTGTATATTTGAGTTTAAATTAGTAAACTATGTAATTACTTATTATGGAAAATTTAATTCTTCATATTTATAGTTTGCTACAATACAAAATCTAGAATTTGAATTTTCTGCATTAAATTGAATAACTATTTTTAATAAAAAAGAATATTTGAATTTAGGTAATATGCATGGTTTTATTGAATCTTACATATTTAATTGATATCATTTATTTTTATAGACACATATTTCGTAATTTAGCAAAAGAAATTTAAGCAAATTTTGAACTTTGCTCTGCTAGATTAAATATTTACTTAGTAGATATTAAAAGCAATAACTTGATTATTTGACAAGTCGAGAATTTAAAAAAAAGTATACCCATTAGAAAAAACATTATTTACTAATGGAAAAATCATAAACCTAATAGCAAACTGAGTAGTTAGCGTAATTGAAATTTAAGAATATGAATTGCTTTTAACTAATATGCCTTTATATTAGCTAAATCCTGAGTTTAAAACATTAAATTTAATTTTTTTTGTAGAATCTAACATATTTTAAATGATTAATTGTGTTTAAAAAAGCTAAGAATTGTAATCACTAAAATTAAAGTCTAATATGCTTGTCATTTAAGCAGAGCTTAGCATCTGAAGAGTTTAAGGAAACAAATTCATAGTTTAATCTCCTTTTATAATATTTTTAAATTATTTTAATGTATGAATTTAAGAAAAATTATTACCATATAAAATGTAAATATTTTAGAGTAGACTTCCACATAAGGGGTATGTCGTTGTTTTATAGAAAGAAATCACCCCTGCAACAAACAAGTCAGGATTTATAAGCTATCTTAAACCTTGTGATTATGCTTAATAAAATTATACAAAAGCATTTTACTGTTTTATTATTAAATTGAAATTATAAAGATCTGTATATAGTCCAATCCATATTTCTGTGTTATAATTTATAGCAGCTTAGATTATTATATCGTTTTTATAATGAAGCTCTAAGTTAATGCTTCCATCAGCTTATAAAATTCCTAATAATGTAAACACGTGTTTATTTTAGTCCTGCATAAATAGAATTGTATATGAATCACCAGGACTGCTTGCTGTAGATGATATTTTAAAACTTAAACTTATAAAAAACGAGCTTGAAGATGTTCCAACTTTGAATGCATCACTTTTAATTAAGTATTATGTCGATATCAGAGAATTTAGATTAGAACAATTTATAGTTTTGTTTGGGAGATTTATTTTTTAGTTAATACGATTAGGAATTTTCATAAAGCTTGAAATACAAGATATTCCATCATCAAAAGCATCTTATATTTAACATTTTCCTTGTTGAAATAATATAATTATAATTATTTTATTTTAAAATTAATTATACCTGTAATTGTATCTCTCTATGAGGGGTTAATAGCATATTAGGTACAAATGTTTGGTTACTCACACAGAACACAATATTCAGGACATTCAGAACATACATTTTAATTTTAAAAAGTACCTAAAGGGCATATGCAACTTTAATCTTATTTAAATCTCATCATATAAGCTGGTGGGGATGAACTGCAGGGAGTATTATTGCTAAAATCGCACACATTCAGTTATTGTTTTATTTAATATTTAAGGGGACACGACACTTAGCTAGAACAAGTATTACTAAAAATCGAATTCACTGTTAATGCTGTTGATTAACATAGAAGGCAATTTTGCTAATTTACTATATCAGTCTAAGCCTAACAAGTAAGGCAGGGAGCAAAGAAAGATCCTTGAAATACTCTTACTGTCCTTAATAATAAATTAAACTCATCAATTTTAATTTTAATTAATTTTTTTAAAAATAGACACTAAATTAATTTAAATTTGTCTAAAAATTATGTGCCTTTTGTATTGAGATATAAAAGAATTATATATTGAAATTACTTGATAAATAGTATTCTATTACAAGGCCCTGACACAGCTGATTGTTTATTTAAAATTGTAAAAAAGACTTCACCAACCTAATTTAAAGGTGATGCAACAGTGCCAAATATTGGTTGATTATTTAAAAATATTTATTTAAATAAATATCTAAAACTGATATTTAGTATAATTGTTAATCTGTACCATGTATTCAAAGAAAGACTAATACCAGAGCTGTTAGTATTTCCTTAATAAGATTCTCTTAGTAAAAGCTTAGTAGAATCACTAGGAAAGTTATCAGATAAAATTTAATAAAATGGAAGCTTATAAGAATTTATTTATGACTACAATTAAAAGATAGTTGATAATGAATTAAGTTAGCTACCAATAATTTTGAAATCAATTGAAAACATCATACCTTTTTTAGTATCAAATTCAAATTATCCAATATACCAGCTTTCACTACATTACAAATCTAGAGTAAAATCTTAGAATGTTGATTGTTTACTATATTAAGTAAATCCAAAATAATTTATGGCTTAATTAAATTAATACGAAGACCAAGATGAAGCAAAACCAAAATTGGCATAAAAAACCTATTCTGCTACAATTGATTGCTCTTATGCTGTAATATATTAGCCTATGCTGTGCGATGCCTACCCTATAATTAGGATTATCTAAAATTAAAATATTAATTTATTATATTTCAACCATAAATGTTAATTTACTTATCTAACTAATGAACAAGCAGCTGAATAGGGGTAAAATGCTTATTAGCCAAGAAAGATTTAAAAATTTTAGTTGTCAAAATATTTTATGCTCGAAGTTCCACTAAATTCTTTAAATTGAGTAGAAGATAATACTATACCAGATACTTCTGTAGCTTTGTTGAAAAATAAATAGTGAGCATAATAATTAGTTGAGCTTTATTAGAGGTCAATTGTTATTCTTAAAAAAAACCATGTGTTTTACAAATTTTATAAATTTCCAGATGTAATAGCTAAATCATCGCTCGGATTATAAGTACCGAATAGAGTTGTTTTAATTTTTAACTAAATAGGATTTAAGGAAATAGTTAAAATATGTTGATTATTACTGTCAATTGCTTAGAAAAATAAATAATCTTAGTCCATATTCCCCTAAAAATTATACCATCCTAACAATGTAAAAGATGATGGCTAACTAATAGTATTTAAGAAAACATGCTATCCCTCAACTCTCTAGTTTTACTGACCAATTTAACATCCAAAAAATATTAGCTCAGATATTAATATTTAGTTATTACACATGTCTGAACAAAGAAAGGTATCAAATAACTGCATAATCAAAATTATATTAACTACATAGAAAAGAACTCTCATTACAATCTTTACTTTTTTAAGGATTATATTTTTTATCTTTTCTTTTCTTTATAGATTGTAAATAATGTAAACTTAAATTTATGAATGATTAATAACTTTAATTAGTAAGAATTAAAATTAAAAATTGTAAGTTAATCAATCTATTTCTAGCATTTAATAATCTTTAATAAATAATTTACTAAATAAAATCTTCGTGAAAAAAAGATTATTTTACTATCATTCAAATATCGATTCTTCTTATTATACTTGCTATTTAACTTCTATTCCAAATAAAACGAATTGTGGTTATCAATATATATTAATTTTGAGGTAAAACTATTAAAGATAAAGCAACTCTTTCTATTTAACTATTAAGTTTTCTATTTATCAATTACACAGTCTTTATTTATTTTATTAAATTATTTAATGGTTTATTAAATTTTATAAATGTTTTATTTAAAAATTTATTTATTTTATTAAAATTATATATATATATATATAAAATTAAAAATAACATTTTTTATAAAATTAAAAAAATAAATTTATATTTTTATTCCAAATTTCATATTTTATATTTCAAAATTTCAAAAATATTGTAATATGTATTATTAATTGTGGTAATATTAAATCAAATTATAAATTATATTCTAAGATAATAATTTTAAATTTAAAAATTTTATATTTCAAATGCCTTTAAAGAATATAGTCTTATCAAAATGACTAGATTTTTAAATGGTGTCTGGCTATACATAAAATAAATAACTCATATTTACAAAATTAGTTTTTAAACATTCTTTATTTTTTTAATTGATTTATTTATTTAACAAGCTATCCAATATTTCTTTGAAATTATTTTAATTTTTTTGATATCAATTTGTGTTGTTTTATCTAATTCTAATTTATTTTTGTATATATTCATAAATAAAAACAAAAATATTTTCAAATAAGAAATTTATTAAAAATAGTAAATTGAAGATTAATAAAAATATTATAGTATAGAAACCCTTAGCTAAAAAACTATCTACTTCTTGCTTGTTTAAAAGAGTGCTGTTTACATTGGTAATTTTGAAATTATTAAAAAATATCATAAATATCCAAACTATTGTTAAAATGACATCTCCAATAGCTTTAATGATTGATTAAAGCAAGTATTTATAAGGCTTAAGCTTAATAGTCAATATAGCGGTAATTAAGTTAAAAAATATACCAGAACCACAAACGAAATAAGGATAGTTTACCATAGAATATATTATAATCATAAGTAATATCTTTTTTATATGATAAATAAAATGATAGTTTCTTATTATTTAATTTTTTTCACTCCCATTTAAATTTAGTCTTTCATAAAAATGCTCAAAAATGTTACTAGAATTTTAAAAATATCTTGAGTTATTGTAATATATAAAAAAGTATATTGTATAAGTTAAAAAAACTCCAAAAGTGAATATTCCTGTGTAAAATCCCCATCTGCAAAGCCATGAATCCTGATCAATTTCGCTTATTTGCATACAAAAACTTAATATTATCATGAATAGATTTATTTCATTTTCTTTGCTTAACCTGACTATTAAAAATGTTTCAAGCTTCTTTAATTTATTCGATTCTTTAATAAATATGCCTTCTTTCTTTAAAAATTCAGTCTTTTTATGAAATATTTGAATTACTAGTAGAATAACAATAATAAAAAGGTATTTGAAAAATATTATTTAGCAATTAAACAAAAAGCTATTCCTAAATCCTAATCTGTCAAAGATGATATTTCCTGAACTCTTAAGTTTATCATCAACAGAGATTCCATAAAACTTTGTGTTTTGAGAGATCTCTCTATCAGAGTATTAAGGCATTTCTTTAAATACAAATGTTCCAAACAAAGATAAAAACGCATAAAGGTTTGCTGGAATGTTAACATTGATTAATAGAAAGGACGAGGTTGGCTAAATTGAATTTAAAAGATAAAATAAAAACTAAAACGATCCCAAAAACTAAATGATTTAAGTAGATTATGGTGTTACTTAGTTTATTGCATTTATTATTTATTTATCTCTATTTCCTAATACCATCAAATAGGGTCCAATATTAAATCTAAAAGGATTTTATAAGTAAAATGAATCAACTATTTTCTTTTCATTATAATTTCTAAAAACACTATTTTGTTTTAATACAAAAACGGCTTCAGTAGCCTAGAAACTTTCTAGGATATCAACATCTATAACAAGTAAGCTATTGCTTTATACTTAGTATTAATTTGTATCGTAATAAGATTGACTAGGTATTTAAATTATTTCTAGCTAAAATAAGTTATTTATACCATATTTTTCAATAATTTATTACAGATTATCAATAGGATATTAAAATTTTATATTAATTTAAAATTTTTAATTCTTATGAGTGATACTAAAATCCAATTTCATAAAATAGTAGCAGGGATAGCCTGGGTCAAATTCTTAAGCTGCCTAACTTCCATAAGGGCACATACATTATTTGTCATTTTATAATTCTAATCCTTTCTAGCAACTTAAGCAATTATTAATCAAAGGTCCATTACATTTGCTACAATTTGAGTAACAGTTCATGCATTAGTTTTTTTAAACATCAAAAAACTATCCTGACGGACATTACAAACAATCTCCTTAATTAGTGCTTGGGTCTTCATAAAAACCTTCTTAGCAAATACAACTAGGAGGATTAATTCTATTGCCTTTACAAGTATCACAGTTTTATGAGGAAAAAGAACAGGTTTTACATTAATAGCTACAAATTAAAGGTCTGCATGGATTGCTAATACTCTCTGTTTAGGTATTTTCAAAATAAGCTTATTTACATCTGCAAAATGGTAGGTACTATCTATCTTAAGTGCATGCAGTGCAATTACTGCTGCTTTCCATACATGAGCTACATTATGAATCACAAACTATTTAAGATAACAATTTGTTATAAAATTAAAATAATTACAAAACTTATTTCAACAAATAAATAGATTAAAATGAAATACATTTTTGGGATGTAAATAAATAAAAATTTTAATAATAATTTTATATTTACATCCGCATGTTTAATCTGACTTCATAAACTAATTTGAATACAAGCACAAGCAACTTGGTATTTATAGACTTTAATCTTTACAAACTGTACAATTATCAGCAGTTCCAGAACATGTCAAACACTTTGGAGAGCATTCTATCAATAAAATAAAATTATATACTATTTTTGTAAAATTTTTACTTAATTTAATTATTAGGTATTAATATATTGATTTATATAACTAAAATTTGTTTACATAAACATCTGTTTACTTAGAGGTTTAAGTATTATCCATCTAAACATACGCAATTATTGATAGCGCTCATACTATCATTTAAGCACAAAGTACATTACTTTGTATTAGAATAATTTATTTCCAGACAATATGGTATTACATTTCTAGAATCTTAGCATCTCATTACAAATGGGTTGTTAAATAGTACAGTTTAAAAAGGCTTTCTTCCATAATTACACTAATTTTATTAAATAGCATTGCCATCTTTTAGGGTATAACCTTATTTTGGGATTGCACATATCATATTAACTTTGGTAATGTATAAAAAGCAGGGATCACTAAGGTCATAATCAAGATAAAAAAATCCTCCTAAATAAACATTAAGATTATTAAAATAAAAAACATTATAAGTAGGTCCACTACTTGCTGAGCCTATTTATATAATTGAGTTTAGATTTGAAAACTATAGAGTTAATTCTTAGGAAAAATTTAATTCTTCATACTTGTAGTTTACGACAATACAAAATCTTGAATTTTTGATTTCTGCATTAAATTGAATAACTATTTTAAAAATGAAATTTGAATATAAATTATTTTATAACTTTTAATCTTACATATTTAATTGATATCATTCATTTTAATAGTTACATATTTCATAGTCTAGCATAAAAAATTTAAACAAATTTACAGCTTAGCTCTACTTGATAAAGAGTTTACATATAAAAGTTTCAGAGCAATTACTTAAGTGTGAGAATTATCCAGTATTTATAAAAAGGTGTACCAATTTGAAAAAATACTTTTTGTGATTGGATAAATCATAAATTTTATAGCAAATTATTAGGCTAAAGCTATTGATATTTATGATTAAGAGTTGTCATCAAAAAATAGTCCTTTGTATAAGTCAAATCCTAGATTTAGAGTATTAAATATTATTGATTTTGTAGAATCCAACATATTTTAAATCGTTAATTATGTTTAAAACAGTATAGAACTGTACTCACTAAAATTAAAATCTAATATATTTATCATCTGAGGAAAGCTTATAATGTGGAGACTTTGAGGAAATAAATTCATAGTGTAATCTCCTTTTTTTAAGAAAAATTAATTAGATTACCATTTATAAAATTTTATTACCATATAAAATGAAAATATTTTATAGAAGACTGCCACATAGTGGATATGTTGTAGTCTTATAATAAGATATCACTCCTCCAACATACAATTCAGGATCTACAAGCTAGCCTAAACCTTGTGTTTTAGCTGAATAATAAGATATAGGAGCATTTTATTGTTTAATTATTAAATTAAAATTAGAAAGATCAGTGTATAGTCCAATCCATATATCTGAATTAATACCTATTAAACCTTATATTATTATCTCGTTTTTTAAATAAAGCTGTAATTTGATGCTATTTGCTTATAAAACTCCAGTTAAAGTAAGTATATGTCTATTTTGATCTTACATAAATAAAATTGTATATGTTTCTCCAATATTATTAGTAGGAGAATTTATATTAAAGCTTACACTTATGAAAAAAGAATTCGAAGCTGTTCCAATCTTGAATGCATCATTTTTAATTAAATATTAATTTTAAATAATTGAATTTAGATTTAAACAATTTATAATTTTGTTAGGCAAATTTATTTTTAAGTTAGTTCTGTTTGGAATCTTCATAAAGTTTGAAATGCAAGATATTCCATCATCAAAATCATTTTTTAGTTAACATTTTCCTAAATAATTTAATATTATAAAATGTGTAAATTAATTAATTGATTTATTTAATTAATTAATTAATTAACTATACCAGTACTACCGTTTCTTAAATTAGGGTTAACAACATATTAGATACAATAAGTAGGTTAATCACATAAGACACAATACTCAGGGCATTCAGTGCATACGCCTTAATTTTAAAAAGTACCAAAAGGACATATACAACTTCCATCAGATTTATATTTCATCATATAAGATGGTTGAGATAAACCACAGCGAGTGTTATCATAAAAATCACACACTTTATTCTATACACTTATATGATACAGAGGAGAGCATGAGTTAGAACAATAATTACTAAAAACTGAATTAATAGTTAAAGCAGTTGTCTAACATAAAAGGCAATTTTTTTAATTTTCTATTTCAGCTTGAGCCAAACAATTATCGCAGGGGACAACAAATGTTCCTTAAAACACTCTTACTGTTCTAATAAATTACATATTAAAATTAAAATTGAATCTTAATAAAATTATTTTCTCAATTAATTAAATTTTAGGTTTTATTAAAATGATTGTTTTTATTTTTAACTTAGAAATATCATAAATTTTGTTTTTTAGCATTCTATTGTTATCCTTAAAAAGTAATAAGAAATTAACATTACTTAATGAAAAGTACCCTGTCACAAGTTCCTGCTGCATTCTACTATTTATTTTAAATTGTGAAAAATACTAACCCCACATTTGATGATACTTGAGGAGTAGTGACAAATACCTGCTGATCATCTATATATATTTACTTTTATAGCTTATCAAAATTGATATTAAGAATAATTGTTAATCTGTGCCATGTATTTAACGAAATTAATATACTATTGTTGTTAATAACTCCTAAATAAGATTCTCTTAGTTAAAGCTAAGTTGAACTAAAACTATCTGACAAAATTTCATAAAATATTTACTTATTTGAATTAAATTATTTTTCCAACAAAAATATGGTTGATAATGAATTTATTTAACCACCAATTACTTAGAAATCTATTGAAATCATTATGCCTTTGCCATTATCGAATTCCAATTAACCAACTTCCCAATTTTCACTGCACTACAAGTTCAAAGTGAAATCTTAAAAATTTGATTATTTATTATAATTGCTATAACCAAAATTATTGATAGCTTAATTAAATTAATAAGAAGGCCAAGATGATGCGAAACCAAAATTAAAATAAAAAACCTATTCAGCTAAAATAGACTGTTCTTATTATGCAATAATTTAACCATAGCTATGAGTAGACTAACCTACAATTAGAATTACCTATTTTATAAATACTGTATAAAACTTTTTAAGAATAATGTTATTTTACTTATCGAACTATTGAACAAGCTGCAGAATATGGGTAAACTGCCTATTAGCCTATAAGCATTTGAAAAGAGGAACTATCAAAATTTCTTTTGCTCGAAATTCTACTAAACTCTTTATATGGAGTAGTATTTATATTTATACCAGAAATTTCTGAATCTTAGTTGAAAAACAAATAGTGAGCATAGTAATTAGTTGAACTTTACTAAAGGTCAATTGTTATTCTTAAAAAGAACCATCTGTATTATATTTTTGATAATATTCCTGGCGAAAGAATTAAATCATCACTTGGATTATAAATACCAAATAGAGTTGTTTTAATTTTTAACTAAATAGGATTTAAGGAAATAGTTAATATATGTTCATTATTATTTTCAAAAGTATGGATAAATAAGTAATCTTAATCCATATTTCCTAAAAAATTATACCATCCTATTAAAGTAAAAGATGATGGCATATTTACTGTATTTTTGAGAACATACTATCCTACAACTATTTAATTTTGCTAACTTAATTGGCAGCTAAAAAATAATTATTTTGATATTAAAATTTTATTATTGCATAAATCTTGACAAAAAAAAATGGCTAGCAGTTGAGAAATTAAAAATGCATTTGCTATATTTTTAAATAGATTCATTTTGACCTTTGCGCTTTTGTTTTCTTGCTTATTTTTTTTAGATTTCTAAATCAAATTTTATGCATTAATGATTTATTCTTGAATTTTGAATCTAAAATAATGATTTACTTCTAAAATTTCATAATTTTTCAAAGTAAAAAAGCTTTTACAAATGATAAAATTAAAAAAGATTGTGTTCAATTAATTATTCTTTTATTATTAATTTTCTATTCTTTAATCAAAACATAGGTTTAAAATTTTACATTTCTTTAATTACTCTAATTAATTAAAAATTTAATTTTGTACATGCATTTAAATAACATTTTCAATATGTACATTAAGTTTAATTCTTTTAAAAATTAATAATGCTTTTTAACCAGCAATCATTTTAAAAAAAAAGAAAATAGTAATATTTTTGAGTAAAATTAATAAATATTTATGAAAGATATTCTTTTAATAAATACATTAATTAAGATTAGAATTATAGTTGTGAAAATTTAATTCATTAATAATATTTATCTCATTTTTTAAAATATCACTAATAAGGTTTCTATTAATGGGAATTTATGGTATTAACATTCTTATGTATATGCTAAGCATATAGGTTATTTAAACTAAAATATCTATTGTTTAGTTTATAAATTTTGATCTCATTAAAAGCTATATTAGAAAATATTTTAATCAAAAAATTAAAAATATTTTTCAAAGAATATTTAAAGAAAAAATTGTATTTATTATATACTGTAAATTCTATTCTAAAATAGCAATTTTAAATTTAAATATTTATTTGACAAACGCCTTTGCAAAATTCAGTCATAAAATGACTAGATTTTAAAATGGCACTTGGCTATAATTTAACTTTTTAATGTGTTTAATTCAGTTTATATATAAAGAAATAATTAGATAGATATATTTAATAAATTTGTTACAAAGTTTTAAATAATTTTTTATTTGTTACTCATTATAAAATTAATTTTTTAGTGTTATTTAATTAAAGTTCAATTTAAATTGGTTTGTTACTGTCAATTTATTCCATTTAAGTTTTCTTTTATTTATTGTTAGTTCCTTTTTTGCCTGATTATTTAGGTAATCTTCTAAGTTTATTGTATATTAAATAAATTTTATCTTTGTTTTTTTAACAAAATTCATAAATTGGAAGTCCTACAATTTCGAAAATGAAACCAAGTAGAAAGAGCATGTTAAATAAAATTAATATGATAGTAGCTAAAAATCCTTGATTTAGAAAAGAATTTACATTTTCTTGATTCAAAAGGACTAAATTTTAATTCTCTTAATTGAATTTGTAAAACACTATCATAAAAATCCAAGTAACTGCTAAGAGGATATCGCCTATACCCTTAACTAATGTTAAAAATAAATACTTATAAGGTCTGTAATAAAATGTCATTAACGAAGTAACTATATTTAAAATGGTGCAAATATAGCATAGACATTAAGGATACTCTACTAAGTAATATATTAGAGTCACTATTAGAATTTTTTTTAAAAAGTAAATGAAATGATAATTTTTAATAAACTTGAAATCAAATTTTTGTGACTTCAATCTCAAAAAGAAAAATTCAAAATAACTTTATTATTAACTAAAATTGATTGAATTATAATTTTAGTAAAACCATATAAGAGATATTGAAAAAGCTGATATAATACATACAGCTGTGTAAGTACTCCATCTACTTAGCCAGTTAGCTGAATATATATTTTATACTTAAATGTTAACTGAAAGAATTACTATCAATAAATTAACCTCGTTTTCTTAGCTTAATCTGACAATTAAGAAATTCATAACTTTTTATATTTTTTCTTGAGCTTTATCTGATTTTTACAAAGGGTAGTAAAACTATTTTAGAGCTTACAATCCTAATAATAAAGCTAGGATAGACAGATATTTACAAAAGATTATTTCACAGTTAACTAAAAAACTATCTCTGAATCCTAATCTATCAAATTAAATATTCCCAGAACTATTTATATAATCATCTACATTATTTCCAAAAAGTGAAAAACCATGCTCAAATTTATTATCTTAGTACTCAGGCATCTTTTGATAAACAAATGTCCCAAAGAGAGATAGGAACGTATAAAAGTTGATAGGGATATTTATTTTTATTAGCAAAAAAATAGCAGTAGGCTATATTGAATTTAGTAAATAAAACAAAAATTAAAGGCTTCTTATGTAACCAATAAATGCTTAATTTCTTGGAGTAATATTTTTTATTTAATTTATTGCTTATTGTTTGCTGTCTTCTATAACTAGCATATAAGGACCAATGTTAAACTAAAATGGCTATATCAAATACTTAGGATTTAACACTATCTAGTTTTTGTAGTCAATAAATATGTTTGTTTTTTTGAAAATAAGGCTCCCATAGCTTGCTTTGATACTTTAATTGATTCCTATTTCCAAAATTATTTAATTATTTTTTGGAGTAGAAAAACTTTTAATTTCATAATTTTCTGATGGAACTTCACTGATAGAGAGTTAGAATATATTAATTATTCCATTTTAAGAAATTATTTCACCAAGGAGATAAACATCTGTTTCAAAATCAATCTAAATTTTATACTACCCATTATACGAGTTTAAGTTGTAATCAAGGTTAAAAAGTCCATAACAGCTACTCCCTTTTATTGGGTCAGATACTATATCACTTCCTTACTAACACGTGCATTAATGTTTTGCATCCAAAATTTAATTGTTTTAGCATCTTAAACAATTTTACTTCGTTGGCCCGTTGCAAGTTAAGCATAGATCATGACACTCTGTGCATTTTTAAGAGATTTAGTCATAATATTAGTGGGATTAGCATTATAGGCAATTAAGATTGCTATTATTAGGATCATCATAAAATCCTTCAGGACATTAGCAGCTAGGAGGATTAATCCTATTTCCCTTACACTGTAGGCAATTTTCACTTGAGTATTAGCATGTTTAGCATTTATTTTTGCAAACAATTGGCTCACATTCATTTTAAACTGGATCAGTAGGTTTATTTTAAAAAAATTTAGGGTCACATTAACATATTGGAGGGTTTATTCTACCTTGACTACAATTTATACAGCTTGCAGAATCAAAGCATGAAGAACATTACTTTTAGCAATCTAAAAATAACTTAAAATTTTAATTCAAATAAAAAATATTTTACCTTGACAGTTATAGGAGCTATCTAAGTACTAGTTATTAAAGGGACAGTTACAATGAGGGAGCACTTAAATATCTTATTTACAAGTGAGACAATTTTTAGGGTCTCCTGAACATGTCTTACAAGTTGGAGAGCAATCTAATTTGTAAAAAATTAATAAAAAAATATATTAAATAACAAACAAAAATTACATTTGCATTTTTTTATTGATTATTCAAAATACATTCCATCTTTGCATTAACATTTATTTAAAGGATCCATCATAGGATCTAAACATTTGTTGCATACACTTAAATTAGTATATAAGATTTCAATACAATTAGGTATTATCAAGTTTGAGTCTTAGCATCTTAAATTAGCAGGATTATAAAAGTATAGAGTTTAATTAAGTGTCCTATTGAGATTACATTAGTCGTTGGGTATGGCTTAGTTATTCAAAAGTGAATACCCTTACTTTGGAAGTATGCAAGTCATATTTAATCTATTTATATAGATAAAGCAAGGATCGCTTAGATCATAGTCGAGGTAATAAAATCCTTGTAAGTAAAGCTCAAGGTTGTTAAAATAAAAAATAGGAGAAGCTAAATTATCTATTTGCTATCCAATTTAAAAGTTTAAATATTAAGGATATAGATAATAATGTATGGAGCTTTATATTTCTATTTCTTCAGTTTAATAATTGAGCACAACATTGAATTTGACAGTTTGTAAATAAAATGAGTAGTAAAAAGATTCTACTGTTACAACTAATTTTATTTATTAGAATAAATAAATAATTTTTATAAAATGAATGTATTTACAGAAAAAATTGGAATTTGTTGAGCTAAATCTGACATATTTAAGCAATTAACAAACCTGTTAGACACAAATTTCAAGTTTAGGTAGTAAATCAAATAGGCTTTAAACAAATCTAAATTGAACAAGTTTTATGTTCAAATACATTATAGATAAAAAAGTATAATCATAGGTTGAAACAGAGAAGGGTTTCATATTTAGAGAAATAGCAAATATATTAGAATTAAGCTGTGATGCTAAGTAGGCAGTTGCTGGATATTAAGAATCAACTAAAAACCCATATATTTAACTAAATTACTTATTGAAGACAGAGTAGGAAAAGAATTACAAAGAATTATAAATATTTATGACCATATAAACACTTGTAAATATATCACTTTTGTAGTTACTAAAATCTAAATTAAAAACTTTTATTAGATCTTAATAAGACTATCTTTGGACTACAGTCGCAAATGTTGTCATGCTTCGATGACCTAATTTAAAAAAGAAAATAGCTATAATTAGAAATTTTGAAATTTATTATAACCTTAGATTATCCAATTATTGATATTCAAAAATTAGCCACAGAATATTTTTGATTGAAGAAAATTTGGAGATGCCATTGCAAATATAAGTGATGGGTCAACTAATATATTTTTTATTGGTTAACTAATTTATTAATAGTAATAAGAAACAGGGTTATTTTTTAGTTTTACAATAAGAGAGACGTCTTTTAAATTAGTTGAAAGCCCAATCCAAATTTATTAACCATTTTCAACAGGTGCATAAAAAAGCTACTGATTAGCCCCAAAGACCAAACAAAGAGAAATTCCTAACATACTATTACTCTAATCAACAAATGCTACTAAAGAAAATATATGCACATTTTCATCAACCATATAAAAAATAGTGTAAATATCCCCAAGTACTAAAGGAGCAGAGATGTTTAAGATAAAGTTAAGAGAAATAAAAAAAGAAATAGAACCACTTTTTATTTTAAAAAACTAATTTTTAACAGTAAAGTCTTGTATCGAGTAGGAATTAGGATTTTTACAATCAACTAAAGTTTATTTAAATGTAATCTAAGCACTTTAATAACTTAGAATCTTCAATTATTAATTTAGGCATTATTTACCATCATCGAAAAGACCTTAGCTACATTTCCCTATTTTATTAAAATTAATTATTTCTTTTATTATAAAAGAATTTATCAAAGTATAATAGATAGATAGAAATAAATTTTAATTTATTTACCATCACTTCCTCTAGGAAAAAGAAATTCTTTGCATTAAGTGGCTGAAGAACATGTTATGCAGTATTACGGGCAGGGTAAACAACTGGTTCCATTGAAATATTGTCCATCAGGGCAATCACAATTGCTTTGGAATTCTGCTAATTAAAACTGTTAGCAAGATTTCTATTAAGGAGACCACTCACAAGTCTGCCATGATGCTTGTAAAGAAGAGAAGTCTGCCTAATTGCATGAGCTTTCACATGTATACTTTTGTTTATCTTATTTGATAAAATCACCATCATTTAAGCACATAATACAGTCATTACCATCTAAATTCATCTGCATAGAACAATTTGAACAAGCTTAAAAAAAGGTTCCCTGATAAATTTTGATTGATCTTTAATTATAAATAAAATTGAGTAACGAAAATAAATAACAATTATTACTTAACTAAAATTTCTCTGTTTGTAACCATATTTGGATCATTAATGTTAATACTCAAGTTTCCTAGAGAAAACCTTACAGTGCCAATTAATACTTGATTTTAATACGTTTAAGTGAATATTATCTTGCTGTCCAAATAAACAGTTTTCTAAATTTAACTGAATTATTGAGATAGTACTATTGTGATTCTGTACCATGTATTAAATGAAATTTGGTAATATATACTACCTTACGAGTAAAAAGAGTCCTGTAAGTAAAAAAGAGTCCCAATTTGTTAAATGCTCATCAAGTAAATAAATTGTTAAGATGAAATCTGTTAAATACTACAAAAATATGGACTAGAATTTTGTATATTACCATTAAATCTTATATCAAACTAGATTAATAAACCTCTACTTTCGTCAAAATAAAATGGCCCTACGTTTATATAATCGTTAGTCAATAATTATAATACATTTTAATAGCTAGGATTCTTTTTTGTTATGTAAATATATTGTTTATTATAGACTGCTCTGTTTATTTATATGCTACTTAACCAATAGATAACTTAGAAGTTAATTTGTAGAACCAAATTTGCTTGATATTACATTTCTTGAGGAGATGTTTAATATGAAGGACCTTAGCTTTAATGATTAGCTATTCCTATGAATACTGTAACCTTAAAAATATTAATTTAATTTAAAAAATAATTCAAAATAATAATTATTAATAAATACATGATTAGAGACTCCACAAATCGAGCAAAGTGGAAATATAGATGAATTTCCATAAGATAATTAAAACTAGTTATTATCAAATTTAAGCATACTGTTAGATAATATCTATCCTTATTAGTACGTATATACTGGATTGTAGACTGAATATGCTGTTTAAATATAATAATAGATATAACTAAAAGGTAGGTTATCCTAATTCAGTCTTATTCCTATTTTCAAGAAAAACCAATTATCTTAAAGTAGATACTCGAAAAGATTAATCAAACTAACACTTTATCTAGACTAATTTAAAAATTTAACATAAACTAAAGATTGGCTTGGATTGTAGGATACTGTTATTAAGTTTTTCTAATTATCACTCATAGCTTGCATGATTAAATACTCTTGGTTAAGATTACCAAATAATCTATACCATCCTACAACTGTTAATTATGAAATATCAATAGCTTAATCACTTAAGATTTTTTCTCCTTAAAAAGCTGAAATTGCAGATGGTCTCTGGCAACCAAAGTATGTCATTTTAGAAATTAATCTTTTGATTCCGCAAGGAGCGCTTTAGCACCTAGAAAAATTGACAAACTAAACTAAAAACAGCAACAACAAATAAATAATCAGCATTTTTTTAATCATTTATTTATTGCTTTAATTTATTTATCTTACTAATTTCAAAAATTTAATTTTTAATTCTTTTTTTAGATTTTATCTTAATAAAAATATTGATTAATTCATTATATATTTATTAAGATCAAACTTGAATTAAAAAAAATATTAGGTTATTTATAAATTTCTAAATATCAAATTACATTTCTTGTGAAATCTGTCAATGATTAAAATTTATTATCAAACTTTTTAAAATACATTTTAGTGCTTTTAAAATTTTGGTTTAATTAAAATTTGGTTAAGAACAAAAACCCATTTTCCTCAGTAATTATTGATATTTTAAATTAAAAAAAAATAAATGAATGAATAAGAAAGTTTTTATTTTGAGCAATTAATTTAAACACACAAAAAATAAATTATAATTATTATTTTTATTATTATTATTATTATTATTATTATTATATAGAAACTCCTTTTGCTGAAATAAATATTTTTTTATTTCTTCAAATATAAGAGAATTAACCTCACTGTAGAATATCCTAAATTGACTAATTTTATGTGAAATTATTTTTAAAAATAAAAACAAGACAATTTTTTATTACTTGAGAAATAAAATGATTAAAACTTTTAATTGCTGTTTTTAGTAATTACATATTTTTTAAATTTAACTATTTATTTAAAAAACGCATTCTTAAAGTAAATATGCTGGTTTAATCTTTTTTATATTAGTTATATTTTAAGATTTTAACTTAAGTTAATAAAGGATTATTATCAAGTTATAAATAGTCCTAAAATAAATAATTTTAGAGTAGTTTATTGTTTATTTTAATAAAATTTATGTTTAAAATTTTTATCACTTTGATTAGCCATGAGGATCTTGATATAACACTTCGAAAAATTATAATTCATCTATTTAAAAAAATAAGTAAAAATTTAAAAAAATGATGTTTGAGGAAAAAATATTACTTTCATATTTGTTAACTTTGTATTCTTGAAATTGAGAAATATTAACATTAATTTAAGAGACCTGCCAATTATTTAGTTAAATATTCAAAATGGATATTAAATTTTTCAGTAACTTCAATGATTTTCTTGTTGAATGTACATCAAAGTAAGTAATTTTATCATATTTTTTATATTCATTTTAGTTATCGTAAGGAAATAATTCATAATTTAAGCTTTTTAAACAAGATATTAGGGCTTTTTAATTTTTTCCTTTTTGATAATTAAATAAAGCCTATTATAAATAATATTTTTATTGAAAAATATGCTTTAATTATGCCTAATTCGTATTTAGACCTTCATCTATTTTTTTTATTTGCTTCTTTAATACTGAAAAGAACTATTCTGTTAAATAAAAAATATTATATTATCTAACTTGTGGAGGAAAAAAATGTACTTATAATGAAATTTCTTCCAGGTGTAAGCATTCTGCACTTTATTAGTAAAAGATAACATAGGCAGATGTAAATATTTTAGTCATCTGCTTTGCATTAGCAACTTTATTAATTGATAAAATAAATATTAATTGCTTCTTCTATAAGATCTATTGCTTAGGTTATTAATAACTTGTTGTTATATTTTAAATTCTCAAGGTTTAAATCATAATTTGATTTATGCTTAATCTAGAATTTTTGAGAAAAATAAAAAGAACTGTTTATCCAACTTACATCTTCAAGCTTATTTAATTGCTTACTATCATTTGCACATACTATAGATAAACTTAGATTTGCTTAGTTTTCTATGTAATCTTTTTTAATGCTATCTTATCTATTAATTTACTCTAAATCATTTTAATAATTTGAGAATTATTAAAAACCTTAGTATTAGTAATTTGTTCGATGCTATTAATGTTTACAATTCAAATATAGAAGATTTGCTAATTAATACTTCTTATTTGCAAGCATTTTCAAATAATTTCTATAATCTGAATCTAAACTCATTTATTTATAGAGTTCTTATTAATTACAAGAACCCATTTTAAATGATTCATTTTTAAAATAGCATTAAAGCACATTTACACTTATTTAATGAGACTAATTCATGTAATTTAGGGCTGTTACAAATTTTCTTTAATGCAGATTAATTATTGCTAAATTATTTAAACTAAAAAATTTAAATTTTAAAAATAATTAATTTATAAAATTGAAAATAATTACCACATTGATATTCCTTAATCATGCTGTAGAATTTGAAATATGCTTAGTTGTTATTAATATTTCTATTCAATTTCTTGGAAATTAACATAGTTTTATGATTTTACAAATTCTTAAAAAACTATTTGTTAAATATTTAATACAACCTAGTTGATAGCACTTATTAAATTCTTTAACTCATACTAAGTTTTTAGTTTTCCTTTCTAAACCATTTTGTAAAACTTATAAATGCTAAATTAATCAATTAGATAAAATTATTAAATTGTTTTTAACAAAAATATTAAGATAAAAAGTCATTTTGCAATAACATAATAAATCTAATGAATTATTTTTGAAGTAAAGAAAAAAAATGATTAAATTGAAAAGCGATAAAATTACTTTTGATTGTCTGATTTATTTAAAAATTTGGAAACAATTTAAATTGGCTTATTAAAATTAAATTTTAAGAAATTGTGGAGCAAAGTTAAAAGTACTATGGTGATTAAGAAAAATAAAGCTAAAACCAATCCTAAAATCACACTAACAAACTAGGCTATTCCTTAAAGTAATTTTTAGATATCATAATTTAATTTATCCAAAGAAAAAGCTTTTGAGTAGTAGGCTACAGCATAACTTTTCTGCTCTTTAAAGTTTCCAACGCAAACATTAATTGATTAAAAGATATTAATATATCCTGTTTGATTTTTATAAATTATTCTTTGATAGTATTTAGTATTATTAAATAAGCAATTGTCTTCATATTCTATGTACTGGCTCATAAATTAAGTTTTTTAAATATATTCATCTCTTTCAATCTAATTATTAGTAGAATTTTTAAATTCTACATCTAAAATATACTATGCATCTATAACTATTTTAAAACCAAATAAATTTTAATCAACACTTAAATAAATAAATAAACATCAAATTGAAGTTAATTAAATATTAATTGTAATATTTTTTATTTTTAGTTTTTAAATAATATATTTTTGTTATAAATTTAATTGTAATTAATATGTTTACATCTATTCATTTAAGGATGTGCTATTACTATTCTGTTATTTTTATTATCACTTACCTAAGAGGTTACTAAGTAAGAATATTCGAATTGTGTATTCATCATAAATTTGTTTTGCAAACCACCAAGAGAGATATCTATAGCTACAACAGCATCCTACTAATAGTTTAAATCGTCTTACATTGAATTTAATGTTCTGTTTGAGTTAGGAAATACTATTTTATAAACAAAAGTAGATTCTAACTCACCTAATGTTATATCGACCCCAGGCTCTTAAAAATACCTTTTTAAATTAAAAACTAATTTGTTAAGTTTTAAAAATTGTTTTTTTATTTACGCTGAAAAAGTTTTATTTGAATCAATGTACCATTGTCTGCATCTCCAGTCGATTGGAAAGAGACGTTTAGTGTTATAATAAGGGCAAGAGCAAGGATTAGTGTTATTTCCACAAGTTTTTAATTTATAATCTTTATATAGAAACCCATCAAACTAATCTGCTGATGTAAAAGCATACTTGTGATAATTGTTATTAACCCTATTACAAGTAAAAGGTCCACCGTAAAATGTATTATTTAATAAAGGCTGAGCTAGCAACTTTCTCCTATTAATAAATCAATGAAGGATTTATATGAAAAGATAAATATTATTACCCCATATAGCTGTCTTAGAGCATTCCATCTTCATTATGAACTATATATATGCTCGTAGTTTATATAATATTTTGTTATTAGTTTGACATATAAGTAATAGAAAATACTCTTTATAAATCAACTTTTATTATTTTTTCCTTAGTTTCATTAGGCAGATTTTCCCAAATATTTTAATTTGGGTTACTCCATGTAGAAAATTAAGATTTCTCTTTAAATTGTAAAACAAATTAAAAAAATTTTAAATTAAATTAAATTCATTACCATATTAAGCATACATTCTATTAGGGTCGATTTAATTTAAATAATTATCAAAATTTGACAAACAGTCTTAATCAAATCCACACAAATGGTATGTGTTACAATAATCATCTAAAACATTATCGTTTGCTGCCAAAAAATTTGCTTTAGTTTAATTTACAGAATACCTATATGGCTGCTTATCTTGCCAAGACACTGATTTTTTTATATAAAATATACATTAACAAATTTGTAAGTAGATTTTATATTTTTATACCAAGATCATCATAAATTATATTTACTAAAGCATTCTTTTATAGCTATCCTATTAGTAAGGTCTAACTTGCTATCCTTTGAAATTCAATTTGTAAAATGATCTTATCGGAAAAGGACATAAACAGGATATATTATGTATAGACTGATTAAATGTACTATTCTAAGCTAATTTAACTATTTATAAATATAATTTTCATTTATTGTTCAATATTTAAATAAAAAGTTCTACATTTCATTTGATGAATAGTAAATCAATAAAAACCCATGAAGGAAAAACCATAAAGCAATACAAAACAGATATGGTAAAAATAAAGTAAATAGCCTTTTTCTATATTCGTTTATAAATCTTTTTTTCTATAAAGAATCTTTCATAACTCTTTCTGTAGTAATTATTTTTTCTTTTTTAAAATAACAGATTATAATACACAATAAATTATTAATTAATTTTTCAAGTGAATCAAAACTAATAAGGATACTTATTTATATATTTAATAAATAATAAATAGTTATTGTTATAGTTTTCAAATATTATTTTTTTTATTACAATTGATAGTTTAAAGATTATATTCTTTTAAAATTTAAATATTTCTTCTTTATAATAGCCATATTTTTAATTTTAACATATTTGATTACATAAAATAAATAAATACCTATAACAATTAGAGAAGGATTATTAAGTTTAGTAAAAGTTCATAATTATATTTTTCAAATATCTTTTAATATTAATAAATAGTTTTGATATTATTTGTTACATCAATAAATAAATATTCCTTATTTTAAAAAATAATATTTAGATCCAACCTAAATTAAATAGATTCATTTTAATAAATAACAAATCTAAAGCTATGTAAGAAATTTATTTAATTATTTATTATAATAACTAATCAATATTAACACTCTTCATTACATAGATTTGTATTTCCATAAATTATTATTAAATTTAACTTTTCGGAACCAAGTAGTTTTTTTTTTTTTGTTTTAAAATATTTATCAATATTTGTAAAAAAATGCAAAGAAATTTAACATATAAAATAAATTTGAAAATATTTACAATTCTATTTATATTATTTAGTTTATTTAAATAATTTTTTATTCATAAATGTTTTTTGAAATAAGATTTAACATAAGGGTTATCAAGCAATACATTTATGTCTATTAAATCAAGCAACTACTTAGTTTGATAAGATTTATTATTAATATAGGCAAAGAAACCTCTCCAACCTAGCACAGAAATTAGTATTATAATAATAAATTATATAGTTATTATAGTCAGTGTGAGATTAAAATTATAATCATATTGTAGTTTGTAAGTTTATAAAACAAATTAATGGACAATTTTATTAATAAGCAGAGAATACTGTAGGAACTCATACTCTTAATATATTTTTTGATCTTGTTGCATTGAATTAAGAGTACTCATAAACACTTTTAGATTGTTTGAAAGAGCGGCAGAGTAAAAGGTATCAAAAATCTAGCTGATATACTTAAAAGACATCAAGAGACCTTTTTAATAAATACCTTTACCTAATGTGTTGCATTTTATAGGATCAATTTGAACCTGTTCGATATAGTTTTATTCTGGATCGAAAATTGTTGTGCATATATTCTAATTAAAAATAGGGTAGAGATAACTCTTATATAATTACTAAGCTTAACCATCGTAGCTTTCAAACTCAGATAATGATCCAACTAACTTATTTAAAAGATTACTTGTTTAATTTCTAGCTGCATATGATTTATCAAATAAATCATGTAGAGTAGCTTTAGGGGTTTAAGGATTCAAAAGATAGAAGGTTAGCATGTATTTAAGGTTCATAAGTTATGTGATATTGTCATAATAAGAGTTAAAATTTGCTGTTTATTTAAAATAAAGTTAATAATTTAATGAATTCCTTCCTATAAAAGCTTTAAAGTGATTTGTAATAAAAATAAAATTATTTATTCAATTTTAAATAAAATGAAAAAGTTTAAAAAACGATTTTACTTAAAAAGCCTAGATTTTTTCTGAAACTCTCTATTTGAATTTGAGTGATAATAAAGTTAGATATAGGATAAAACTAGTTTAAAACTAAACAAATAAGTATTCCTATGTTTATCCTGCAGTTGAATCTAGATATTTTATTAGTCCTACTCACACTTTTCTTTTTCTTCAAATCTTTCCCTAATGTACTTGCTGAGAATACATTGCTTTAGAAGCCTAATTAACTTTTTTAACCTTAACTTTAAATTTGACCTTAAGCTTGTGTTAAATTTCTAGTGTATTGAATTTAAATATCCTAAGTGAAAAATCTTCCAACATTTTACTTATTTTTTCTCATTTGATCTGAATGCTCTTGCTTTTCGTGATACTTGTTCAGAGATTTTACCATAAGATAAATTTTATCAGTGGGAACTGTTGCAAATAGTCTTAAAATTTTTTCTCTCTATATTTAACTGTAGGCGTAGATTGGAATAATAGAAAAAGAGAAGACTAAAGTAACAACACTAATCAGAATCAATTGCATTTAGATCAAATATCTGCTGTGATCTTGATATGCTTAGAAAATGTCATTATTTTATTCATAAACATCATCTAGAGCTTAATAAATTCTATCAGAGTTAATTTGACCTGCTTTAAAATTATATTGTTAACTATCTAAAAGAGTTGACATATAATACACATAATTATTAAAGTATGTTATCAGGTATGAGAGTTTAGTGCTAGTATTTGAATACTATAAAGGATTCATAGTATTTGGTATTGTATGATTTATTTAATAATTATCTACAATATTAAAGACATCTATCTATTATGGATCTCCAGAATACAGCTCAATAGTTAAATTCTTGTAAGCTGAATTCATATACTTATTTGTGAACAGAACTAGTCCATACGAGTATTTCTAATCATATAGGGTCGGGAGATAATAAATTTTAGACATAATGCTAGCCAAATATATTTAATTACCAAATACAAGTAGAGAAAATCTCTTAACTTGATATACCCAGAATATTTCATTAAAATTCTTTCTTTATCTGCTTTGATCAACTGTTTAGCTGTAGTAGCAGATGAAATTAAGTACAAATATTGTAATTAAAGAGAATATTCCTAAAAAATTTATCAATTTTAATCCATTAGAAGATTGCTTGGACCTTATTGTATGTATAATTTGTTACCTTTTTTAATTTAGAAAATATTTATAAATAAAATGTTTGAATTATTTGATTGTTTTAGAATAATTTATTTGAAATTTTAAAGATGTTATTGCTATAAAAATTACATAGAAGATGATTTGGAATATTAGCTGGATTAAGTACTGTTATTGTCTTTATCTTCTTTTGCATTTAAATTATTTTTATCCTAATCTTATGAAGATTTTTTATCATGCGATAATTAATTTTCAGAATGATTTTTAAGATTAATTAAATTTTGTGTTACTATTTTTAACTTATCAGAAATAGAAACTTCCATTTTTTTAGTAGAATGAAAAAAGCTTTATACTTTTTAGGGGCTGCTGTAATCATCTTCTACAGAATACTCTATTATTGGTTTGCTAAGAATTTTATTTTCTCCTTTTTGAAGAATTTGTTTTTGTGAGTCAAATAGATTATTTTATGCCTTTCTGTTAGTTGACTAGGGAGAAAAGCAAATTCCTGTCTCATTACTGAACATTTAAATACTACGATTTGAATCTAAATTGACAAGAAATTCGTTTTCTGGATCATTTATTTTCCTTGCTTGATGGATAGTGGTTGATTGTATTGATTTTTCAGAGTTTAATTTGTTTATTTGAGCTTTTTAATTATTGTCTACATATTGAATTTTAGTTAAAGAAAACTATTTAGCTTAATTAATGTAATGATTATCCTAAAACAAAAGCTTTTTTTAAGAATCCTCTTAAAAAACTTTAGAACTACCTTTTTTGCCTTTTAGAATTGGCGAATTCAAATTTATGTCAACAAAACTTATTTTTTAGTGATAAGAATCATTCTTAATTATATTATTCTCTTCTTCGTTGGAATCATCATCAAATTCTTCAAAATTTTACTTATAAATGCTTGTTTTAGAAGCTAGATGCGGTAAAGAAATAAAATGTTCGGAATTCATATTTAATAATCTAAGTCCAGCGTCAAAAGTTGCTTTGATAAATTCAGCGTCCATAAATTCAAGTATTTAATATTAAAAATTCCTTATTGCGTCTTTTTTTTGTTTAACTTAAATTAAGGGCCTCAAAGCAATTACTTAATATTAAATAAATGGATAAAAAGAATTATTATTTGGATAAAAAGCAAATTTGATTTAAAATAAACTCATATGAATCAAATTGGAAAATAAATTTTCATCAAATTTATCCCTATCTATTAGAGCTTCATTTAATGAACCAGGCTGAACAACAATAGCTTCATATATTTTTCCAGGCACACCTTTTTCTACTATTTGCTTGAGCATAATAATGATATTAGATAACTTAATTAATTTCAACTCACTTTATTTGATGTGATCAGAAAATATTGTTTCATAAAATTAGCGGTCTAATAAACTAATTTGTAAATTTTGTTAGAGAGAAGAGCTCATTAAATATATGCTATCATTTATTATTTGTTGTAACCAGCCGCACGCACCTAATTCGTCATTCCCTATCATGCACATTTAAATTTTTAATTTGTAAGGGATAGACCAACCATCCTTGTCTTTTCCTAGCAATAGAGGAAATTCTTTTATTTCTTCTTTTAGCTTCTTTTTTTCGAGGCAGTCTATAAGAATATTTTAATGAACTTGCGCAATTTAATTAGGCATTATTAAACCTAAATCTTTCCCAATTACCTGCATGTTATTTTACGCTACAGGAACCACATCACAAAAATTTTTGGCTACTTTGACTATTTTACCAACTTCAGATAGCATAGATACATAAACAGCTGTTGAATCGTCTGAGTAAAAATAAACATGATTTTTATAACCATTTCCATTTTTACGTTCTTTCTAATACAATCTAGTAAAATATCTATCAAAAGTTAAACATTCTTCGAATCCTTCACAAAGAACCTACAAAGGAATACTTAAACAATTTATATTAAATATATTTATCAAATATTGTTGCAGATTTTTTCTGTTATTTTATAAATCTTTAGCTTGAAATTCAATTTATCTCAAGTCGATAAAATCTTAACTCATCAAAGTAAGAAGCATATATTTCTTATTCAAACAATTCTTATATAACTCTGTGCATTCTTCTATCAGCTCATCAAAGCGGATGACATTCATAATCTTTGGCTAGTCTATATGTTAAATTTTTTAGGCGTCTAGCTTAAACTCATCAGAGGCTAGCTGAGTAAAATAATGCAACTGCTGCTTTTAAATCAATGAGGCTTTATTATTTAGCTTATACTTAATCTATAAGATTTCTCTAAAAAACATGGTTTGGTTTTCAAAAGCATTAATTAAGAAAGCCAAATAGCTAAAATAAAATTGATTTAATTAATTTTTATTTTTTTCAATAATTTTCCTGTAACCTTCCAAAATATAATAAAGAAGGTACTATTTTCTTGTTTCTTCGTTTAGTAAATCATTGTTATTCAAGCTTTGCTTTTCTATCTGATTATTATTAAAAAGTAAAATTGCTTAAAAACTCTTCGTTTTTTAGATTATAACAAATAAAAATCAAAAATTAAGTAAGCACCTCTTAAATAAAAATACTTAGCTTTTACCAAAAGCTATAGCTTTCACAAAAAAATTTTATTTTTTAAGTTACTCATTTCAAAAAGCATTGATTAATTGAGGGATTATTTTAATTTTTATAATTCCCATCAGCTTTATTTGATTGAAAATTTATTTTAAATTTTGAATATTTTTCATCAATCTTTCTATTTTACTGTATGTAACAAAATACAAATAGAAGATCTATTTTTACTATAGAAAAAGTTTTGAAGTATTTTTTAATTTCTATTTTCCTAGGTAGCAAAACTTAAAATTTGATTTTTTGTATTTCGAAATTTTATATTGAAAATTAATTTACCTCATCCTAGCAAAAGCATTTGGGATATTAGTAGCATTATTGATGATGTTCTGCAATTATTTCTGTTAAAACAAATGTTTTTGTTGAAGAAACAAAATTTTTGAGAGAACAATTAACATTTTAGTATAAATATCTAAGGTGTAAATCCATATTTTGCATAAAAGAATCACTAATGTTAGATTTTTATTATAAATTTTGCTTTATGGTGAAATTTAATTAAGAAATTTGATTGATTTTAACTTCATGAATAACTATTCCTAAGTAGAATGTTAAAGGGATACAGCATGAATAAATGACAATGAAATCAATCTATGAGCTTATTTACTAAAATATTATTACTACAATTGAAATATAAACGTTGGTAGTTGTTAATCCAATATCAACTGATTGAGCTTAAAAATCATTGAGGGGATGGTAGAAAAACTGAAAAAGCAGATTTACTAAATTGTATGTTAGCGCAATAAAAGGTAGAGTTTAATAGTTCGAATATATTGATAAAAAGGATACTAAAATTTGCAGAAAAAATAAGATTATTTCAATCTTAAAGCTTTTTTTCGAAAGATAATCTTTCACAGTAAATCTATGGTCATAATCGCTCAATATAATTGCTAATTCTATTTATTTAAGTAAAATAAAAAAAATTGATTAAGCTGTCATCTTTTATAAATAAATTTATTCCTCCTATGTAAATGCCAAAAATAATGATAATAATTAAAAGGAGTAAGTAAGTAATTAGATTTCATTATCAGAGCAGAAATCAAAAATTTTTTAACAAAAATTTGTTTAAAGAAACTTTTAGTTGGTAAAAATTTAATCCAGTATTAATTAATACAAAAAATCATTGTGCGATCTCATACTCTAATTTAGATTACTTTTAAAGGATGTTTTCAAAATTATTTTTAATTCAAGTGTTTGCTTTTGCAAAATTAAAATAAAGACTATAACCAAATTATATTACCTAAAATAATTGTAAGCACTACATTTATTACTTGTAAAACGAATATCCCATTTTTTGCTTGTAGGTTTATATAGATAGATGCTACGAATATACTGTATGGATACATTTTAAGCAAGAAGGAGATAAAACGATAAGCCTTTATCTTTACTTCAAAAAAGTATAATAATAAAGCAAAGGTGATAATAATAAATAATAAAATATTTAAAATTAATATCAAATAGATTAAAAAGTTTGTCAAGCCTTCAGGCCATTCGCCTACTATAAACCACTTCGTAAATCTATTATTAGATAGTTGATAATTGCTACTATGCTCATAGAATTTAGCATTAAAATTAAATAAGACGACTGATGCTTAGCGCATAAGTAGTAGAATCATACTAAAAAATAGTGGTCTATCATAGCTATCTAAATATGTATGAGCTTACTCAACAAAAAAATCTACACATTTCTTCTTTAAAAACCCTTAGGAGTCCTTTAAATTCTTTCCTTGTTGATTCTTTTGTTCTTTCATTTTACTTTCTATCTTTATTTATTTATTTAGATTTTTTTAATAAATAATTTATAACCAAATATCAAATCTATTAATTAAAAAAGTTTTTTCTCTTCACAAAAACTAAACAAATTATTTAGTAAACTATCTATTGGCTATGAGGTATTTACATTTTGAAAATAAAAAGAAACTCTTATGGAAGATTAGTAAATTAACCTTGAACGATACTTACTTTTTTGTTGCCAAATTAACAACTTTTAGCTGCCTATTAATCTTAAATTAAAATATTGAAATACTTTCACAAATTAAAACCAATCCACTTACCAAAAATAAAATAATATTTTAAATTTAAGAATAAAATTTATATCCTGATTATACTAATAAAAAACATTAAATTTATTTAAATAGTGAAAAATAAATTTCAATTACAATTATAATAAAAATAAAATTAAACAATTAATAAGAAAATCTTTAAGCCTATTTTAAGTACAATAAAATGTAATAAAATTACAAATTAAAATAAAAAAATATTTTTTTAAAAACAAAAAATAAAAGTATTTATTAATGAATAGTAAAATTTTTCTAATTCACTATGATTAAATTTGAAAAATAAATTCATACATAAATCATTAATTTAAGATTAATAAAATTATCTAATCTTTTAAATATAACTTTGTAATATGCTAACTGATTTTACCATTTTGGTTTTCAATAAAAAATACAATTATTCTATTCAAATTCAAAATTTTATATTATTTTGGGTGTTTATTGATAGCTTTTAGTGTAATGAATGGTAAATATTAGCTATACATATTTTACGAGTTAAAATTAATCTTGAAACTTAGGTTACACAGAAACAAAATAAGAAAAAATATGTTTTTATTTATTTAGACTATTTTTTATGCTGTAAAATTAATTAAATAATATTAATTTTGTTTTGACTGTAAAGTAAACTATTGAAATATCACCATCCCTTTAAACCATACATTTGGATAAAAATAAGATATGTTTAATTTTAAATTTAAGAGTAATTTTATTCTCTGATGATATTAACAAAACATTAAATTTTGTAAAAAGTGTACTGTCAATCTATATTATCATTAAAAAAAACGATTAAAGATGGAATATATGAAAGAACCCGAATTAATCTAATTCAAATACATAAAAATAAATAAAATTACAATTCAAAATTATAAAATATTATTCAGATAAATTTAAACTTAAGTATTTATTAAGCAAAAATAAAAATGTATCAAATTTTATTTACAAAATAACTTCACAATAAATAAATTGAACAAAGACTTTAATTTATTCAACAATAAAATTTCAGCTTTCATAGAATGTCTAATATATTTTAATTTGAATTTTTAATATAAAATTATATAAATAATAGATAGTAAATATTATCCGTAGTAAATTATTATAAATTACTCTTTAAAAGGGAAACCTTTAATGTTATAAAATTATATTAAACTTTGTAATAGCTAAAATTAAAAGTGTATATTACAAAAAAACAAAATAAATAATCTATGATTTTATTACTATTTTATAAATCGATTGTTTAGAATAGAAAAGAGTAAAAATTTAAAGTAATAAATATTAGGGTAATTATTTTCTATGTTTATTAAATAAGAAAAATAAAGTTTTAACTATTTTTTAGTAAAAATAACTCAGCTGGATATTGTAATAAAATAAAATTAAAAAAATAAAATAATAAAATTCATAAAAAAAATAAAAATTATTTTTTTAATTTGAAATTTAAGCTAAGAATTTAATTTTTGTTAAAAGATTTGATAATAATCCTAAAATATTTGGTTAATTATTTTAGATAAAAAAGTTTCTTATATAAATCTATGTTTGTTCAAAATATTTTAAAATGTTTAATAGCTTCATATTTATTTTAAGTAAAAAATTATGCTTAGACATTTTTTGTATTTTATTTTATTAATATTAATTTAATTAAAATTAATTAATTTTAACTTTCTTTTATTATCATTTAATATTTATTAAAGATCATATTAGTGTTGTTTCTATATTATCTAAATTTTATTTATCTCTCATCAATATTTCATATTACTAATTTATTTGATGTTTCCAATCTAATTTTAGCAAAAACCTTGTTTGAAGAGTAAAAATTACTATGATTGCTACACATAAGGAACTCCAAAATCCTACCACTCCATAACCCAAAAGGTATCCAAATGTGAAACTTAGAGAGTTTCCTACAAAATAAAAGCTAATGATAAAATATTTAATACAAAGTCTACCTTCTCCTAATGCTTTAAGAATACCTGCTTAAGCGCCTTACAAGTAATCAAAAAGTAAAAAATACTTATGAACATTTAATACCCTCAAAAAATGGTAAATAATTTTATCATCACTTGAGTAAAGATGAGCAATATCTTCACCAAAAAATTGATAGACAATTACAAGTACTATAGACTATAAACCTAAAACTACATAAGAAATTTTGAAGTAGTTTTTTGCTTTAACAATATTTTTTTCTCCTACTGCATTAGATATTAATGTGCAGAGAGCACCACCCACACCTAGTGAGATGCTAAAGAAAAGACCAGATAAGTTACTGTATAAAACATGTGCATTAAACTAATCTTTCAATTAAAGAGATCCAAGTAATAATGAGTTGAATTCAAAACAAATAGAATCTATTTCACTTGGAAGGGCTATATGCAAGCAAAAAACAATGTAATTTTTATAATTTTTTTTGATTAGTTAGAAGTCAAAATGAGGTTTTATATCTATCTATTTTTTTCTAGCATAGTATAAAATTAAAAATAACATGCTAAAATAACTTATATTAGTTGATATTATTATTCCTGTAAATCCATAATCTAAGCTGGTTACAAATATCAAGCTGCTTATAAATTACACTATAATAGAGATAAATTGCATAAACATTGGTTCGTTGAACATACCATAAGCATTAAACACAACTCTAATAAGATCAAAAGTGAACATACAAGCTAAGCCAGGAAGAATTCCAACAAAGTAAACCCAAGCATAGTGAGAAATGTCAGCATTTTATCCAATGGCTACTAGCAGTTATTCTAAAATTAGTGATAAGAATACTAGATAGCTAAAAATAATCATAAGAGTGAATATTCCTTTATTGTAGTAATCTTTCATAAGTTCAATTGAATTGGATCCTAAAGCTCTAGCAACTAAAGAGCCGCAACCTTAATTTAAACCAAAAGTGAAAAAAAATGCGAGACAGTTTAAAATGGCAACACATAGTCCTATTCCTGCAATTATATTTTCATCATTAATTTAGCCCGCAAATGTCAAATTAATAGTAATATTTAAAAAAGTCAATAGAATTCCAAATGAAACTGATAAAGATGAATTTATGACAGACAATACGTCTTTTATTTACTCATTTCTTGTTTTATCCAAGAAATCTTTAGTTTCCTCTTCATTTTTAGGAATCAAAGTTTCTAATTACTCCATAATAACACAATATATATTTTTTTTAAAAAAGATATTATTTGATAATTTATTTCTTAACTACTCAAAAAATATTTGGATAACTCTTTTAGAAATAAAAATAAGCAATACAAATTTTGTAAAAATTCATCAAATTAATTGCATTGCTTGATATATTCATTCTAATTTAAGTATAATTAATAAATATCTTTATTCTAATCAACCATTATCATACTAATTCATTCAATCAAATTATGTAAAACAATAAAATTACTTATGAATTTTCATATTTTTATTAAAGGAAGAGATATTTTCAGCTGATTTATTTAAGCTTTAATAATAGAAATAAAAAATATCTCTAATAGTATTTTGAGTTTTAATAACAAAAGAATTAATAAAAGATCCTCAAAAATAAGAATTAAACAATATAAAGGCATTTGTTTTGTTGAAATAAATATACAATTTTTTTAAGCTTGGCTTTAAAATTTATTTTAATCTTTAAATAATTTTGATAAAAAGATATTTACTATTTTATAATTTTATTACATAAAAGTTATATAGAAATAAGATTTCTCTAAAAATGCACTTACTATACAAGCAAAATAAACTAAAAAATATTCTCAAAAATTTTGAAAGATGATAAATAAATGATTAAATATTTGTAATATTTTGGAACATATTTACTTCGTTATATATATCATAAGCTTGACTTTGAGCTTAATAAGTTTATTTTTCTCTTTCTTCATTAATTTTAATTTGAAAATTAATATAAATGAATGTATAGATTTAATTTAGATATTATAAAATATAAAAAAGTCTTAAAAATAAATTAACAAGTCTTTTGTTTATTAGTTTGTCAACATCAAAAATTTAAGTTTAATTAAATATTTATTTTTGTTATAGAAACAAGTAGAAACCAAATTAAATTTATACTTTTGAAAATTAATACAAAATAAATAATTTGAGCTCTCTCTTATAAAAGAAATATCCATTTCGTTATTTTCAATACTTATTTTATGAGTAGAATTTATTCGATAATTTAAAGAACAAATATTGAAATATTAATTTTATAAAATTAATTTTTCGAGGATTTTTTAAAATTTACTAGAAACATTACGAAGTTGTTATTTTTAATTTAATCTCAAAAAATCTATATATTAATTTATGATCATCAAATATTACTGATATGATGTTAAATTGTAAAAATTAAGTGTGTATGTATGATAAACAATTGTCATTTTGAATTTAATTTGTCATTTGCAATCATAAATCTTTTGTTAGTATGATATATTTTGTTCTAGAAAACTTTATTTCATTTCCAAGTATGAAATTCATATAATAAGCTAAAATGGAACTTTTAGAGAAGCTATTCGATGCCTATTTAGTATATATTAATTTTATTATCAAAGGGTTTTCGATCAATTAAATTTTTATGTAAATATGGTTAGACAAGTTTTTTATTGGATGAATTGAAATAATATAAAAAAAGAAATCTAGAAATAAGATAAATACTAGATATTAATCTGAACTATTATTGAAAATCCTTCATGCTTTTGTAAATTGATAAAGTAAGTAAATTGTTGAATAGTATTGATAATTATGTAACCTTGAAGGTATTAGTGCTTATGAAAAATGATGCTACATAAAAAATGTTAATAAAA
This sequence comes from Tetrahymena malaccensis 436, assembly GCA_000231845.2. NCBI lineage: Eukaryota > Ciliophora > Oligohymenophorea > Hymenostomatida > Tetrahymenidae > Tetrahymena > Tetrahymena malaccensis. The sequence continues at coordinate 225,472 of JH720018.1, read as the reverse complement.
GAAATATCAGACAAATTAAAAAATTGAATCTTTCGCGTAGTATATTTGTTTCAGTCTAGTTTTTTAATCAAATGATGATTCACTAAATGGAGTTAAAACAATTGTGATAAGGATTATCTTATTTTTTAATAGATAGTTTTGCGCTTAACAAAGATCTTATATATCTTCTAGTGATGTATAAAAAATCAATATTTTATAGTTATTTTCGTAATATTAACTTATAAATAAAAACAATTAAATTTAATAAATAAAAGAGATACTTTAAAGAAAAGTCTATCTATCTTTTAGTTTTATCTATCAACTTTTATTCCAAAAATCTCAAGATGCTTTCAAAGATCTTAAACAAGTCCCTTTAAAGAACATGCTCTAGGTAATTCAGCACAATCCCTGATGTCCTTAAGCAAAATAATTACTTGGTAATATTTAAAATTAAAATTCTTTTTATTTGAAGTCTCTTTTATCAATTTCACATTATTCAAAATTTGCGACAAATGTTTTAAGTCAAAAACCTCAAAGATACAAATAAGCCTTAAAAGTTGCTGTCATAGCAAGCATTCAATTTAGATAGAATTTTAAACATAATCTAAAATAAAACTAGAAATATTTTCTTCTAATATACAACAATATCTAAATACCCATATGAAATATGGATAGGAGTTATTTTTGATTCATGAATTAATTGCAAAGATATTTCAATAATAAGCTAATTATTTTTTATTATTTAAGCAAAAAAGACATATCGGTAGTGAATCAGCTGCTGAAGATATGCTCAAGCTTTTAGGATGCAAGAATATTGATGATTTGATTCATTAAACTATTCCAAACCACATTTTTGACAGTAATGCTTTGGAATACAACGGTTCAAAAATTCCTGATGAGCCTAAGACAGAATAAGAAACAATCTAGCATTTATATGAACTCAGCGAAAAAAATAAATCTTACAAAAACTTTATTGGTAACGGTTTCTATGGCACTCATACTCCTCCTGTCATTCTTCGTAACTTTTTTGAAAACCCTGGCTGGTATACTGCCTACACTCCTTACTAAGCTGAAATATCATAAGGTCGTTTGGAAAGTTTGTTAAATTACTAAACAATTGTTATGGAATTAACAGGCTTACCTGTCGCCAATGCATCCCTTCTCGATGAATCTTCAGCTGCTGCTGAAATCGTTAATCTTGCCCATGGCGTTTCAGGTTCCAAAAGAACTAAATTCTTTATCTCCAAGGATTGCTTCCCCTCTACTATTAGCCTTGTCTAGACAAGAGCTCGTTTCTTGAATGTTGAAGTTGTCGTCGGTGATCATAAGACTTATGATTTTGCAGCTAACGAAGAGTAACTTTGCGGTATTTTGTTATAAACCCCTGATAATGAAGGTATTCTTCACGACTTTACTTAGATTTTCTCCAGTTTCAAAGACCCAAAGAAAATTATTAAAGCTATTGCCACTGATTTACTTGCTTTGACCGTTTCTAAGGCACCTGGTGATATGGGAGCTGATGCTGTCGTAGGTACTTCTTAAAGACTTGGTGTCCCTATGGGTTATGGTGGACCTGCTGCTGGTTTTTTGGCTGCTAAGGATGATCTTAAAAGAAAATTACCTGGTAGAATTATTGGTGTTTCTAAAGATGCTCAAGGAAATCCAGCTTTGAGAATGGCTTTGCAAACTAGAGAATAACATATTAAGAGAGAAAAAGCTACTTCAAATATTTGCACAGGTAATTTCAAATAAAAAAAGCTTATTATTTAGCTTAACTATTCTCTCTTCAATTAATAAAAACATAATCAAATAAGAATTAGTTGCTAACAATCTTTTTTTATAAAACAGCTCAAGCTCTTCTTGCTAACATGAGTGCAATGTATTGCATTTATCATGGACCCAAGGTATAAAAATTATAAATATTAGGGATATTTAGGTAGCAATATTATTGTTATATTTAAATAGGGTGTTAGAGATATTGCTAAAAGAGTAAATGGATTTGCTTAAGTTCTTCACTCTTTATTGAAGGAAATTGGTTATCAAGTTAAGGGAAACGGAAATTAATTGTTTGACACAGTATCTATTAGTGTTCCCGGAAAGTAAATTAAATTTCTTAACTCTCAATGAATATTTTCGTTTTTAGAGTGACATAGAATTTTCTAATATAATTTCTAATTTCTTAAATTTTTCTAGAATATAATCTAGCTAGCTATCCTTTTGCATAAAAAAATAAATAAATAAAACTCTATTTATTGTTAGGCATTAATTTAATTAAATCAATTAATAAATTGTTTATTTATTAAGTAGCAATTTAAAAATTAGAAATATATAGGAAATTAAAAAATTTGATAGATATTTTAAACATATTTAAAATATAAATATTAGGGCTAGTGAAATTGTTGCTTTATTCGAAAAGCACGAAATTAACATTAGAAAATAAAATGAAGATTTAATTAGTGTCTCTTTTGATGAAACCCACAATCTTGAAGATGTCTAAAGACTTGTAGAAATTTTCTCTGCTTATATTAAGGTTAACACTTCTGCAAAGCACATTGCTGACCTTCATCTAGAATAACGTATAACTGATTTGGATAGCAGTGTCAAGAGAACTAAATTAGATTACATGACCTAATAAGTTTTCAATAATCATCATTCTGAAACTGAAATGATGAGATACATGCATAGATTACAAACTAAAGATATTTCTCTTGTTCATTCTATGATTCCTCTTGGTTCTTGCACAATGAAGTTAAATGCTGCAAGTTAACTTGTAAAATTTTTTTTTAACATTTTAAAATTAAAGTTAATTTAAGTTATCACTTAATGAAATTTTAAAGATAAATAAAATTATCAAAAAATAATTTGCTTTTAAAAAAAAATATTTTTTGAAAAATTTAATAAATTTTTTCTTGATGATTAAATTAGATTCCTGTTTCCTTCAGAGGATTCTCTAAAATTCATCCTTACACACCCTTAAATTAAGTTGAAGGATATACTCAAATGCTAAACAATTTGAAGGAATGGTTGAAAGCTGTTACTAAGTTTGATGATGTCTCCCTCTAACCTAATAGTGGTGCTACTGGTGAATACGCTGGTTTATTGGTTATTAGATAATATTTGGAAAGTATTGGATAAGGACATAGAAATGTTTGTTTAATTCCCACATCTGCTCACGGTACCAATCCTGCTAGTGCTATTGTAGCTGGTTTGAATTTCTAACCTGTTGGAGTAGTAAATGGTTTCGTTGACCTAAAGTCATTGAAGGAATAAGCTGAAAAATACAAAGATAATCTTGCTTGCTTGATGATTACTTATCCCTCAACAAGTGGTATTTATGAAGAAACTATTAAAGAAATGATTGATGTTATTCATCACTATGGAGGTTAGGTATACATGGATGGTGCTAACATGAATGCTTAAAGTGGTTTGACTTCTCCTGGTTTCTTAGGAGCTGATGTTTGCCATTTAAATCTTCATAAAACTTTTGCTATTCCTCACGGTGGTGGTGGTCCTGGTAATATATTAAATACTTTTTATTATATAAATCAAATATGAAATTTACTTTATAAAAATATAATGCTAATTACTTACTTATTTAACAATAATTAGGTATGGGTCCCATTGGTGTTAAGAAGCATTTGGCTCCTTTCTTGCCCAACAACCCTAACATTAATGTTAGCTAGAGCAATATTGCTATTTCAAGTGCTCCTTTCGGTAGTGCATCTATTTTACCTATTTCATATAGTTACTTCATGCAATTGGCCAAGGAAGGTGTAAAGAAGAGCACTGCTTTTGCCATTTTGAATGCTAATTATTTACGTAAGAGAGTTTAAGGCCATTACTAAATTCTTTATGAAAACGAAATTAAATACTGTGCACATGAATTTATCATTGATTGCAGACCCTTCAAGGTAACGATTTATTTGAAGAATTCAGAATAATAAGATTATATTTTAAAAATATTTAGGAGTATGATATTAAGGAAGTTGATATTGCTAAAAGATTAATGGATTTCGGCTTCCATGCCCCCACAATTTCTTTCCCTGTTGCTGGTACTATGATGGTTGAACCTACTGAATCAGAATCAAAGTAATTAAATTAAAATTATTATTTTCATAGGTAATTAAATTATATTAATAAAATAGGGAAGAACTTGATAGATTTGCTGAAGCTTTGATAAAGATTAGATAGGAAATTTAAATGGTAATTGATGGTAAATATAGCAAAACTGATAATCCATTAAAGAATGCTCCTCATACTCACTCTGTATTACTCAAGAGCGAATGGAACCATCCTTATACAAGAGAAGAAGCTGCTTATCCTCTTCCTTGGGTAAAGAGTTAGGGTAAATACTGGCCCCCTGTTAGTAGAATTGATGATCCTTATGGAGATCGTAACTTTATTTGCTCTCTCAACGGTTTCTGCTGAAAATACATATAACTAACTATTTTATAGACTCTGTAAATACTTTTATATTACTAGTTCGTGTATTTTAAGTAACCTTAATTCAAATTAGATTTATGGTGATTAACTTACTCTTAATTAAAAATATCTAAAATTTACCACGAAATTATTACAATTATTAAAATTTTATATTTGTAATCGACGTAAGTAAATATAAGCTTATTACAAATTTTGTAATTTAGAAAACACTAGATTTATTCGCTTGCTAAATTTTTTTTTTCTTTCTTTTATTCTATAATAACTAATATTAATAAGCCTAATATAACCAATATACTTTAATTTACTAAAGAAGTTAAATATTTTTGTACACTTCTTGGCTTAAAATAATATATCAATAACGAAACTTTTACCATTTATTTAAGCTTACTCAATTCTTTTCTTTTAAAAACTTATTAAAGATATCACCTAAATTAAAAAATTTTGCATATTATTTATAGTTAAACACTACTGAATAACAATTATGTTGAAATTAGTGATTATTATATAATTTGATGATTAAATCTTCTTATAATTACTTAAAAAGAGATTGATTAATTTGTTTAGAAGAAATTAAATTTAATCAAATTTAGTTAATAGAAATTGAAATGAGGCAAGAAACAGAATAAAATACAAGCAATTAAGATGGTAAAAAGCTTTAACTGTTAAATAAATAAATTAACTTATTTCTAGTTAGAATTTAATCTATTTTTAATATGTTTTAATTTGAATAAATAGTAAACTAGTCTTAGGAAATTATCATTTAAAAGGTCTAATAGTAAATAATTTTAAATCCAATTGAAATAGCTTGGAGAAATTTAAACGTTTAAGCGACTATAGAATCAAATCAAGTACTGAATGGTAAAAAATAAAAAGTTAAATAGGAAAAAGTTATTCTAAATAACGTATCTGGTATTTCAAGACCTGGATAATTTACTGCTATTTTAGGACCATCTGGTAAACATAATTTAAACATAATGCGACCTAAAATAAAATTAAAACATAAACGACAAATTTATTAGGATCAGGAAAAACCACTCTTTTAAACTTCTTATCTGGAAGATTAGTCACTAAAAATCTAACTATATCAGGTGAGCTTTATCTGAATGGTGAAGGTATATAAAGCATCGAAGATTATAGTGATTAAATTGCATATGTAATGCAAGATGATATTTTATTAGCAACATTTACTCCAAGAGGTATTTTAATTAATTAGATCTACTTTTTAAATAATTAAAAAAATATATTTTTTAAATAGAGTCTTTCTAGTTTATGGCTAAGCTCAAATTGCCACACAAATAAGATTAAGAAAGAAATGAAATAGTTGATAATTTAATTTTAGAGCTAGGCCTTTAAAATTGTTAAAACACATATGTAGGAAACCATCTGATTAGAGGAATATCAGGTGGTGAAAGAAAAAGAACTTCAATAGGAGTAGAGCTCCTTACAGATCCAAAAATATTGTACTTAGATGAACCAACTACTGGATTAGATTCCAGTACTGCTAAAATAGTAAACTATCCTTTTTAAAATTATAAAGCAGAAATAAATAATTTTAATTTTTTGTTAGCCTAAAATCTCTATTTCAAATAACTTGAACTTCTAAATATTTTTTTGAGTTAAATCAAATTTACTTTATGTTTGATGAAAATTTATTACTAAATGTGCTCTAAGTTTTTAGATTAATATTACATTAATAAGTATAAATATATAGACTACTTATAAATAAATATTGCTTGAATCAAATATTTTAACTAATTAAAATTTATTTTTTTCATAAAAAAATTCCAAAAAATATCTTTTAATTATTTAAATGATAATTAAAGTAAAAATGTTAAGGTGAAATTTTAAAAATTAAATAGGTTGTAAATATTTTAAAATAAATATCTAGAAGAGGTGTAAATGTAGTTTCAACTATTCACTAACCTTCAAGTGAAATATTTAGCTTGTTTGAGGAAGTAATCTTGATAGTTGAAGGGAATATCATATATTAAGGAGAAGTTTAAAATTCAGTTTAACACTTTTCTAAATTAGGATACTAGTGTCCTAAGTCTTATAATCCTGCTGATTATTTTATGAAGTTAATGAGTGAAGGAGGAATAATTGCTGAAAATATAGATGAATAAGTAGTAGAAGAAGAATAAGTTAAGGAGGACTTTAAAAATAGAATTTAAGCTTTTGTTGAAGCATATAATTAAGATTTAAGAGATGCTTGTAAGATAATTATAAAAGAGCCAGTTCAAAAATCACAAAGACATATGCAATCTTCATTTTACTAGTTTTATTTACTGTTAATGAGAGCTTTAACTCATTAAATGAGAAATAAATTTGAATTAATACTTAAAACAGTTCAGTCTCTTGTATTTGCAATAGTGTTTATTATTGTATTTAATAACCTTGGAAGTGGTTTTTAAGGTATTTAAAACCGTAATGGAGCAAGCTTTTTTATTACTTAAGCTTAGGCTTTCTCATCTATTATGGGTAATAATTTAATTAAATTGATTGATATAAAATTTATTTAATTGCATAAACAGTAGGAGCTTTGTTGAAAATAAGATAGAATTTAACAGATTTTTTTTTTAAATTATAACAATATTTGGAATGCTTGTTTATTTATAAAAGAAAAAAATACAAATATCAACACACGAATGTTATTTTTAAATATTTTGTTAAAAATAAATTCAATTATTCACATATTGAATGAAATAATTAAACAAATTTCCTCAAAAACCTTTCTATATATTTTATAAAAGAAATTATAATAATCTTTTCTTTTTTTATTTAAAGGCTCAATAGCCTCATTTAGTACAGAAAAGCCTTTGTACTTGAGAGAAAGAGCAAATCGCGCTTATGGATCAAATGCATATTTCTGGGGAAGGAGCTTATCTGAACTACCAATGCAGATATTTTATCCTGTATTGTTTTTAAGTATTACTTATTATTCAGTTGGATTGAATAGCTCTGAGCCATCAAAGTTCTTTACTTCTGTTTTGATATCTATTCTTACTTTTTGGTATGGGTCTTCGTATGGGTTTTTAATTTCTATTTTATGTCCAAAATTTGAAGTTGCTATGGCTTTTGTTCCTGCTACAATTATCCCATTAATGGTATTAAGTGGATTTTTTGTAACTATATCAACTGTCCCTATTTTTTGGAAGATTATTTCATACATATCTATGTTTAGGTACGGATATGAAGCTTAATGCATTGTAAGATTATTTTTTTTATTTCACTTAAAATAAATTTTTTTTAATTTTAGAATGAATTTACCGGTTAGAGTTATTTTACACCTTAAGGTGAGCCAATTAATCCTTTATAAATACACGACTTTAATACAACTTTGACATAAGACTGTATTATTTTATTCTCATTAGGTCTTTTTGTGAGAATACTTTGTGTGATAGGATTGCATTTTATTTCAAATCCTAAAAGACCCAAATTAACTGTGAAATAATTAAATGATTAATAGTCTTGATTTAAATATCTTATTATAAATTTCAATTTATCTTATTAAAAAACACATCTTTGTAATAAATGTATCAATGCCTGTTTTGCTTTAGCGAAATATTAAAATATTCATTGCACACAACTTTTTGTATTAACAAACTCTAAAAAAAATTGATTCATCTTCTTCTTTATTGAAGTTAATTAATAAGTATCATGAACTAACTATTAGTAAATTTATTTGTAATTTAAAAAATTAAAATTTATCTAAAATAAAGAAAAATAAAGCTCAAAAGTAATGATTAACTGTTAAATTATGTAGTAAGTAAATAGTAAATTTTGTAAGTCTCAAAATAAATCAAGAATTTAAGATGAAATTTTTATCATTAATATTAGGATGCAATACCAAACAACATAAATAAGTATGTAGAGAATTCTATTCTAAATTTTATACAGTTGGGATTTGAAATAATTCTGAAGTTTTTGTATAATTTATATTTCGTAATATTAAATTAGAAAATCTATATTTTTGGAATTTAATGAAACAACAATTGAAAGAGATGTGATTACGGTGGTTTGAATAAAATTTTATTAATAAAAACGCACTATATCAATATTGCATATATATACAAAGAAAATTAGAATGTCAAATACATCACATCAATAATATTGTCATAGATTCTTAATAACTAATAAATCAATTAGATGGATGGTTTTTTTACCATTTTGTAAATTATTTACTTAATTCACAAATTTAGGATATCTTGTTAAATTGAAAGCTTAACTTTCATTTTTAATCCTTTGCTAACTTGTTTGCAAAATTTTTATCATTTAATAAGCTTAACTTAATAAGACCTTCATTTGTAGCTTTAAGAGTCTTAGATTTTTTTTTCTATTTTTTGATTCTAAGAAGAATCTTATTAATTTATTAGTTGAAAAATACGTATCTTACGGTAGCAAATATTTAGAAGTTTTTGCAAAGCATTTTTAAATAGCTTAAAATATTAAATAATTATTAACCAAAATTAGAATCTTTTTTTGAATATGCAAACAGAGTAATGCGAAATATGTGAGAAGTAAATTTAATTGAACGTAGAAGTAAGTTAAGTTTGAGGCTGAAAAGACTAACTAAGTGAGATTAAGAGCAAGAGAAGTATTTTTTAAATTATTTTATTGAAAAAAGCGCTACATTTAGTAAGTAAATAAGCAAGTCCTTTCATTTTTAGTTTTTTTCATTTATATAGATAGATAGAGAGCTGTATTTTAGAAATAATTATAATTTGATTAAGTTTCTTTCATTTATAGTCAGATTACAAAAGTGAGTGAGTGAGTGTTATGGTTTTTATTATATGTTTTTTTAGTGTATTTTTTAGATATATTAGTAAGCATTTTTGAAAAAACTTCATAAAAGCATGAAATCAATAAACTCTTCTTTCATTAACCTGTTTAAATTTTTTCCATACTCACATAAAGTGCTAAATGTAGTTTATTCGCCATAGCCATTTAAGTTGAAGTATCCAATTTAAGGTAAATCCATATCCATAGGTTTACCTATGAGTTCCTCAAATTTAGGACAGAGGTATATAAAATTACAAAAAGAGTTGTTGCAAATTTGCACATGATTGATCATTTAGGTATAAAATTCACCAATTTTTTTGGTGTGATCTTCTAATGCCTTGATTTATGCTTCATTCATCTAAAAACAGTGTTCTTCGCATCGCTCATTTGAGCTGCAGCACATCGTTTAATCGTCATCTACAAAATTAATATAATCTCCTACAACCTAACTTTCAGTTGCTTTACTATGAAGAAATAGAGGATGTATTACTGTAGGTGACTCACTCTTAGATTTTTTTAAGTCCAAATCAACACAAAAATCAGATTCTATTGCTTCTTTTTTTATTTATTATTACATCAAAAAAAAAAGGATAAATAATTAAATTATAATTTAATAATTATCTGTAAATTATTTAGGAATATGAACTAAATTAGGATTTATTTATTATTAATATAAAGTATAAATATCTATTATCTATAAATCAATCAAAATATTAGAGAATGCAAGCGAGTTATGATAGCAAAATTGAGTATTTTTAAATAAAATAGTAATTAAATTTCAATTAAGCTTGCATTCTAGCATTATTTGATTATTTTTAGTTAACTGTTTAATCTATGTTTAAAAATAATACATAATTATTACATTTATAAGGTTTTTTAGATTATTTTGTGTTAAAGTTATAAGCCTACTACAGCAGTAATTAGTTAAATTCCATTTACATAATTTCGCAAAAAATTTAAGTGGTATGTTTATTTTTTAAATTTCCTTTTTAACCCAAATATCTTCAAATTAATCATTATGAATTAATATATTTATCTGAGTATCATATGATACTATTAATTGATTGATTGATAAGTAAGTCTTTATCTTTTCAAAATGAGTTAATGATTTCGTCATAAAAAAGCTGACTTAAAATAATTAATTTTCCTTTTGAAAATGATTCAAATTTAATAAATTTGGAGATTAGATAGTGGCTCATCTATTTCTAAAAATTAACTACCCTAAAATTAGAAAGAAACTCTCCTCTATAAATTCAATCAAGCTCATCATATATATTTTACTAAAATTTGATTAATAGCAAAAATATAGTAAAATCAATTAATTAATTAATAAAAGTTAAATAATTTCAAATCTAATAAAAGTTTATGCTACTCATTTCGTTTCTTATTTATCAATTTGTTACATTAAAAGCATGTTCTAAAATGCTTTAAAAAACATTTTTCAATATGATTTATAACAATTTTCTTTAAACATTCCTGAAATCTCTGTAGTTAGTTAGAAAGCTATGAAGAAAAAAATTTATTAATTTTTTATTAAAAACACAAATATTAATTAAGCTCTATAGTTTCATAAGAACTGCCTCTCAAATAAATGTCAAATTAAAAATTTTACTTGCTCATTTCTCAGAATTTTTTTCTCAAAAATTATTATAAGCTCCGATAACTTTCTTATTTTTAAATTAAATGGCTTATATTTTATTGCTTTGCCAAAATTTATTCAAGGAAATTGGTAATTTCACTGAAAGGTCCAGCTTGAGCTTTTCGATTCCACAAATGTGCTTTGTAACTTTTTTTGTAAAAATTAAACCACAGCAAATCTAATCACAAAAATTTAGTTCAAAAATTATAAATAACCAAATCAAAATTAATTTTTATTCTTAAGTTGCTCACTTACATTCATTAAACATCAAAGACAAGTAAAATATTTAATTAAATAATTTAAATTAATTTTATTCTTTGTATTCATTTAAAAATAAACTAAAAATAATTCATATTTTTTTTGCTACTAATTAGAATTTTGAAATCTTCAATTTAAGTTGGTTTTTTAATATCTAGCATCTAAAAGTGTAAAAGAAAATCTTAATTTCTTAAATAAGGGAAAGACATAAATTTAATCAATTAAATTACTTAGTTATGTACACATAAAATATAAAGTTTTGATTGAATTATTATATATTTTTATAAAATTTAATTTTAGAAAATAATTTTTTTAGTTATTATTTATTTTTGAAGTAATTAACACACTTTAATTAATTTTTTTTTCTTTAAATTTTTTGTTTTTACTTGTTTCATTTCATCAGTAATCCTCTTCGTAGTCTATATTTCTTTAATTATCTTATCTTACAGCTTACTAGTAATGATTTTACTAAATCACGTTATTGTTTTGTTAAGCATAAATTTACATATTTTCGTTTTTGTTTTTAAGTGCGTGCTATGAGATTTATTTTCTTTACAAAGAATTTTGATATTGTTGCTTGTACAAGTTAATTTCTAGTTCCTCGTTTGATACATAATTTTTATCTTAATACGACTATTGATTTTAAGATTACAGGACTTGTTGTTATTAAGATTGGTTCTACTATTCAAAAGATTGCTATTTCTTTTTTCTATTACCAATATCTTGTTTCTGAATATAACCATCTTACGATAATTATTAATTCTAAACCAAGGTTGCTTATGACATTTATGAAGGAATATATTGTTAGTGAGTATTAAATACTACAGGTTGGTGCTATTAAGTAGTATATTGAACTCCTTTTTACATAGTTTCCGGATCAACATTCTCATCTTGATAAGGTTAACCATTCAAGGACTATCTGTTTGATTGCTACTTTTAAAGGTAGAAATTATTTAAAGCCATTTGAGTGATGTCAGAATCTTTGATTTGGGGGGTCAATCTTTTTTAATTAAGCAATTTAAGATATTCAAAATTAATTTATTTACTTAAAAATTAAATAAAAGGTATCATTTACTCTTTTTTTTTGCTAACTTGTGGTAATAGTGCATCATATTATTACAATTTTTTTGAGATGTCTGACAGTTCTTTTAAGTAATCTGCCATAGTTGATTTATGGTATTCCTTCATAGCTCTAAAGCAGAGTTTAGCTTCAACCATATTTTTAACCTCTAGTTGGTCTATTTTATCTTGCATATATTCATCTACCTTAGTAAGAATTTATTCTAAATCTTGTTCTTCATCTATTTCAATTTCTTCTTAGGACTCATCATTATTAAATAGTGCTTGCTTAGATTGGTATTATTGAGATGAGCGCTTCTAATTTTTATTTTGCAAATTTGCACTCTTAGTATTTTCTGAATCTTTTAATTCTCCCACAATTTTCTGATACTTCTATAACTCGCTTTTAAAATGTAATTTTATGAATATAATATAAATAAATAGCAACATTATTTAATTTTTAATATGTAAATTTTCTTTTTTCTCTGCACTTAAATGACACATTTATTTAATATTGGAAAAAACAAATAAATTTTGTATTTTTTAGGGAATAACTAAATAACTAACTAACTAACTTTCTATCAATCAATAATCAAAATTTTTTCTAAAACCTAAAATCCAATTTCTTTATTTAAGTTTGAGAAAGTAATTTTTATGCTTCTTCTTATGAATTATAAACTCAGATGATTAAAAATTAACAATGAGTTGTATAAAAATGTGTTTATTTTTTTTTGTTAAAATAAATAATAAAATGAGTTACTCCAGAAGTTGTTGTTTTTCTAGTTCTAACTTTTCCACCATAGAATTTAAGTCAAGTTTTTGGTTTTTATGAATCTATTTTCAATTTTAAAAGACAAATTATTTATATTATTTGTTAAATCTAATCTATTATTTTACTTCATTTTCTAATTATCCGACTCTTTAAGAAAATCTGAGAGCTGAAATCGTTTCTTCAAAATTATCTAACTCTGTAGAAATATTAGCAATCATGACGGTCTTACAGTTACCTCCTAAACTATCCTTTAAAATGGTTGTTAAAATTGAATGTCTGTATGGAATATGCTATCTTTAGCCTGTCTTTTTCTTCTCGTTGAGAGCAACAATTACCTTGATAAATTTTATTAATAAAAAGTTCTCAAAAATAAAATAATTTCTTAAGAATTTATTATCTACCTATTCAAGATAACTCAATGATAAGTTAATATTTTTAGCTTCATTTAACAACATGCCATCATGATTTGTTTTACTAACTCTTTCAGATCCTGCTAAATCAACTAGATTTAGTTTAGATACAAAACAGGTGTTTGTTTCTATTTATCTTGCTATATAATTAGAAAAAATAATTATAATTTTATAAATTAAATATTTTAATATAATTTTTATTTATCCAAATAAAGATTAAATCATCTAAATTTTAAATTATTTTAATTTATTATTTTATTTAGTAGTTATCAAAAATTTAATTTAATTCATATATATACCTTCGAAGGTGAGTGTGAATATGCAGTGAGAACGTGAGGAGCATTAATTCATTGGAGTTGCAGCCTGCTTACGAATATAATTACCCATCATCAATAGATCTATTCCTGGTTTAGCATCGTCAATTTCATGCAAAGAGATATTATTTAAATGAATATTGCCCAAATTATCTCTTTTAAATTCAATCTAATTTATAAAAATTTATTCATATTATATTTAAATAATTAAAAATACTTTATTCCACTATTCAATAGGAGAAACAAGATGATCTTCGTTCAACAAATCATAAGCTTTTTCGTTATAAATTTCCATGTATGAAGCATAAACAGTATATTCGTAATCATTTTTTCTCTCATCAATTTAATCAAATATGTATGTCATAACTCTAGGAATTATACCTCTATAAGCCCACGAATCTTATTTAACATGAAAATAAATTAACTTATTTAATAAATTCTTCTAACAGTTATACCTGATCCGTTAATTGTGTAAGTTTTTCCAGATCCTGTCTATCCATATGCAAATATTGTACCATTATATCCATCTAAACAACTAATCATTATTTGAATATATTAATTAACCTATGATCAAATGCATATTGTTTTAATAATAAATTTGTATGCTAATTACTTCAAAACAACAGGGACAGCAACCTGCTAGAATACTTATTCCTATGTAGCATTAATATCTAAAATATCAGTAAAGTTAAAATCCATAGTTTCCTAATATTAATTTAAAATAATAATTGAATATCAAAACGCGTACTAATTTATTTCAATATTACCTTCATATTATTAATAAATCCTGCTTTATTATATTTCTATCCTATTGTCAGTCTTTTGTTAGATTTATCGATTTCATACGCTATTGATGCATTATCGCTAATTAAATTAATAAAAAAATAATCATATACTCTTTTCTACCCATATTTTGCATAAAACTTATCAATTATTTTTTTATAATTGATTATTCTAAGAATTCTTTACGTTGGTTTTAATCTTGCGTAAACTTAAAGCTAGCTTTTCATTATCTTTATCCTTTTAAATTTTAAATTCTATTACTGTTGAATATTTGGTTTTAGTTGAAAATCTTTTTGCTTGAATTTGTAATACTATAAATTAATTTGAAGATTAATATATTGTTAAGTTTGCTTGGTTTTTAATTAACTATGAATTTAAGAAAAATAATAAATTTGATTGTTTTTAATTAATTCAAAAAAAAAAAACAAAATTTGAATTAATTAGATTTATGATATTCATGTTAAATATATATGAAATTTAATATAAAATCAATACTAAAAAATTATAAATTTCTTTTTCATAACAATTAAGCAAGTAAAAATCAAATTAATTGTTTTTAAATTAGATAGATTAAGTAGATAGATTGACAAATTAGTAAAAATAATATTATTTTCTATTGGTTGAGTTAAATCTATTTCAAAACAAATTAAGCTTGTCACTCAGCTTTTAAATTTAAATTCAGTAACTTTTATTGTAAATCTTTTGTAAATATCACAAAGAAAAAAACAGTTGCAAATAATTACAAACATTACAAACATTTATGCAATAATGGAGCATCCAATTAATAGTTAAATCATAATTTAAAATAATTGAAATGCTGCTATTTACTAATTCATATTTTTATTCAATAATAAAAATTTATTTGCTATATTATTTAGAATTGTCTGATATTATTTATGCTCTTCATTTTTCAGATTTTGGGTGATTTAATGCAGTAGGGAAATTTTCTTTAATATCTCTGTATAAAGTTTCAAACTATATCAATTTTGCCTATAATTATTCATTATGCTTTGCTTCGTTTTCTGCTTAAAGACTTTCAACATTTTTTATTTTTTATTCAAACTCAGTTGTTAAATAATTCTAAAAATTCTTGTACACTTGATCCATTTTTTTGCGCAATCTACTATTGTTTATTATATTTTTTAGAAATTGTTTTTATTTTTCAAATAATTAATAAAAGACTGAAAAGTATTTATTCTTAAACTCTAATCAAAGCGAAAGATATTTTTTTAATATTTATTTCGTCTATCAAATAAAATGTTCAAATGATATTAAAGACATTTATAATTTCATAAAAGTTTATGATTACCTCTTAGTTTTTTGTTTTTTTTAATTTATGATAGAATAAAAAAATATATAAATAATAGTTTTAGATTGGAATTCAAAATCAAATTTTATCAATAAATAATTAAAGATATGTATTTGTAATTATAAATTTATTAAAATAATGGTTGTATCATAATTAATTACTAAAAAAATTTATTTATTTATTAATTTATTGAATGATTCAGTGAAATCAAAAGAGTTGTAAAAAAAAACTATTAAATAAATTTTATCACAATTCAATTTAGATTATAAAATTTGCAAATCTAATTAACTGAAAAAGCTAGAATAAAGACAAGTTTAAATATTTTATCATAAATGCTTAACAACAAGACAGCGAGCTAAACAAGATTTATTTAGTAGTGCGCTTAGCGTATATTTAATGGGTCTTTAATTTATCATTTAATTTTATTTTTAAAGAATAAAGATAAGCTTCAGGAAAAAGATACAAAAATGAGAGCTCAATGTAATAAATTAATTTAGCATAATATTTAAAAAAATATATAAGTTACTTATTATCCTTATGCGGTATTAAAATATATAAAATTATCATAGGAAAGATATTCTCAATTGGAATGTCGAAAATACGACTACAACAAAAGATTTTAAAAAAAAGACACTAAACATAAGCCATGAACACGAATTCAATAGATTTTAATCAAAAATTAAGAAATCTCCATCGAAGAGTATGACTACAGAGTTTCAAGATAATTTTAGAGGATATGTTTATGTTCCCGAAGAGAAAATATATGTGCCAGGTAAATATACATTTTTAACTTATGATATATCATAATTATACATTTGATAAAGCACTTGGATAACAATAGCTAGAGTATTTAGATGATCCAAACTACATTCCTGTACCTCCTCCATAAGAAATAAAGGATCCTGAAATAATATAGGAATAAGCTGAAGTAGAATATGATAAAATAAAAAAAGGTACCTAGTATAAAAATTTTTACGGAAAGTTAAAAACTCAAAATAAAAAGGAGCTTTATGATATTTTATATGATAATTTTGTGGAGATATATCCCAAAAAAATAAGTTATAACACAAAGATCCCAAGAAGAGATTTGTATCATGAGGAGAATTTTGATGAGTATTAATAAGAAACATCATAATTTAATGAATAAGACAAAGAAAGACTAGAGAATTTATAGTACTAACAAAAAGAAATTGAAGATTAAATTGATGTAAATTATAAACAGCTCTAATTGCAAGAATAATTATAAAAGGAATAGAATTTAGTTAATCTCTAAAGTGAGCTTTAAAAGCTTTTAATTTAATAGAAAAGCCTAAGCCAAGAAATAGAATAACTTGAAAGAGCTTAAAGCTAAGGGTTTAAATCTTACTAACCTATTGCTCCTGCACCAGCAGATGAAAATAGATTAAAATAAAGGGAAAAGAGAATTTAAAAATTTGCTGAAAATTCTAGATAATTACCTAATTCAGCTTTTACTACATATTATGGTAAACCTGCTTTTGAAAATTATGGTAATGCTAATGTGAAAGATAAGAATTAGCCATTTATCAGTGGCAACTACTTAAAATCACATAATGTAAATCCTCACAGAGGTGAAACATAACCAGAATATGAGCAAACGTTTTAGAATGCAATAAATCTAGGCAAAGAAGAGGTAAATCCACATCCTCCAAGACACCGTCTAGATGAAATACCAACTAAAGTAAGAAATTTATCTTAGAATAATGTTTAAATAGATAACTAAAAAGCTACTTTATAAAGATTATATATAATCTTTTTATTGATTCATCTCAATTGTTATTATAAAATATATTTCTTAAAAAAATGAAATCTTATTTTTGTTTTTTAATTTTTAGAAATAACTAGAGTATAACAGGAAAAATAACCCTTTTTATCCATAACAAAACGAGTTACTGAATTAATCTATAAAAAATCAAGTATTCTGCTCAAGTAATATCAAAAAGGTTCATCCTTTGCTAAGATAGAAAGAGGATAATAATTAAATTGTCATTCATAATCATGTATAAAATTAGCAAAATTTATCTAATTCCTAATAACAACTTTAAGGTTAATAGAAAAATCAATAAAATTAATCATAAAAGATTTAAAATTAGTAGAAAAATAATGTTAAATAATAAAACACCTAAAAAACTTAATAACAACAGCAAATATAAAATAATCAAATTTATGTTCAAGATGTTTAGAATGAAGTCAACAATTAAGACAGGTAAAATTTAATTTAATAAGATATTTAGTTGAATTATTACCATAAAATAGATCACCACTGCTACCTGAACCACATCCTTCTGTCGAATCCGAAAATCTAAGCTAACAAAACCTTATTTTTGATAATACATAATATCAGTAGAGTCCTAATAACTTTACTGACTCTTAATTACTTTAAAAGCGCTAGTAAGGTTAAATGGAATAATTCCAAAAGAAGAAAGAAAAATAAAATTTAATTGTTACTAAAGTAACAGATGTACCTTAGGTAGATTAGATTACTTATCAAACAAGAGTGGACTATCCAATCGATGCAATGTAAATAAATTATTTTAAAACATAAATTAAAAATGATATTATTAGTAAAAATATATTAAAACTTAAATTAATATTATGAATAGGAACCCACCTTAAGGATACCTTTTCTCTATGCATGAATGTGAACTAAATCCTCAATATTACAAGTATAGATTTCGCTTTTTTATTTAATAGAACTAAAAATACTTTACTAATATAATCTAAAGCATATTTAAACAATTTATTTTTATTTTTTAAGTATCATCAAAACATTTTTTTTTAATTATTAAAATAGAACTATCAATAAACAATGGTTAAACAGGATTCCTTATGCAGGAAAAAAAGCTCTAGTTTAAGAAGATCTTTTTGAAATATTGTAGCATTAACCCCTTGGATAAGACCCAGTTTATTGAGGATTTTGTGAAAAGTTAAATTACTAAATATTAATTATATCGTAATAAAAATTATAGAAAATTATTTCTTCCATTTTGTATTTTTAAAAATAAATTTCAATTTTTTTTAAAACTAAATTTGTATTTACCTTCTCAAATTCTCAGTTAAAATTTTCATTAAATTATCAAAATAATAAGAGCATTAACAATTTAGTTTAACAAAGTTAATATTTAAGACCATAAAGTAACTTAAATTTTAAATATATCTCTAAGTTTTTTAAATTAGACCTACTATTTAATATTCACTTGAAATAATTATTCTAAGTTGTATCTATTAATTAATATTTTTAAATATGATATTTCAGAAGTAAATAAATAATTTCTTTAATGTTTAATTTTTAAATAAAAATAAATAAACAATTAAATATTAAAAAATGCAACAAATTAATTTAAAATGAGAATCTCCAAAATAATTTTGATTTACTTCTATTTTTTAATTTAAAATTTAATTAAACGTGCTGTGACTTTTACATTTTTTCATTAATATTTTCTGAGAAACAAAAAAAATCCCGGATCTATAAATATCATAAGAAGTAAATAAGATAGACTAATAATTAATAATACAAATATTATTTGATCATTTCAAATTTTAAATAAGTCTATAATAGTAAGAATCGTATTATCAGGTAAATGTATAAATTTAGCTTGTTTTATATTCTTTAAAGGATGATAAAAATAAAAAATATAAATGCAACAAGAAAAGTTCTAATAAAATTGATATTTTTTATTAGTGCTATTAATATTTTTTGGCTATTAAAATAATCTTTTATTATTTATCATAAAACATATTTTGAAGCTAAGATATATTTATTTTTATACCTTATCTAAGTGATAAAATTACAGTGAAAGCTTACATTAATTATTTAAAATATTTGAAGAAAATTATACAATTTGTTTCAGTTTCTAATATTAAATAAGAGTCTATGGCTAACTAAAAATTTAAAGCTCATTTTATTATTAAAAACTTTCCAAGTATTTAATAAAACTAAATAATTATGAGGAAAACAAATTTAAATTTAGAGTAATAAAGTGTAAAAATTTTAAGTACTGTTCTTAAAACAAAATAAACAGATTTCCTTTTATTGAAGGTTTATATGTAGTTGATATTTTGCTTCATTTTCAAGTAAGGAAACAAAAATCAGCGAATATTTATTTATTTAAAATCTAATTTAACTAATATTTATAATTAAGAATAATTTCATGGTTTGTATTTTTACTAATTCTTTTATTAAAGTTATTTTTTACCTGAAATAAAAAAAAAAAAATTTGAAGCTATAAAAAAGTCTTTAAATCAATTAACAAGTAAAATTAAAAATAAAATATTGTATGCTTGCTTTCCTGAAATCAAAACAAATTTTTTGTTTTTTGTAAAAATACAGAAAAGTAATTTAGTAAATAAATTTAATTCTAAGAGTAATTTAATATCAAAAAAGCTGAAATTGATATTTAACATTTTTAAATGAGATATCAAGAAAAAAGCTTAATGAAATAAGCTAATTTTAGATTGATATTTATTATTTTCTTTTTATCAATAACTTTGTGCCAATAAAATAAATGCGACAATCACCCTGCATTCGGTAAAATAACAAATATCTTAAAGAATATCATTGGAAACAACAATAAGTAAGCTATTGATGCATTAGATAGATTTGCTAAAGATTTTAAAAATAGTAATCCTGTAAAAGTTGATGATGACGTTTTAGGAGTGTGTTCTTAGTTTTAAGGACAAGAGTCATGTTGTAATAAAAAAAAAATGACTGACTTTCTAGATAAGATGGCTTTATTCAAGGTGGAATAAATCCAAAAATAAAACAACATTGCTGTAAAATTATTTAATGCTTTGTTTCACTAAATTATAAAGTGTGATTGCTAAATGAAGCCTAATATTTAAAAACCAGAATAAATTGATAACTTAAAACAAAATATAAATTTAAAATAACTGTAGACTTTAATCAATAATCTAAGTAAGTGCAACACTTAATTTTAAACTACTGCTACTTAATTTCTAAGAGGAGCTCTTTGCTCAGTTTGCTCTGGCGTAGATAATATTTCCAATTACTTTGACAACACCAAGAGCCTCTTAATTAACTAAGAAAGTGCTACTAAATATTAAAGTTAAATAGATTCTTCGATAGATTGTTTTTCAAATTTAGTTACTTTAAAAGGAAAAAACGAAAATCCAGGCTTAGTCTCAATAATAGAAGAAATATTTGATTACTACTTTCAAGATAAAACATGCTATAACAAGGTTGTTTAAAAGATATTGAGTGTTTTTTAGAATAATGGTGTTTCTACTACCAAACCTGGGACTAAAGAAAAAGTTTGTTGTCCTTAAATTGTCTATAAAATATAAAATGAATGCGATTAAGTAATCTAAGGTGATAGTGAAATTGATTCATTATTAAATAAGAGATTACTGAGAAGCAATCCAAATTCAAAATAAAATTTGAATAGAATATTGTAATAAAATTTTATTTAAAACACTGATGCTAGTATTGTAGCAGTTGGAGGTGTAAATATATTAGTTACAAGTCAGTTAGATTAATAAATTAAAGGCACTGGAAATATAACTGACATTACGACAGATTATGATTCTAATTCAAATAAAATTTACCAATTTTCCTTAATTTTAATGATACTTCTACAGATTTTATTCTGAGATATTAAAATATTTTTATTAAAAAAAGACTTTATTTCAATTTAATTAATTAAACATAAAATAATTTTACATTATTATATTTAAAATAACTTATCTGTATGCTCAAACTATTTTCAATTTATTAATGATATCAATTAAATCTTTAATTTTCTAAATCATTTATTTAAATTATTAAATTTTAAAATACTAAATTTATTTTTAAATTAAGCATCATATAAAAACAGTGTTCGCTATTTGTTTAAAAAATTTTATTTTTTATAAATTTTTTAATTTAATTATAATATTTTATGGTAATCTAAAAATTAAAAAAATATGTGTTTTTACTTAAAATGATGTAGATATATTGAAAATTATATAATAAAATTAATTAAAATAATATTTAATAAAAGCAAGCTTGCATTTTTAATTGAATATTTTAAAATGTGTTGCTAATTAATTTTTAATAATTTTTTAATTCACTAAAAATTATTTAATAAGATTATAAGTATATTTATGATTGTTTAATTTATCAATTAAATAACCAAGCATTCAAAAAAAGTTTGATAATAAATTTAAAAATAATAAATAGAAAGATATCCAAAAAAATTAAAATAAAGAAAGAGGATAAATTTTAAGACCTTAAAATGGCCTAGGTTTCAAATAGTGTTAGAAATAATAGTATTTAATTAGTAAATATCAGTATTAGTTAATGCTAAGGTTTAGAAATAATTTTGAATAATCTTTCTAGTATTGACTACTTTGTAAGTAATATTCTCTCTAAGTTCTAAAGCTAATGTGCCTAATATAAAACCAGTATTTAAGATTATTTGTACAGAATTAATATCTGCTAAAAAAAAATCCTAGCTTTACAAAAACAAAACAAAGCTTTAACATTTGTTAGTCCTTCATAACTTTCCTAAAAATATAAGCTTTCCTATAGATAATCTATACTAAACGATTGCTAGTAAAGAGTTGAGCTATAAAATATTTAAAATACAACCAAACACTTATTAAATCCTTAAACAGAGTCCTTTATTGATGAAGTAATTTTATACTTTTAATATTGATTTTAAACAGATCATTTAAAAAAATCCTATTATAAATTTATTTTACTTTTTATGCAAATATTTATTAGGATTAAGCAGTTAATCTTTATGAAAAATTAGTTTCATAGTCAAGATAAATCAGAGATAAAGAAAAAAACCCTTTAAAAAATGACTCAATATCTTCAAATGTATAATAAAGTATTATTTAAAATGGTCATATTTATTATAAAAAATATTTATATAGGATAATAATGTTCCTTCTTTAGAAACTTATCCGAAAAGAATAAAGTGTGTAGATAGTTTGCTGGTCTTCGATACAAAAATTAATCCTTTTAGAGTATTTTTATTTAATTTCTGTTTAATTCTTATTTCTACTTGATAAAAAAATATAGAAAAATCAACAATCAGACAAGCATGTTATCATAAATTAAAATCGCTAAAAATTCAAAAAATCAAGATAATAGAATCCAGTTAGCTAATTACAAGAGTCTCCCATTGGAATAAAAGAATAAATTTAAATTTATCAAGCTTCTGATTTGATCTATATACCTTATAAGCGTGATATAGTAAATGATGTTACCATCCCTTAGAATTTAGATTTAGATGGAATTGTAGATGATTTTGAACTTGATTTTAATTAATTAAACTAATAATAAATATCATCAAATTTTTTGATTCAAAATCCTAAGATTCCAGACCCATACAAAAATGTGTAACCAAGTGTAGGTTGTACAATCTAAAGTCTTGAAAATAATTAATGTTAATAGATATTAAGCCAATTATTGAATCAAAATTAAATTATTTACTAAGCATAAAAACAAGAATATTCTGCTGATCCTCTTGAATAATAAATTAATACAGAATAAATTGTATTAATAGATAATCCTTTATAATCTACCATAAATACTGATACTATTTGCAACAAAGAATTCAGTTAATATGAAAATGCACAATAAATATCTTATTAATAAGAGTTTGCCGCAATTCAAGAGGAAAACTCACAATAAATAGAAATAAAATAAAATCGATAAAATGGTAAATATTCTATCTAACATTATTTTAACCTGACATATAAACAAATTTATTAAAATTTATTGATAAATGATTATTTAAATTTAAAGATATTGAAGAGGAGATAAAACAGCTTAAGCTTAAACTTTAACCAGTAAATAAAAGTTAAAATTAATAGTTTGTGAAGAAAGATGAAAGTTAAGTAAATTTATTTTAAAATTAAATAATTTGATAATCAAATTTTATATTCAACATTTAATTCATTGAGTTATTTTCTTAGTTTTGAGAATATGATCCTATAAAAATGTTTAAATATAGAATTATTAATTGATATAAAAATACTGAAACAATTTTAATTAAAATACAACCTTATAATTTTAGAAAATTTTGGCTTTAATAATAAAATAAAAATGTATTTGCAAATAAATAAAATCAATTAAAGATAAAATTTTTAAATAGAAATATTAATAATTTTTGTATCTTTAATTAAAATATAAATAATATTTATCATAGATTGGTATCAAAATGATCATGCATATTAGAAAACTAGAAAGATAACCTCCTTCAAAAGAAGGGAAAGGTCCTAAAAATAGAGTTGGGTACTTTTCAGATAGCTCAGATGATACAGATTAAGAGCCTAACTGAAAAACAAAAATACATTTAACTAATAATAAAATCTTAATAAAATATACCTTTTTGTAACAAATTTTTAAATATTTTTTTACTCAAAATATTAAAGTAAATAAATGTTTTATTTTATTTTCAATTTAATTAAATACTTGAATAATTTTTACAAAAACAAAAATTTACTTTAAATTATTTTTTAAAAGAAAATCAAAATATTTTTACTTAAATTAAATTAATTTTGTTCAAATATTTAATTTATTTATTAAAATTTTATTTTATCTCTATAAATAAATAGAATCCAATCACATTAAAACAAAAATAAAGTTTAAAAAAATTTAAATATTTTCTTGTTTTAAAATTTAAATAATTTTATTGTATTAAATTACATTATGAACAAAAAGTATATTATTTTTCTTTTAATATGATTATAAACAGTTTTCTATTTCAGATATCAAATCATTTATTTTACTTCCTTTGGTAAAAAAATATTGTTTGTGAGTAGTATTTTTTTAAGGGAAAAGTAATCTAAACAATTTCTAAAAAAATTGGAAGAAAATCTCTCAATAATGTCATAGAGTTATTATTTTTTAAGGAAATTAACAAAAAGGATATGAGATTGTTTTCTCTTTGAATAGTTATTAGCTTTTAAAAAAAGAACACAAGATTATTATTCCAAATATTACTTTATTTGAAATAAATAAGAGTAAAAAAATCAGATCTAATTATCTATCTTCTCTTTTTATAATCTAATCTTAATTTTATGAGAGAACATAAGTAAACTAAAAAATATTCAATTTTCTCTGTAAAAAATATAATACAACCTATGATTGATTAATAATAAAATATTTTAGTTATCTTCTATTTTAATTAATTTCAGCAATTCAATATAATATGATAATTTGTTTATTCTTTTAAATGGGGCCAGATCTGTTGAATTTTTTTTGTAATGATTAACAATGAGACTGATTATTAGAAATCTATCTTTAATTAGCTTTATTAAAATAAACTACTAAGTTGGAAAAGAAAAGAATAAATGATATCTTATATATAATATAATTCTTTGATATGTTTGATAATATATTATAAATGATAGCTTAATAAGTGTAAATATTCTTTATTAAAGTAAATTTAAACTATCAAAATGCAGATTTGCCATTTTCATTAACTCAAATTACAACAAATATGTGATAAAAGCATTCTAATTTCTGTGTAACTTAAAATTTATTTATTATAAACGAATAAAAATAAATTGGAATAATTAATAAGATAGATAGATACAAAACAATTTCTATTTTGGAAAAATATCTTTTCTTTGATTTTGTTTTCGTCATTAAATAAATACTAATTGTTCTTAAATACTTTTGAGCTGAGGAAAATCAAATACTTTTAACATTTTACAAAAAAAATATGAAATACAAAGACCAATGAATAAATAAATATTTTTTTTGGTTTGATAAACCCTATTTATAATATTTTTTGTGAATTGAATTTTTAATATTTAATTTTTGATAAAATTCCATCAATTTTTAAAAAAAAGGATTATTATTTTGAATTTTTCTTATAATAAATCTAAAATGTGTACTTCTCTCAAATCAGAAGGATAAAAATATATCTTGACAAACTCAGAGTCTACAATATTTTTAAAAATCATAGCAGTTTCTTATTATTTTTTTACTATCTCAACAATTCCTTCATATATTTTATTTAGTTTGTTTTGATCTAAGGAGTCAAATTTTGAATCAGGAAATCTCTCTTATATTTATGTATTTAATCTTTGAAATGTTAAATTATTTCCATATTTTATAGGTAGTTTATTAAGTTAAAGTTCCTTCAACATATATATAGGAAGAGACTCCTTCAAAATATTATAGATATAACTGGTTTAATCTTTTACTTATTATTATTAATTCATAGTGAAAAAGTGTTTTACAATATTTATATTTTATTATAATTAATTATTATAACTTTTGGTTTTTGTTTTTTCTATTTTTCTATTAGATATTAGATATTAATAATAAAATACTTTTTTTTTTTTTAATAATTGATTTACAAATTGAAGAATTTTATTAATATTTTTTAATTTATTGTATTGTTAGAAAATTGAAAAGAGTCATTTAAATAAATTTGATATTTAAAATAAATATCCATTAATAAATGTTAACAAATATATAAGATGATAAATCAGATATTATAAATACGAAAGAAAATATTTTTTTATGGAGATGAAAGTGATGATGAGGAAATTAATAAAATTTCAAAGTCATACGAAATTTTATGAAAGTATATAAAATTAAAATAAATGTTTAATTATTATCATTATTTAAAAGTTTAATTTGTATGATTTTTTCAGAGATTAGATTTAGCAGCAACGAGGTTCTTTCTGAGAGTTTCAGCAACCTTGTCAATAAATTCTTGGGTAGTAAGATATTTGCTTCTGGGGACACTATTCATTTTAAAAAAGTTATATTTAAATTAAAAATATTAATAATTTTCTAAATAAATTATTTAAAATTAAGTTTACTCATTGCTTCCTTAGATGCAAATAGCGAGATCCTTAGTCATGAAACCAGTTTCGACAGTTTCAATAACTGAGCTTTCAAGGGTCTTGCAGAAGTGATCTAATTCTTTGTTGTTATCAAGCTTAGCTCTGTGTAATAAACCTTAAGTCCAAGCGAAGATGGAGGCAATAGAGTTAGTGGAGGTTTCTTGTCCCTTTTGGTGTTATCTGAAGTGACGGGTAACGGTACCGTGAGCAGCTTCAGCTTCAATAATATCGTTAGGACCAACCAAGACAGAGGTCATTAAACCAAGAGAACCAAAACCTAATTAAATAAAATAATTCATTAACAATCGGGTATTTAAAATAAAAGATATTGAATGTAAAACAAAAAAATCTTAAAGATTGCTTAAAATATCTTTTTAGGTGGGCATTCTACAATTTTCTATGATAAATTTTTTTATTTTAATATGGAATTTAAATTAATTTCGTGAGGAATAAATTTAATATTATTCATCCGTATGAGCTATTTGGCGTATTTATTTAAATTTATTGCTTTTATGATTTAGAAAAATTAATTAATCTTTGTCAATATTTTAATCAGAAATAGAAACATTTAAAATCTTTGTTAAATTATTTTTTTGATAGAGAGACAGCTATATTTTTGATTAAAACCTACACTAGTTATTTAATTATATGAATGAATTATGTATTCCTTTTTTTAAGTTGAGATCGGTAAGCAAATAATAAAATAAAAGAAAAAAGATTTCTTGATTTCAGCTTTTATGTTTAAATTAATTAATTAAATGATTTATTTAATGATTAAGCTAACTTTCTAATTAAACAATCTTTAGATTCTTTATATAAATTAACTTTTATTAGTATAAATAAATGGTTTATTTTGTTACCTTAAGCAAGACAGTCAGATTGGACATCACCATCGTAGTTCTTGCAAGCCCACATGAAACCACCTTCAGACTTCATCATATAAGCGACCATATCGTCGATAAGTCTGTGTTCATACCAGATACCAGCCTTGGTGAATTCTTCCTTGTATTGCTTGTCATAGATTTCTTAGAAGATATCCTTGAACTTACCATCGTAAGCCTTCAAGATAGTGTTCTTGGTGGATAAGTAAAGGGGCATCTTTCTGTCAAGAGCGTACTTGAAACTAGAGTGAGCGAATTCAACAATAGATTCATCGGTATTGTACATACCCATACCAACACCACCAGCAGGATAGTCGAAGACCTTCATGACCTTCTTTTCACCACCGTTCTTGGGGGTAAAGACGATTTCAAAAGTACCAGCTTCTTCAACCTTGAAGTCAGTGGCTCTGTATTGGTCACCGAAAGCGTGTCTTCCTATTGAATAATTATTTGCAGCGTAAATAAAAGACATTTTTAAATTCATAAAATTATTCTGAAAAAAATAAACACTATTCCTATTTTTGGGAGATATTTAAATGAAAATTTTTAAATTTAGAGTGGTTTCATTGAGTAAGAATCCATAAAACCATTTTATTTAATATTTGATAAATCAGATTAAATATTTACCGATAACGATGGGCTTGGTCCAAGCAGGAACAAGTCTAGGGACGTTCTTCATGAGAATGGGTTCTCTGAAGACAGTACCTCCGATGTGATTTCTGATGGTACCGTTAGGGGATTTCCACATCTTCTTAAGATTGAATTCCTTAACTCTAGCTTCATCAGGGGTGATGGTGGCACACTTGATACCAACCTTGGTTTCAACAATAGATTAAGCAGCATCAAGGGTGACCTTATCGTCGGTTTAGTCTCTGTATTCCATACCTAAATCGAAGTACTTGATGTTCAAGTCAAGGTAAGGTAAAATGAGCTTATCCTTGATGAGTTACCAGATAACTCTGGTCATTTCATCACCGTCTAATTCAGTAACGGGGTTAGCAACCTTAATCTTTTGGAGTTCAGCCATTTCTAATCTTCTTTTAAGTGTTTTTTATGAGAAAAATTTGTTATTGTTTTTTATATTTTTATTTTTATCAAAATTTTTGGATATCTTTTTGTTATTTTTAAAACGAAGCATCAATACATGATATCCCCCACATGGAATAAATGAATCGATTTTTTCTGGAACTATTAAATAATTTGATTACCCAGCCTTTATCAAAACATTAGTAAAAATCATCATCAAAATGAGCTGTAGATATCCAAATTAGATTTCTTTCAAATTCAATATCATCTTATTTTGATAATTACTCAATTTATTTGCACTCCATACTGGAGCTGATCCCAATTGTTTCTCTCTAATCTTTCTAATTTTCTTTCTCATAAAATTATCGCTTAAATAGATAAAAGTGACATAATATCCCTCTTAAAAATTTACAATTTAAGTCTGCTCAAAAATATAATTAATCTAATTTATCAACATTTATAAATACTTTTACCAAAATATTTAACAAATTTTATGGAAAAAGAAAAAAAACAACAACAAAAAAATAAAATGAGTTTTTTTAAATGTAGTATTTTAATGAAGTAACAAATTGTAATAATCTTTCCTTAACTAGAAGCAATTAATTTTTTCTATGGAATCTATGTTACAATTACACTATTTAATTAATAAAAGAGCATAAAAGAATGAATATATTTATGTAAAAAATAAAAATAAATTTTTTTATGATATAAATTGTGTAATATACCAAATAAGATTTATTATAAATGTTTAGCAAAAGAAATTAAGTAAAAAAGGCATGCTATTATAAAGTGAGTAATTAAAATATGCAAATCTGTATCACAGATTTTTAGAAGGTTCAAAGAAAAATTAATAAGTGTAAAATTAGGTGTTATTAATTTTTTTACATGTAAACTATCAGAAAATTGTTATTATTAACAAATCTAATTAATCAAATATCTTTCTATTTTCTTTTTTTAGAATTTAGATTAATAAAAAAATGAAGAAACAATTCTATACTTACTCACTGGAGTTTAGAAAAAATAAATTATTTTAATTAAATTTTGTGGATAAAATTTGTTTCATGAACAAGGAAGGAACAGCAATAAATAAATTTTCTAAAATTTTTTGCTGCATTAAGACTTTATGGTACGGTAAGAAATGCAATAGTTTTATTCCATTTAATTTACTTCAAAAGCAGCTATTTTAAAAGCATAGCATTTACGAAAAATGCAAATAACTTTATTTTTAGATAAATAAAATTCCAGTAAAAAACAATCAAGGATGTTATCAATTAAATATTTTTTTAATAGCTAATCGATTCCTTTTCTTTTAATTAATTTACTATTTATAAGTTAAAAAAGCTATTATAAAATTTATTCAATTAATTAATATTTTTTATTTTAATTTTTAGATTAAAAATAGTTAAAACCTAATTTAATTTTATAAGAATCCTTATTAAAAGAATTCAATTCATAAAAATTCGTTTATTTTTGTTCATTGATATAAAAAATATTAAAAATTATATATTTTTTCAATAATTGATTAATGATGTTTCTTAAAATTTTGTAATTTTTCTCTTTACAAAAAAATAAATAACAAAATTTTATTTAAAAAATTTTTAATTTTAGAATTTTTTATAATAAGTATTAAAAATCTTTAACAACTAACTGGCTAGAATTAGTTAATTATGGCTAATTTCTTTTTAAAGAAACTACTTGAGGAATACATAAAATGAAATGAAATTTTATGCATGTAAAATTAAAAATTACACACAGGAATAGCAGTTTTAAAAAGTTTTTAAAACAAGAAATAATTTGATTATAAAATAATTTTAATGAGAGGAAATAGAACTATTAATCCACTAAAAAATATGCACACTTTAAATGGATATTTCTACTTTACTATTGAATTAAAATATTAAGTTTATTTTCATAATATTATGTTTTTATATCTATTTTATTAAGTTTTTCTTTGATTCATTCATTACTTTTAGCTAGCAAGGTCATAGTCTCTTTTCATATTAAAAAGACCTTCATTCAATTATTTTTTCAAACCATCATAATCTCCTTAGAAATCATCAAAGGTATTCATATATCTCTTAAAAATAAAGCTATATTTTATTGAAATAAAAAATTATTTGCTTTTTATATCTTTTTTCATAAAACAATTTTTACTTTGAGAATTAGAAGAGCTTAATTTCTTTTAATTGCTAAAATTTGGGACCTTTTTAAACTTCTTCATACTTGAAATCAATCTGAGTTTAGTTTTAAAATAAATATTAATATTTAAAAATAGGTATTTGAATTGTTTTATATCATCATATTCTTCAAAGTAGAAATTTTAGTAGTTGTTGGGCATTATTGCAAACTACTTCAATTTTACTATTCGAATCAAATTCATAAACACTTTTTAAAAAAATATATTACTCCTCTGTTCTTTTTGGCATCGATAATAATATTAACAAGGTTTTCATAGTTCTATAAGTTCATTTTTCTTTCGGCACTAGTTCTATTGAATTATAATAAAAAATTGTGAGTTTAAAAGAAGATTTCCATATATGTTTTGAAGATTCTATTTTAAGCCAAGAAATTTAAATTAGGTGATTATATTTTACTTGATGCACTCTTAGGCGTCCTTGTAGGATCTGAGCATAACCTTAGCTTCAAAGTATTGGTCTTCTCTGAACATTGTAGTATATTTTTTGATTGTATAAATTGATTATTTTGTAGATGGATTTATTTATTAGTTTGATTATCAAAGATATTGTTTATCTTAATTAAAAATTTTTTTATATATGGCAAGACTATAATTTCAAGGTTTTCTTAATTACTAATAATTCAATAATTTTAAAGAGAATAAAGCAACTTTGATTTGCATTGAATCTTCAAAGTTTGAATCAAATTATAGTTTGTTATTTACAATTATTTATATTTTATTAAAAAAATTCTGAATAAAATATTTCTATTATAATAATTGTTTTTTAAGTGCTTTGCAACTAAACATCTAGCTATGAAAAGTGTAGCAAATTTTATATGAAAAGCTATTATAATAGTGACAAAGAAAATTCGAGATAAAACTTGATATGATTACTAATTGCAAATTACACAAATTGTACAAAAATTATATTAAGAAATTATATGACTTAATCTATGCATATTGATATACAAATAAATCTCTCTTGATTAATCTAATAGATTGAAATATGCAATATCAATTAAAATAATTCAGATTTATAGTAGGATTATCAGCTTAATAGTATCAGTATTACACAAATTACACAATAAAAAAGTTTAAGCACTTTTATTCAATTAAATTTTTTGTTTTTATTTATTTATTAATATTTCTGTCATAGATTGTTAGCTTTAATTTATTTTATGAATGACATAATTATCATTTTAAGTTCAATTATCAGGTTCGTTTACGATGCATTCAGGGTCTAATAATATTTTTTTCTTTCCTCTTACAAATTCTCTTTTAGAAAGCTTGTATCCATGATAAGAAAGTACAAATATAGAACCAAAGAAAGCAACTCTTTAGTATTTACGTTTTTTCATTTTTGTTATGTTATTTATGGGCAAATATTAAACAACTTGAGATAGTGTTAATCCAGTAAGATTGCCAACTAAAAACCACAATGAAAATTGTTTAAATGACTATATCTGTAATTCTTTATATTATCTGTTTCCTTCAGGAGAAAGTAAAGCCAATCCATCACCAACTGCGGCCAAAGGCTTCTTTTTTTATTGTTCAGTTTAATTCCAAGTTTTATCTAGTTCTTTATTGCCTGACATTTAAAAGTATATAATTTTTTGTAACAAGATATAATTATCTTAATATTTCTTTTTGAATATTCTATAGATATTTTATTAAAATACAAAGCAGCTTTATGATTTAATTAAAAAAGCATCCTATTTTACAATCTCAAAAATTTTAACTCTAGCTTTAAAATAAAAATTTATTTTATCGTTAAAATTAATTTAAAATTATTTTGAAATATTTTTATCTAAAATTAAACAATAAAAAAAATATTTCTATTCATTTTATTAATTTGATAGTTAAATTTATATCTAAATTTAATCATTCAAAGAAATAAAAAATAAACAAAGCTCAATTTCTAATTCGAAAATATACTATTTATTTATTTAATGAGTATAAAAGTAACCTGACACTATCTAATTTGTTTATATAAATATTTCGTTTAATTATTTATTTCATAATCCACTAATCTGTTTTTTTTTTTATTGTTAAACCTAAATAATAAATAGAAAATGATATTAAGATTTACTTTAAAAATAATTTTTAAATGAGAATTTAAATTATTATCCATTTAAATTTTAAAAATATTAATGAGAAAATTTTATTTAATTTAGATTTTAGAATAAAAATTTTAACATAAATTATATATTGAAAATCTAAAACGAATGAATGAATAATATTTTAGAAAAAGACAATTCAATGCTAAATATTTCTGTTGGATTAATCAATTAATTAAATTCAATATATCTATCTGCTGCTTTATATAAATTGCAAAAGGAATGAATGAATGAGTGAATAATTAGTTATTTTTATGAATTACCTTTCAAAGATATACATTATTTTGGTTGGAAATAAATAGCTCATAAGTATTTATACAACAACGAATACTAAAATCAATAATGAATTATCTGTAGAAATACCTCGTTTTGTTTTCAAAGAGCAAATATATAAATTAATTAATTAAATTAAGGATTGGTAAATAAATACTAATTATTTATAATTACTAATTGAAACCAATATATAGGTTTTTAATAGTTTATCAATTTTTTTGAAAGTTTAATATGAGCTCGACGAATGAAGGATCCAACTTTGTCCCACGCAAGCTGAATCCATATGAAAATGAGCTCTAGTTTGAATATTAAAGATTGCATACAAATTAGACTTAGAATATGATGAAAAAAAATAATGTTTAGCAAGGTCCTAACTTGTAAGTAATCAGCATCTTACAAAATTACCCAAACAAGTTGAATGAGAAACCTATTTATGATTCTAAGCAGTAGCAATTTCTAATTATAAAAGATTAAGAAACGGATTAAGAATAGGATAAAGAAAAGGATTAATCAGTGTAATTAACAACAGCATTTAATCCAAATTAATGCGAAATTGATGATCTTAGTGGGGATTTATTAAAGAAAAAAAATTAGAAAGAGTTGCAATAAGGCAGTATAAGATTAACTGATGAAGCCAACTTTGTTGGAAGCCCGATTGATTTAAGGAAAATTTAATATGAAGAAGATGATTTAAAGAGATAGTAAAATATCAATAACATAATAATGGAAATCGATAAAAATGAAAGAGCAGTAAAAAAACTCAAATATATCTGGCCATATTCAAAATTAGAAAGCCATAAACTGTAGGATATTTAAGAGAAAACAAATGAATATTTTAGGAACTAAAACAATAAAATTTTGAATCAAACAGTAAAAAACAGCTCTAATATATAATGGGATGACTTTGATAAAATGCCTTCATCTTCATCTCATCAAAGAACCCATGCAAGAAGAAGATCTTCACTAAATAAAGAAAAGAAGAGCAGTTAATTAACTTAAGAATTTAGTCAGAATGAAAAGTCTGATAATTTTGAATCTAATAGAAATAACAATAAAATGATATAAACACAGTATAGTTTTTCAATAAATCCACATGATAAATAAAACTTAAATAGAAGCAAAGAGAACGATAACCCTAAAGCTTACATAGATGTTTAAGAAAATATACATTTAGAAGATAATAACAGCTCGTTCCTTTCAAATACTCATGCAAAATAAAAGGTTTCAGAAATGAATGAATAAAGAGGTAAATTAGAATCTAAAGAGGGCTTAAGAAATGTTCTGCTTCGACAATCAAATCAAAAAGTAATTAATACACATAATTTTGATTATAAACTTTAATAAATTCAAATTCAGACAGATTTTAAAGGAATATCAATTATTTTTTATTTTAGAATTATTCTAAAATTAAATGTATATTTTTGTCAAAAAATTATTTTTGAGAAAAGAATCTTAAAATAAAATTAGAAATAAGAACCATGGTAAATTATGTAGTACTAGAAGACCCTTCCTGAAGATAGAAATCAAGTGCTATAGTCAAGAGGAGCAAGCAGATATTCAAGATCAAGATCTCAATCTCGGAATGGTCAATATCCAGCAAGTAATGCTAATACACGCTAATCAACTCAGAGTAATCAAGTTTCACCTCGAGTTTACGATAAAGATCTTGATAATTCTTTTTAAGTTTAGTAAGATTTTAGATACAATGACAAAACTCTTATGAATAAAAAGAATAAAGATCCAATAAATAACAGTTTTGAAAATAGAGCCAATAACATAAATTATTTCGAAGATGATAATAATACGAAAAGAGCTAACAGTTAAAATTAATAATATAGAAAATCATACTAAAATTACTAAAACGAAAGTGATGAAGAAAATATTTTCAAAAGATAGCTTCCAAACGAAGATGGAAGAAGAACTGTATACTATGATGATAATAACAGGAGAAGCATAAACAATGAAATACATAAAAAATAAAATACACTTGATCCAAGTGATTACTAGAATATAAACAATAATAGATAAAATACACTAAAAAGTAGAGCACAAAGTAGGTAGAAATCTAGATAAGCAAGTCCACTAGGAGTCAATGAGGATTATTAAAGAAACTCTACATCTAATAGAGTAAAAACACAGCAAGATTATCTTCCTAGAATCAGGAATGGAAATGAAAAAGATCTAAAAACAGAAGCTAATTTAATAGAAAACGAAGATGATGCTAGAGAGACAAATTTTAACCAGAAAAGAAGAAGCAGTCAACCTTATGGAGAGAGTTTAAAAGGACCTATTAAATTCAGTGACCCTTATATTTAAAAGTAATTAATTGAATTTGAAAATGAGCAAAGGAGCCAAAATAATGAAATCGAAGAAGGTTTTATCAAATAAGAATAATTAGACAAAATGGCAAACTATGTAAATAATTTTAATCAAACAACAAAGGGAAATAGATAATTTAGAACCCTAGAAGACAAAAGAAATATCAAAACATCATAAAATACTCATAGAACACTTGATTAAGGAAAGAATAATGAACAAACCATAGAAAAAGACGATTTTAGGAAAAGAAGAAACAGTGGACTCAGCTAAACCTTTAAATAATAAAGGGCTCATTCAAAAAATGAAATGAGGGAGAAAACTCCTGTTGACAATAAAGTGAGATACAGTGCATAAAATGATCAATTCAAAGAAACTCTTAAAAGCAAGAAGCTTAGATAATAAGATTAAGAAAGATTAATGAAAGATGACTTTGATGACTTTGAAAAATACACAGTTTAAAAATCTTCTAAACATAGAAGCCCAATCAACAAAAATAACTACCAAGACGAGTCTGATATAATGGGAGGAGCCTCTTAAATGGATAAAGATATTTTGAAAAAATAACAGTTAATAAACATATTAAATAGTAATTAAGCTAGAGATGTTCAAGATAGCAATTTATCATATGGAAATAGTAAATCTTCTAAAATGCCTTCTACAGCAAAAAAAGCAACCCTTAAGAATAGAGTGGAAGAAATGTAGGATAGTGAATTAACACAAAAAAGAGATAACTACACTGAGAATTCATCTTAACAGCCAAGCAGTGTTTACTTTAAAGGTAAGTAAAGTGAAAAAGTAGGAATGGATGTCAGAAGAATATTTGAAGACATAGAAAAAAGAAAAAAAATCCATCGATTAGACGACAAAGAAACCTAAAGAATCTATAGCTATGGTGACTACACCATTATTCATCACCCTAAATAGAATAGCTCCAAATTGCTTAAAATAGATGAAAATAGTAAACACTTTGAGAATTTTTAAGAAGAATTCGGAGAGTAAATGAACGACTTCTTAGACGTTGCTATAGACTGTCATGAAAGCTCTAAAAAGAGATTGTATTTTAATTTTTAATTTTAGTTAAATTTTTGATATTTAAATTTTAATCAAAACTCCTCTGAAAATAATATTAATTTATAATATTAACTGATTAAGCTAACATTATACAATTTTAATATTAAAATTTTATGATAGAAAATAATAGCTAAATATTTTATTTTTATAACAAAGGTCCCCACTAGGGAAGTACAAATTACCTTAATCACCATAATCTCCAACAAGAAACCATCTTAATAATATTACAAATAATTACAAGGTGAAAAAATAGTAATAGAGAAGTAAATCTGTTTTGAGTAATGTAAGTAGAGGAAAGTCATCTTAGAAATCAAAAAGATAAAGTTCTAAAAAAAGTTAACGTTAGGTTGATTTCGATGATTAGAAGGTAAAATTTGATTTTTAATAAATAAATAAATAAATAAATAAAAAAATTTTTGATATTTTAAAAAGTACAAATTAATTTGTCAGAGAATCGCTGTAAAAATGACTTACATTCCTGCAGAATATTCTAGTAGAAGTGAACAGTATCTTAGAGACTTGTTAGCTGAATTAAAAATATACAATCCTGTTTTTTCTAACATTTCATATTTTACAGGTGTTAACATATTACGTTTGTCTCGTATCTATGTGTATGAAGAGGACTCTGATATTTATTCAGAAAACCAGCCATCTAATTCATCATTTTTAATACTATATGGTCGGGTGAGTCTTTCAAATAAAGAGAATGGCGAATTTAAGGAATGTATTATGGGAGAAACAATTGGAGAAGAGGCTGTTTTAGGACCTGAGGAAAAAAATATAAGCAGGTAAATTTTTTAAAACAAAAATTAGGCTGATTGTATATTCAAATTAATTTAATTGATAGGTTTGAAACAGCAACTGCAATGGAAGAAACATCAATGTGCGAGGTAAATAGAGAATTTTTGGAAAAATTTAGGATAAGTTGTTCTGAAAAAGGATTGTAAGATGATTATACCAGTATAGTTACTCTCTTAAAAAAGAATTTTGTATAAAAAAAGACATTACGTTTACTAAATGCATAAAAAGAATAAGCAGAATGAATGTTTGTAAGAATGAAATAAAAGAGGCTGCTTAGTAAGAATAATTTAAATTATTAGAATTAAAAATATCATATTAATTAAATAAATACTTTACATTTTATAAGCAAGAAATCATTAATAATAAATTAATTGATAAATAAATTAATAGAAATATTATTAATAAACTAAAAACTATAAATTGGCTACAAATATTTCAATAAATTTACTATAATATAATAAGATAAATTCTAATGTATATAGATTTTAAAATATATCACAATCAAATTTATTATCAAAAAAATGACTTTTTAGCATTTATTATATATCAATTTAACTTAAATTTGTTTTAATTGCTTTTATTATATGTTATTTTTTAGAAAAAGAAAAAACATGCTATATTAATTATATTTAGATGAAAATATATTTTAGGGAAACATAGTTAGCACAATTTAAATTAGTACAACCAAAAATATCATCTTAATTAAATAAATAAATTACATTTTAAAGTAATAAATTAATAAATAAATAAATAGATATATTATTAATATACTAAAATTTATGAATAGACTATATATTAATTTTAGCTTAATTACATTAATATAACTTTATTAATGTTATTTTTTATAACAAAAAAACATATTTATCTCAATTATGCTTAGTTTACTTAATATATAAAATATATTTTTTGGAAACAGGTAAAATTAGTAGAATCAAAAACATAATCTTAATTAAATAAGTTCATTACATTTGATAAGCAAGAAATAAATTAATCAATAGATAATATTGTCGATAAGCTAAAAAATATGAATAGACCAGTATAAATATTTCAATAAATTTATTTTTAAATAATAAGAATAATTCCAATCTATATAGATTTTAAGGTGTCTCTTAATCAATAATATCTTTCAAAAATACTTTTAGATATTTTATTCGACTAAGCTCCATATTTTTTTAATGTTATCAATTTAAAATTTATTTTGAGTCATTTTTTTTAGAAAGAAAATAACATATTTATCATAATTTTATTTAGTTGAAAATAGATTTAAGTACACAATTTAATTATCAAAATAATGTTTTTACTTATTGAAAATCTTAATAACATGTTTTAACACTGCTTCTTTATTATTTTTTATAAAAATTAAATGATTTTTTGAAAGATATACAAAATTAATAAATTTATAACATATAATTCCATGGTTTATATAAGCAAAGCCATAGAATACTTTATTGTACTACTTTTGAAAAAGGAAATTTCTAAAGATATTAATATATTTAGAGATTGGTGCCAACATTTGTATGGTTTTTCTAAAAAAATTAAAATTTTACTTCAACAATATCTTATTTAAAACCCTTAAAGGGTATTCCTATGAAAAATTCAGTGCTTTAAGTTGCTAATCAAAGAGATATTTTTCATTTATGCGAAAATGGTTAATAAGCTAGTTTGATTTCATACAAAAGAATTGCCTTTAAATATTTTAAGGCAAATCAAATAAAAATTAATTAAAATTGTTTGTTTGTTATTTATGCTTTTAATTTAATATTTTGATCAATAATCAAATAAATTTGTGCGAATCACTTTAATTATTAATAAAATTAATAGAAAATTTATTTATGAATTCACTTAAAATGATTAAATGGTAATTTAAGATACTATTTTTGATTATTCTTAAAATTTATATCTTTATTTAATTTGATTAATCATTCGAAACATCTAATCAGACATCAGCAAATCTTATCCACGTTAAATAAATAAGAAGCCAAATGTTATTAATAAATAAAAAAACATTTGCTTTTTTACAAGAATGTTTCATTTTATTTCAAGGAAATACTTTTTTAAGAATCTGTCTCATAAAGAGACTATCTTCTACTGCTATGTAGATGTGTCATTTCATTTATTTCATGAAA
The DNA here is from genome assembly GCA_000231845.2 of Tetrahymena malaccensis 436. NCBI lineage: Eukaryota > Ciliophora > Oligohymenophorea > Hymenostomatida > Tetrahymenidae > Tetrahymena > Tetrahymena malaccensis. The sequence continues at coordinate 186,101 of JH720018.1, read as the reverse complement.
TGTTCTTACATTTGTTTTTCAAGTTATGAGAGTGAGTGGTTATGAGTAATTTGATATTAATTTGTTTATGAAGCATAAATGAAAAAGTAAGAAAGAAATGTGAATTTTTTTTCTTTTAAAAGAATAATTGAATAAAAAATACTAACTACATAGAATAGAAATAATTATAACTATTTTAAATTTTATAAGAGTTGATAGAAGTATAATTAATCAATGGATCTTCTTTTCGAGATCGTTCTTATCGAGAGAAGATAAATCATTGCATTGGAGGGCTAAGGCGAAACCTTAGATTTTATTTTAGAAGAATTAATTGGTTGAAGCAGAAACCATCTTAACCTTGACTGGGGCAGTATCGGGGCACCAGAAGACATAGATGATCTTTTCGTTGGTTCTGCCATCGTCGAATTTCTTTTCATAATCAAAAACGCAGAAACGAGAGTCATTAGATGGGAGATGGCTAAGGAATTGTTCGTAGGTTTCATCTCTAGCACCAAGCTTTTCAATTTCAATGGTCTTGTTGTTCTTTGTGTGATAAATAATATAACGATGTTTCTTATCCATTCTCATGGCTTGATATTATTAGAGACAATCGTCAGTAATTTGTAAACCGAGATCCATTTTTTGATACTTTATTTGCTTTTTTACTTTTTGAAGGAATTATTTAATTATGCTATTATTTTTTAATTTATTATTTTTTTATTTGATCAATAAATCTTAATTTTTATAGAAGCGCAAAACCCAAACAAAAATTTTAAGAAAAAAATCAGCAAAGAAAGCATTTTTAATCATATACTATATTTAACCATGCTCACTATTCAATAATAATTAGCTTATTCCCCATAAAATTTATCTGCTACTTACTTATTCAATCATTTTCAACAGCACTCGAAAAGCTTTGGTTATTTGTCGAAAGGCAATATTCTCAATATCAGATTAGGATATTCAACTCAGATTGCTGTTAAAACCAGTGTTTTACATAGGCTAAACTTATAATATAATTTAAGATAAAGTGAATGATCTTTAAAATCACATTCAATTTATACTGTAAAGTGTGCGCAAAAAATTTATTAGCTATAACTAAGTGAAATAATTTGTTTAAATATTGCAGAAATAAACACATTTTATGTATGCTAAACAAATTAATTTATTTATCACCAATTCAAAGAGGTAGTACTATTATTATTTTTTATATCTCTAAAATTTAGATCTTTGGATTGGTGTCAAATAAATCCCCACCAAAAAATAAGAAGAATAAATAATTATTAAATGTCACTATTTTATTTGATCAAAAATTTTCATCCATTTCACTTTTAAAAAAGTAATTTATTTATTGTGTCAATTCAAAAAAGAAAAATAGTGATCTTTATAAATCATTAAAGTCAGAATGCAAATTCATTAAGAATTAATAAACCTTCTTTAGAAAAAATTTTTAAAGTTAAAAAAGGAATAAAGCAATTAATAATTTGATAATGTTGGTTTAACTTAAAATAATTTAAGGTAACAAGAAGACTCTGAAAGTCAGAGAGACAGAAAGATAAGCAAATATATATTTTCTACTAAACATAAATAATTAATTTTAGGTAAAATAAATAAAAGGTAATTAATATTTTTAGGTAATTTAATTAATTATTTCTCAGATTTAAAATTTTTGGGTAAATATTTTCTTCTTTGAATGATTTTTAGTTCTACTTTAGGAAGAATCTTTAAATATAAAATTTTTACTATTTGCTTCTAGTTTAGCTTATTGTATTACTCTATTTATTTTCAGATCTCCTGCACCAGAGCTGTTATTACAAAATGTTTAAAATTTTTTAATTTAAGTAAAATAATTATTTTAAATAAATTCAATTGAAGATTACTCACATTTAGCTTTTGTAAGAAGGTCTGTTCAGTTTTAAATCTATTTTATTTAATTGAGCTTCAATTATATCAGCCTCATTAAAATTTAGCAAATCTTGCTTTTTATTTTCTTTTGAATCAAGCTATCTTTTCGAATTTCCAGATTCTCTCAGTGTTTTTTCCTCACTAATCTGAGTAATAGTTGGAGGTTTTATGCTGATTTTTTTAGATGGTGGTATTAGAGGAGCAGATGATATTTTATCTCCTTTTAAATTGAATTCCATTTTCAGCTCTTAGTAGCTTACTTTAGGTTATGTTTATTCTTTTTCACTCTGCTTTCCAGCAATAATTACTGTTTTTTTTTTAAGTTGCTGATTTTGAAGCAGCAGCTGACCTCCTTAAAGAGAAGATTTTCTAACTACATTAGTATTTTCAGTTTCATTTATTTAGCTAGATTTTAAACCCTTTTCTACATATAAATTTAATATTTTCAAGCTTTAAAAAACATTTTCAGAAGAGTTAATATGTCTCATAACTTTTCTTAAGTAGTTTTCGAACCTAATTAATATTTTGTTGTAGCAGTTAATATATGACAACCAAGAAATTGTTTTAAATTTTACCTATAAGGTATTGATTTCATAATTTAATAGGCCATTTACAACTTAAGATTTGTATAATTTTTGTAAGGACTGTTAGGTAATCTAGATATCGGATTTATTTTATTATAGTCAAGAAGTGCCTCTAACATGCCCTAAAAAATTTTAAAATCAGATATTAAATATTGGCAACAAATTTAATTAAAGTACTTCTCCTAAATTTGAATAGTTTGAAGGAATGTATGGGAATTCACATTAAGATTATTCAAAATTTATATTATTTTACACTATGTTTATATTGAGTTCGTTTATTTCAACGTTATTTTCTAATTTATTTAGAAAAAAAATAAATATTTTATTGGTTGGGTTGAGTAGTACCTTCAAAGTGGTAGTTTTCAGATCTAGGATACATTGTATTTATATTGTTAGGAGAATTATAGTTGCATTCTAGAGTGTAGCAAAAAGGAATTTTTGTTTATTTATATAAAGCTACTCTTCCAGACCCTTCTTTAGAAAGTCCATCACTTTTATCCTTAGAATACATATTACGTTCAGTAAAATTGCATAAATCATATTCAAAATATGGTGTATTCAATGACATCAATTTAGTTAACAAGTTTGACTCAACTTAGCTTCTGTAGTCCATACAGTTTCCATAAATAAAAGAGCCTTTTTTAGTAGCATGAGCATGCAAATCTAAATAACAGTAAAGTAATCCCTTCGAATTAAGGAACATCAGCAATTCCTTGATACCATATATTTCAGGCTAATCCTGCTAAGATGGATTTATATAAAATCTATTTAAATTTTATCCTTAAGAATCAGTTCTGTAATGTCCTCTGCTAACACCATCTGGATTAATTATAGGAATCATTACAAACACAAAATTATCTCTTAACGCTTTTGATCTTAATTATAAATAAAAAAATATTAGCATTCATTTTGTAATCTAACAAAATTCTTAAGTTACCTTACATCATCTTTATTTAATAATAACTAAAGCATACCATTAAATACGTGTGAGCCAGGAACTTCACCTGGATGAACTCTTGTAGATATAAATACGTATTTTTTATCTTAAAACCTAAAGCATTTTTTAACAAATTTGGGCTAATTACTAATGAAAATTTAATTTATTTATTTATTTACAAATTAGGTTGATTTAAAAATGGAAATATTTAATCTTGAGGTATTTATATTTTTTCTTCTAATTTGTTTGAGTGAGAAGATATTGTCAATAGCTCTACGTTTCTATATTCTTTTGATTGTATAAGGGTAGTTCTGTGGTAATATAAGTCAGGGCTATTTGTAAATTTTTAATCTAAAAGATCAAGCATTTCCTGTTTTGAATGAAAGATCATTAAAAATATTTTTAAAATAAAATTCAAAAATATTTTCTACCTGGTTATCTTGATACGACCAAGGGTAAGTAAAAGCAAAATAAACAACTTCTTCTGGATCTTAAAAAACATGAGAAAATGTAAAATCAATTCCAGTTTCATGCTAAATCTAAATAAAGTTATTAATTTAATAATTAAAATTTCTGCAGATTTATATTTTTTAAAATAGAAAACAAAGAAAAATTTTAATTACGACAGTATTTGCAACGCTCTAAGCTATTCTTTGCCAATTGTTTGTATAAGAGGATTTATAAACAGGTTGGTGCCCTTCCCTGTAAAGTTTTTACTGAGTTGTAATAAAATAAAATATTATCTAAAAATCAAATTTAAATAAAAAATAAGCAAGCTTTGATAGTTCTTTAGGCATTCAAACTTCATATCTTTCTATATTTTTTTATTAGTTTAATAGATAATAAATAATCAGTTTTTACTTGAAAATTTGTATTTTTTATTGTAATATAGACAAGGTTGTTTTGAGGAACTCCTGTTACAGAAAAATAGAACCAAGTCCTATACTTCATTTCTTTTTACGTCATATAGGCGTCAGGAGAAATCCACACATTGAACTAATTTTTTATAAAATATTTTCATAAATCAATTAATAGATTATTGTTTAAAATTTGTATTTTTAGCAAATAATTTATTTGATTTTTTAAATTATCTTACTTAGTTACCAGGAGATTCGTAATTTCTTTCTACTTTCAGCATATTACCGCTATCAAAATCACTGTTAAATATAATAGTTCCAAACTGCTCAGAGGTTCTTTGGTAGTGAACGTTTGGATTGCAAGTTACTGGAAGTCCTATAATTAAAATTATGGATCAGTATAATATTTTGAAGCATGCTAATAAATTATTAGCAATCATATTCATAGTTTTAAGAAATTTATTGATATAGTTTTGAATAAAAGAGGTTTAGTTACCTTCAATGATGCCATTTGATGGTAGGCTACCTTAATATTATTTGTTTAGGCTCTTCATTTCTAAAATTCAATAATCTAATTATAACAGAGTATCCTCAAAAACTTGCTTAATCTTTTAAAAAATTGTAATACAAAATTTTTTAACAAACTTAATTATTTTGATTTTTTTTTTTGATGAATTAATTAAAATGTACTTCTATCACATTCTCTTTACCACCAAAATTTGTTTATAATACAAAAATTAATTATTAATTAAAAACAAGTGAAAAATCATAGAATTTTAAACAACTTGTATGAATTTTTCTTTGAAATTTTCAATTCAAAATAATAAATACAAAAATTTTCAGTTTTGATTGTAGATTTTAGAAATTTCACTTAATCTTCACTTTTAATTAAAATTAATATTTCTTTAATTCGATTTTTTTTAAATTGTTTATAGTTTAATTTTTTAATCTTTAAATTCAACAAAAACATTTTAAAATAATACTTTAAAAATATTTATTAAAAAAGAATGAATTAAATTTTTAAAACATTTTTATTTAAAAAGAAAAATAGTTGATTTAATTCATTAACGTTTAAGCAGATTATAACAGAAATAATTACTTAAAATTAAGGTAACTAACTTTCTCAAATTTATAATAGAAATACAAAATTAATAAAATTGCAATAAATAATTAATTTTCTTATTTTTTTGTTTCATTTTTATTAGAGATTTTAATTTTAAAAAAGTAATATTAAAGAACAAATGCGTGTTATTTAATAACTTAGCAGATTAACATAAAATAAATCTAATTTATTTTGATCACCTCTTTATAAATTTAGTGTATTATTATGTAAATTTAAAAACATTTTAATATTTATTTATTAATTTATAATTTACTTTATTTTTGTTTAAAAATCTTGCCCTTCGTTGAATTTTCAATATATTTGGTTTAAACAAGTAATTAGAAAGTATACTCTAATTTAAAAATATGTATAAAAGAGATATTGAAAAATAATTAAAATATGTTCATCAATTATATATAGTTTAGTAGTAGTAAAAATAAAAATATACAAGATTTATTATAAAATTAATATAAGCAATTTATTTATTTTATTTATTTGTTAATTTATATATATTTTTTTATTAATTTTTTTATCGAATTTTACTACAAGATTTTTAATAATATGTTTAAAAACATTCACCATTCTAATTCATTTTTATGTTTAGACCAGACGTACTTTCCACCTCTTCTAATAAATGCCTTTTCGTCAAATCCTGATTTATCTAATGCTGCTTCGACACCGACATCTAAAATGGAAAGGGAAGGTTCCTTTTTTCCATTTTAGCAATTTAAAAATCTCATTTATTCATCTAGAATTAGATAACTGTCCTTCATATCTTCATTATTTTCAGCAACAGGATTACTTGCCTTATGTCTAAATATGAATTGGTCAAATTATTCTTTAGAGACAACCATTTGTTCTGCATTTCTCAAAGCATTAGCACCAGCATTTTCACCATCAATCAGAAGACACTAGAAAACTTTCCATCTGTAAGGCTTTAACTCTTGAATATAGGTATTCATATCTTCGTTATATTATCTAGAAGTCACTACCGTATTAATCTTAAATAATACATCGTACTTATAACACCAATCTCGTATTTTATACATCTATTCAATATGTGTTTTTTTATTAGCTCTTCTTCCAATATCAGCTAAAGCTTGTTCATCAAAACTATCACAGGAAATGGCTATTATATCTAACCATTTGCCATAATTTTTAAACCACTCTTCAGTGATCAAACTTCCATTTGACACTATAGTAACGCTTTCTAAATTGAGTTTTTCTTTACAATATTAAACTAGATTTCCTAAAAATGTAGGCTTGGTGAAAGGTTCTCCTCCAGAAAAGTTAATTTTCTTCATACCTGACTCTTTAAGCATTTTTAATCCTTTTTTAGCATTTTCTTCGTCAAGGACAAACGATGTTTTAGCTGTGTGAAAGCAAAATTTACAAGCATAATTACACTATCTAGTAAAGTGGTAGTTAATACTTTCCCTAAAGAGTTTTTCTTTGTTTTTAAAAAGTTTCACCCAAAAAACTTTAATTAAAGCAAGAAGTGTTAGCGAAAAAGCAGCAACAAAGCAAATGATTGCTGTTAAATTGAATGTTTATATCATATTTTTTGTTGATAATTTATTTTATTTAAATTTTTAGAAATATATAATTATTAAAATATGTTTTACAAAAATAGAGCTTAATTTAAATTTAAATTATTAGAGTGAAACAAAGTCTATTCTATCTTATTTATTATTAAAAGAATTTATATTAAGATTTAATGAGAGTTTCATATTTAGGTTAAAAATAACAAAATCTGTTCGACAATTATTTGAATCAAATGTAATTTTTTAATAATTAATTTCCTAACTAAAATTATGTTTTTTTTAGGGTAATCAGAAAGGAGAAAAATATTTTATTGGTTTGGAAGACATGAATGAGCGTAAAATTAATTATTCAAAAAAGATACTATCCTTGCTTGAAAGAATAAAACCTAAACATTTGAAATAATTAGAGAGAAATGAGAGAATAAACTAGATAAAATAAATTTTATAATAATTTTTTAACAGATAGATATAGTAGACAGACAGTTTAGTAATAATAATTATATATTTTTTTATTATAAAATAAAACACTTTTATTATAAATATTTGATAAGAATTTATTAGTTAGGAATTAGTGAAATTTAATTATCTGTTAGTCACTTTTACTAAAGTATACCCTTTACTTTTTCTGTGTCTAACAAGCTTTTGTAAAATATAAAAGTTATTGTTTGAATTTGCAAGTTTTTAATAGTTACTTTATATTTAAAGGCAGTTTTGATCTATACTAGTCATAGTGGAGAATAGTTTTGTACATCAATTAACTTTTTAGCCTGATATCGAAGTTACTATTTTTTCTTCTTAAAGGATTAAATTTTTTACATATTTTTTAATGTAACTGGAAATAGTGAGCTTAAAATTTTTTATTACAGTTTATACATATTCTTTGATTGTATTTACATTTTTCAATATGTGCCTCCAACTTGCAAAATGGGTGATTTTCTTAGCAGTGTATGCAAAGAACCATTCTATACTAACAATTTTTTAAGTGATCTTAAAGGTCTTTCCTTAAAATCGGTTCTTTACAGCCTTAGTTAAGACATTTAACCTGCTGATATTAACATTTTGAAATATGATTTTATCTTTCATCGTATTTGACAACGTCTTGACATCCAGTTTTATAGCATTTAACTTTGACTTTTTCTAATATCTTCTTAAAAATAATTGAACTTTTTTTATATAGATGTTGCTTTCCATTCAACAAAAGCACTTATTAGTTATTTCTACATGTAGGACAAACGTTTTATGATTTTTTAGTAGACCATTCATTTATGCAAGAATTACAATAATTTAACTCACATCTTATACAGCTCACTTTTTAATTAAAGACAAAAAAAGTTTTAAAAGCTTGTAAATTTAATTTAATAAGATGCAATAAATTTGTAATTAATTAGCTACTTTCAATATTAAATAAAGAAATATACTTGGATCTTCAATTATATTAAGACAAATAGGGCATTAAAGGTCTTAAAGAAAATCACCAATCTCGTTTATATTTGCAATTTAGTCTATATCCACCTTGTTGAATATTTCATCTTGAACTTATTAATCACTTTCTTCAATCTATGGCTCTTTTTGTTAGCATAGTTTATATTACTTTAAATAATTTTAGTAGTGAAGCAATAATTCTATTTCATCATTTAAACTAAGAACTTCTTGCTAAATATCAAAGAAAGGCTAATCCATTTTATACTTTTTTTTTCATAACACACGATTTATTAAAAAATTATTAATTATTAAGCACAAAACAGCTTAAACACTTTGCTTAACTGGCTTTTATTTTCTCCTATAATTTATAATAAAATAGGTACTTCAATATTAAAAAAATCTTCAAAAATCAAAGTCTAGAAGTAATTTATTTTTACTTTCACCACTTAAGTAAATTTAATCAAAAACCCATTTTAATACCTTTTCCATATTTGTTAATTTGCAATTTAAGAAAAAAAGAATTATCATATATTAAAAAAGTAATAGATAAATTGAGGTAAATTCAAATTTTGTTTTTTCTAGTTAAGTTTTCAAATAAATATTCATATTTATGTAAAAAATTTAATTCGTCTTTAAAAGTATAGAACAATAAGCATTTTATGATAATTAATTTATTAACAAAAAAACAAATAAAAATAAAAAAAATATAAAAATAAAGCTAAGAAGCTTTACTCAACTTCTAACCATATTTTTTCCTTTAGTAAAAAAAAAAACACATTTGTTAAAAAAGGGGAAATGAGTTAGAAGTTGAGTAAAGCATAGTTTTAGAATAATTTAATAAATTATTTTATACTTTTCATTGTATTTTATTTGTTTTTTTGTTAATGTATTTTTTCACTAATAAATTTATCTAAACATCTTTCTTAATATTAACTAATTTATGTATAATTAATTACTTACTTCATGTTAAAGATAGTAAATGCTTATATTAAATATAATTTAATATTTTATTATAACTCTAAAATTATATTATATTTTATTTTATATTGCAATCCTTTATTTGTCCTTCATAGCTGTAAGAATTATCAAAAAAAAAATCAATAAATCTAGAAATTATTCTTAACATAAAATAATTTCTATGAATTTAATACTAAATATATATACAATATAGAAGGTAAAATACGTATAATTAAATTAATTCATATAGTTTGCGATTTGTTAATATATATGAAGTAAGATTGAGAAGATAGTGAATTATATCTTACAATTATTTAACATATTATTTAAAATTATATATTAATTCGATTATCAAAGTTTTTAATTTGTCATATTTAAAAAACAAAGAGTAAATTTATTAATTAATCTAGACACCCTTCTTAATATTTATTAATTTTTGTTAATTATTTGCTTGTTCATAAATAAATAATTTAGATGATAGTTAAATTTTATTTTTAAAATAATTTAATGTTTTTTTTTAATTTTGTTTGATGATTTTATTTTACTTGCGTAGCATTAATTTTTATTATTTCTTTAAGAATTTAATTTATGAAATAAAATATCCTATTAATTTATTGAAACTAATTTTTTTAATTCACTTTAACATATTAAATTCCATATATCTTATATTTGATAAAAAAATTAAGCAAATAAAACAACCATCATAAAAACTAATGAAAGCAAATTCAGTTGGTCTAGTAAATTAACAATTGTATTCATAGGCAAATAAACATAAATTATTTTATAATAAAGTTAGATGATTTTTATTTATAGAGAGTCATGGAGCTCAAAATTAATTACACGTATTCTTTCATTTTAGAAAAAATTAGATTAATTTTCTTTTAAACAAAAGATTGCAAAACATAGAATAAGAGCATTTATCTTAGTTATAACGTGTCATTAAAAATTCTTAAAATTTAGAAGCCCTTTATTACAGATTTGAGTAATTATTTCTTTTCTGCTCTGTAGTTTTTTAAAATAAATTTTAATTAAAATTATTTAATAAAATTTTTAATTTAATTGATACTTTGTCTTTCAAATAGAAATATTAAATGCTCAAAACTACTCAATATTTTATTTTTATTTAATAAATTTTATTATAAAAGCTTTAATGATAATGTAGAAGAAGTGTTGAAAGTTGTTAGCGATTCTATTTGTGAACATAAAAAATTAAATAGTTTACACCTCTAGCTTTTGTAATAAACTAACAAAACAATAACTAACTTTAATGGAATTATTTATTTAAAGGAAATGTTAACTGAATTTTTCTGCACTATAAAATATGGAAAACAAGCTATCTAAAGTAGAAAATCTTTAGTCATTGACATTAAATTTAAGGTAAGAATTAATGTCTGAATAATAAGTTTATAAAAATTCAAAATAAAGGTACAACTTCTCTAAATAAGATGGCTCCTTACTGCTTGGTAAAATCATTGCTAGTTGTGCTTAATTACAGTATCTAAATGTTGATTTAAGGTATTAGTTAAATTTTATATTTTATCTAATTTATTTAATAAAAAAAATTCTATTATTTATTTAAGAATTTTTTTACATTTTTTTAAACACCTAACAAAAATGAATTTTTACAATAAATATTAGGATCTAATTTTTTTAACTTTGAATGAAAGTCATATTAATTATTGATAGCTTAAAATAATAAAAATGAAATTTTTACCGTTTTTCTAAATTTTAAATTAAAAAGCTTTAATAAAATGGAAGCAGAGGGATTTTTGAATTTTACAGAAGGAATAAAATAATGTAAAAATTTGAAAGGATTGATTCTTTCATTAAGGTACTTTTTTTGTTTTTTAAATTGGTAAAAAAATAATTTTTATAGAGAAAATTAAATTAGGTCTCATAAGATTTACTAATGCTTAGAAAATATAGGTTAATGCTAAAAGTTGTAAAGTTTAAATTTAGATTTCAGGTAATTTAATTACAGTATTTTATATAAACGGTATAATTTAAACTTATTTCTATAAAGCGAAAACTACTTAAAAGAATAAGGATTAGTTAATTTAGGATAAGGAATGTAGCATTTACCACATATAGAAGAGCTAAGTCTTTGTGTTCAGTATTATCTATTTAATTTTGCAAACAATATTTAATTGCTATACTTATTCAAGTAAGAATGATTTTGGAGATTATGGACTTTTAGAATTAAGCAAAGGAGTGTCTGTTTTAGTTAATTTAAGAAAAATAGCTCTAGATTTAAGGTATTAAAATAATTTAATAATCTTCATTAATATTTTTTATTCCTAAAAAGCTATACCAGAATATAAAATGACTCTACAGTAAGTATACTAGAAATTATTTGGAATCTATAAAATTTAGAAACTATCATTTTTGATGTGAGGTAAATATTTTTTTAATTCAGTTAAGACATGTCAGTTTTATAAAAGTGGAAACGATATGAATGAGAAATTGAGCTTCAAAAGTGTACCTTGTGATAAGTAAATAGAAAACCTGAGGCATTTAAAACTCAATTTTAAGTAAAGAACTACTTTTAAAATAAAAAATAATTTATTACTTCAAAAAATAGCTTTTTAAGATTCTATAACGAGCCAGCATTATAACTAATTTAAAGAGTAATAAAATATAAGAATTTAAAATTTCTCTCCTTAGAAATGTGGTAATATTTTGAAAAATAATAGTTCAGTAATACATAAATACAATATAAATATAGTTGTGATTATATTCTAGATAAAACAATTATCGAGCTTTCATCATCATTTAAAAACTAAACTAATTTAAAAACTATGATTCTTGATTTTAGGTAAATTTTTAGTGATTTAAATGGAAAACTAATATTATTTTAGTGGAAACAATATTAGAGAAAAAGGAGTTGCCTCATTATAAGAAATTGAACACTGTAGTTAAATAACAAGCCTAAGTCTTAATTTAAGGTTTATTTTATTTAAAATAAATGATTAAAAGTTAATCTATTTCTATAAATTATTTAGTGGTAATACAATAAACGCTGAGGGGGCTGCTTCAATAGGAAATGTTATCTCTAAATTACTTTAAGTTGAAGAGCTTTACATTTCATTTTAGTAAAAATAATTTAAATATGCAAGTTTTTATTTATTTTTTTTTAATTTAGCAATTGCAACTTTACTGAATTAGTATTTTATGATATTATGAAATTAATTTACAAATGTAAATCACTAAAAATTTTCTAAGTCACAGTGAGGTAAAATAAAAACTAAATTAAGCTAGAATAAGGATTTTATTTATTATAATATAAGATAAATTTAAAACAGATTATTCATGCAGATAAGAAGATTCTTTATGAAATTATAAAAGCTAGTTTTAATGAATTTTTAATTTAGATGAACGAAATTAAATTTTGTAATTTCCTTAAAATGTTTTAAATAATTAAAACGATATTTAAAAAAATTATATTTCAATAAAATTTTAGAAATGTATTGGCAAATATGTCTATCTATAAATTTTTTATATTTTTTGAATTTAAATATTTTTACTAACAAATTATTTTTTTGTATTTAATTAAAAAAACAATTTGGTTTTAATTCTTAATATGTTTTTATGTATTCAGTTGTTTTATAACTTAATTGTTTCCTAATTAAATATATTTCATTTGTATAGAAAAGTCAACCACCAGATTTTATCAAGACAAAAGATATAATTTATGAACTAAAAATTCTATAAAAAATTAAATAATAACTTAGAACACAAGTAGAAGATACATAAAATGAGCTATTTAAGAGAAGTAATAATTTTAAACTAATATAAGTAAGTTACAATTATTATAAACATTTTTAGATAAAAGAAGAGGATATCCCAAGCTTGGAGGAATTAAAATTAGATTTAAAGTAAAAACTATTTAATAAGTTTAAATTTATTATATTTGATAATCATCATTATTTTTTCAGTTTTATAATATGATTTATTTATAGGAACAAAGGTATAAAAGACAAAAACACCAACGAGTTAGGGTCATAAATACTTAAATGCGTTAAGCTTGAATCTTTAGTTTTATAGCTGCAGTATAAAATTTTTAATTTTTAACAAAACGACATGTATAATTTTAATTAAATAGATAAAATTAGATCACAAACGAAGGTTGCTAATAATTGTTGATGTAGTTAAAGAATGCGCACAGATTAAGATGCTTTGAACTGAATTTAAAGTAAATTTAACTATTTTACATTAAACAGTACTTACTATTAATCAAATTAATTTCATTTATATACTCTTTTATCTATAAAATAGTATTTGTAAATAAAAAAATTAATTATTTTTATAATTCATAGCGAAAATCCTCTTGGTGACGAGCTTGGTAATGTGGGAAAAGAGTTAGCAAATTTTCAAAACATGACAGACTTATTTCTTTATTTGAGGTAAACAGTATTTTTTTTAGTTTAGCAAATTTTTAAAACATTTTTTATTTTAGATAAAGTAATATTTACTAGGAAGGAGCTTAAAAGTTGCTCAAAGAACTAAACAACTGCAATAATTTAAGTACTTTATACTTAGATTTAAAGTAAAAATATAATTAAAATAATAAAGAATTCACAAAACTCATAAAATATTTTATAATTATTAAGCAAAAATCAATTAGGTAACAATGGCATAATTTTGATAGGTGAGGAGTTATCTAAATTTTAGAATCTTAAATCGTTTTCATTACTCTCTTGGTAAATTACATTTACTAATTATTTAATTAACACGAATTTAATATTTTAGTGAGAATCATATTTATGACGAAGGCTTAATTGGTCTATCAACAAGCCTATCTAAATGCCTGAATTTAACAAAACTGACTCTATTCTTTCAGTAAAGCAAATTTATTAACTTTTATGAAATTAATTGATTTTAATATAGAAAAAACTACATAGAAACAGGAGGAATTTGTTTTTTAGCTAATAACATTTCAAAACTTGAAAAACTTACTTTTTTATAAATTAACATCTCGTAAAATTGATAAGCATCATGAATATTTGTTCTAATTAATTTACTTTTAAATAGAAAAAATTTAATTTATAATAATGCAGTTTAAGTTCTAGCAAATGAAATTTCTAAACTAAAAAAAATTGTTTCTATATCTTTAGATTTATCGTAAATTTATTAAGTATTTTATAATTTATTAAATAATTAATTTATCCTAAAGAAATAACTTCATCAAAGACGCTGCAGCACTTTATTTAGGAAGAGAAATATAAAAATGTAAGAATCTCAAAAATGTTGAGCTTTGCTTTTGGTAATAATTTAAAAGTAATAACCAATTTACACATTAATTAAAATCAATTATTAGGGAGAATCCAATCAGCGAGAGTTGCATAAACAACTTGAATAAAAAAAATATGTCTAAGATAAAGAAATTAGTAGTAAATAGCATTCTTATTTGATAAAAACATACAAACAAACAAACAAACCAGTAGTTTATAAACCTTTTATAAATAAAATAATAATCAAAATTTTAATAAATTTGATTTACAAACAAAAAACTATCAGTAAATAAATATAAAATTAAATTATATTATAAACTCCTAGCTCAGGTAAATAAATTTATTTAGGTAATTAAAGATCACCTTATCTTCTAAATAGAAATTTTAAAATAAATTTGGGCATTAAATTTTTATCAATAATAAATATAAATAATTTAATCTTAAATTAAATAAAATTCGCATTTAAGTTTATGGAAATGAAAATTGAATATATAATATATAATTAAATAAATAAATATCATTTTATATAAAACTTTTCATTAAATAGAATAGCTTATATACATATATATATTTTTTATATACTAATTCAGCAGATAATATATAAACTACTGCAAAAACTAATATTCTTTATTAACTATATTTAACATCTAACTCAGTTGTTTGATTAATTTTTAAGAATTTTTTTAATAGTAAGAATAAAAAAATTTTGTAAAAATATTACAAAAAAATAAAATAAATAATCGCAAGCTAATATTTACAAAAAATATATCCTAGAAAAATCCCTTAATATTTTAATTTTTTCAAATTATAAATTTAATGATTGTTTTGTATCTATTTATTCTATTATTAATTATTAATAATCTTTAATTGTTATTAATCACTAAATATTAATTATGATATAAATCATCAATTAACAACATAATATTACAACAAGCACGTTAAACTTAATTTTTTCCAAAAATAATTTCTAGGAAATACCAAAATGTAAAAATTTGAAGAAAAATTACAAATAATAAAGTAAAAATTTTGAATTAAAAATAAATTTATAATAATATTAATTATGAATAGTTTATTTTTTTTTTCACTGAATATTTATCATGGCTAAACATTTCTAGCGAATATTTTTGCATAAAATAACATTTTATTTAGACAAGCTAATATTTTGATTTTAGAAATTCTAGGAAATGCCAAAAAATGTTATTAATAAACTAAAAATAATAAATTTAATTTTATTTATTTAAATTAAATTATCATACATTTATTAATTATGCTATTGAATATGAAATTAATAAAAATAAGTTAATAATTTAACGTTTTTAATTATTATAAATGCAGAAATGTTTAATTTATATATAAGGACTACAAATAATAAAATTAATAAATATTTATTTATTTACATATATTTTTTATTTTAAATTTATTAATTATAATTATTACACTTTTTTATTAATTATTTACTACTTATTTAATATCAATATTTATAGTGTTAGAAATTTCCATCAGATTTTACTTTTATATCTTGATCAGTTTCTGTTTTGTTGAGATAATTATTTAATGAGGTTATTATCATTTAATCGAATTAAGAATTAATTATTGATTTTTTTGAATTAATAACTTCTTCGTTGTCATCAAGAAGATTTCTTTCTTCTTTGCAGGTGCTCAATTCATCTACTGGATTAAGATCTGAGCCTTAATCATCAATAGATTATTGATTTTAATCGATTTTATTAATCTTGTTTTCATTTACCTCTTCTAATTACAGTGTGAGCTTGTCTTTTAACTTTAAGAAAATTATAACTATTTAATTTAAATAAATAAAAGGAATTTACTTTATCCAGCTATAGATTCTATTAAGGTATGAGTGTCTTTTTATCTCCTACTTAAAACTGTAAATTTTGTTTCATTTATTATATTTTTTAAACATCAATATTATCTTTAGAATCTTTAAGGGTATTTTTATTTAGTAAATCATTTCTTTTGTAAATTTTAGCTGCATTTCTCTTAAATCTCTTATCATCTGCTACAGCAAGTAATTCTTATTTTGGCTCCATAATTATTGGTGACTCACAAAAAGTAACTTACTAGTTTTATTATTTCGATTTTTTGTTTAACTGTCCAACTACATCCATTTCATCTAATTAAGATCCTAAACTTCCTTAGCTTCTAAGAGCTACTTTTTATAATTAAGGTGGATGAGGTTGAATTTTTTATTTTTATTAAGTCTGAGCAAAAGATTGTTATGAATTTGACTGAACTATGCTTTCATCTATAAATTTTATTTCAGACTACACATTACTTTAGCGTTTACTTTGTTGCTTTTAATTTGAAACTGAATTTTATTACTAAAAATTACTACCAAAAGACTCTTCAATAACTTCAACTTACTAACTTGACATTAATGACCCTACATTTATTGTTTACAAAGCATTATTTCCTTTATTTTACTTATCTGCAACAAATGAACTAGGGCAACCAAAAGAGTTTATTGATGAATAATGTGATTGCTATTATGGTATATTTGAGCCTTGAGGTCTCATCATATGAGAGTCTTCTTTTATGTTATAAGACTAGTTGTGATAATTTTATATAGGTTATTTACTATCCTAACTTATAAAGCTATCCTTTTTAAGTACTGAAGGAGCGAACTAAGGTCCTTAAACTGATTCTTAATCTTCTTCAAACTAATCATTATTATACTTTTCATAATCTTCACCGCCATCTTATCTTTTTTCTAATAAAAATATAATTATTTATCTCTAATAATACTTTTGTTTATTTCATTATCTTTAAGAAAAGTTAATATTGATTAAAATTATTTAAGCTATTTGTGGTTGATAAAAATTAATTCATCAAGAAAAATATAATTTGAAATGTTAAGTACCTTCGATTACAGACGATGGAAGATCGTTAAAGCTCCTATTTGGATCAAAATTTTAATCAAAAGAAAATCTGTTAAACTTTGAGTGCTAATTTTGTTAAAGATGCTCAGAGTTCTAGACAGAATTCTATGGTTAAAACAAGTTTTTAAGATCAGATTATTACGTGAGTATTTTTTGTGAAAGCTTATCCATATGAGAAGAAAGTCTATCGTAATTAGAAGTTGACATATTTTCTTAATTAACTATTGCACCAATATACTACTCTAAATAATCGCTTTATTAAGATTAGTAGTTAATGTTTTCTCCACTATCATTCCTTTGCATTAGTTATTCGTCTTTTCCATAAAATTTATCGTCTAAGTTAATTTTGTTAGCATGCAATTTTTTAGGTTTGTTTTATTGCGAGCTTAATACTTCTTATAAAACATTATTCTATTTTTCATTTGAATTATTTATAAATTTATATGCTCTAGATCTTCCAAAGCTTTTTGATCTCTAGGGTTAACCAATATTTTGGGTAGGATTTTAAATCTAAAATTACTAAGCAGAATTTTATTTTTACTAGCTCTATTGCTAAGCTTAGTTAGTATTAGATTAATATGCGGATATTATATTATTTGAGGATAATTAAGATTATTTTTATCCTCTCTGTGCACTACTTTTTTACCTTTCACCATTAATAAATATATCAGTTTTCAAAGATTCAAAATAGCCTTTAGAATTTTACTGCCTTAAATTAGAGTAAAGGCTTTACCTCTCATGTGAAATTGACCTAAAATTTGCTCCAGGCAGGATGTTGCATTTAGTATGCTGAATAGTTTAACTTTCATTGCACGAATTAACAGGATTTGAACTATCTCTTACTTACCTCCTTTTTAAAAGACTATGATGACGTCCAGTAGACTTACTCTATCTTTATTCCTTTACAATATTAAAAGGCTGATTAGATAAATTCATTTTTCAAAATTTTAAAATAACATTTTAATAAATCCATAAAATAAATATAATAAAATTTTCGTTTTTTACTTGTGGTACATAATAATTTAAAATTTGCCCTGATTAATTTAGGATAGGGATTTAATTTTATGATCTCTTTATTGCTTTGTTCCCATATATTTGCATAAGCTAAATATTTTTATCTAGTCTTTCTTTACTCTTTTTTTCTACAATAAATCGACTACCAATATCAGGATTTTAAGCTAAGAATAAATTTTATAGATTTTGAGGGTTGTCAGGCATCACCTTTTGATAATAAAGTTTTAATAATTAATAACTTGTAGTGATATATAAAATAGTTAAGTACAAAAGCAGTTTAAAACTCTATGCTGTTGTTATCTTTATTTATCTGTTAATTATTTTATTTAGAAACTGAATTATACTAACTAGATTAATTTGGTGGTTAAGGAATATAGTTTTAAGGAGGTGAATTCATAGATGGACGCTTAACTGAATTTTTTCTAAAGCTATTTTTCCCCTATTTAAATGAATAAACGTTTATATCAATAAATAACATTTCTTGCTTTAATTCAAGAAAATAAGTTAAAGTTTTTAACAATCAAATTAGTTACTTTAGATTTAGATTAAGAAATACTTTCTTGCTATGGAGGAGGCTGAAGCGAATTATACTATATTGTACTATATTCCTTTGCATTTTGATTTTAATTATTTAACGTTTGGTATTACGCTAAGTTTCCCTTAACTTATTCTTGAGTTTTTATGTTTTCATTCATATCATAAGTGATAGAGTTTTGATTACTTTTAGTGGGAGGAAAGAAATTCATAAAATATCTCTCATGAGATAACTTTCTATTTATGTATACTTTCCCCTATGCACTGTTGTTTTTAGATGCATTTCTAGTTAAATTTTATTCTTGCTTTGCATAATACTATGGAGTGTTAATAATATTTTGATTATTGATATTTTCGATATTTGCTTGCTAATTAATTTGGTAGTAATTGATTGATTAATTGTTAGAATTACTGCCACTATTAGGGTTTTATTCATTAATAAATGTATTATTTATGCTAAACTAAGGACTGTGCATAATTATAGTTTGGTTATAAACACTGTTTGGATTAGAATTCTAGTTCATACTAGCATTAGCTTATGAATTATTATGATTTTTCAATCTTCTCCTGTCCCTAATACTACTCATTTTACTATGTAATTTCTTTGTACTTAATTATATCCTAGTTCACCAATATTTAAGTTATTGAATGATTCTTAGTTCCTTAAATAATTTTAAAGATTTTTTCACATTCCAAAAGATTGGTTAAAAAATTTGTTTATAATACTTATACGAATTTTTGATAACTAAATATTTCAATCAAATGAAAACTTTCATACTTTAATAATCCATTAATTTCATTAGTTAAAATATATATATTTATTATAAACTATTATTAATTCAAAAAATATTCTAAATATGTTGTGAAGTAAATTTAATTAATTGGATAGTGAAATCATTTTTATAAAGAATTTATTTTAGCTGTTAAATTTTTTAATTAACTTACTGATATCATTATCAAATTAGGTTATTTTTATAACTAATTTACAATTAACAAACACATAGTATTTTTCTTGAACTCCAACGAAGTAATACTTGGAAGATGTATTTTTACTGTAAATAAATTTATCATCAAATTTGAATAATATTAAGTAATGATTTTATAATAAAAGATTTTAAAAATATTTTTATTTATCTATTTCAAATAAAAAAGTACAAAATAAACATTCACTTCAAATTTTATTTTCAAAACAAAAATAAATAGTAAACAATCAAATATTTATTTTGTATTCACTTGGCTTGTTTTATGTTAACAATAGATTTTTTATTTGGTTTATTTTTAGCCTTTTACTGCAATAATTTAATTCTATCTTAAACTTATTTGACTTTGTTTTCTAATTCCTTATTTAGTTTAGAAGCATCTTCGACTTGCAGTATTATTTACAATTTTTTTTCATTCAATTTTTTCTTTTGCTCTTCAAGTTGATTCTTTCTTTTGCTGTACACTTAATATTTGCTCTAATATTGAGTGTTATAAATTTAAAGATCATTTTATAACTTTTCATTTTCTATTCTTAATTCAGATATTTAATTTTCATAGTCAGCTATAATTTTTTTATGTTAAATATCATCATCTTTGCTTATAATTATCGATTAATTAATTTTTTTTATATCAACAAAGTCATCTAATAATTTATCATATATTTATTTGCACTCTTACTCTTGTTATTAATACAAATCTTGATACTTATTTATTTCCTAGCTGTGCAAATTATTTTTTTTTTGAAATTCTTCTTCTTTCTTCAAAAAATCTTCTGGTTTTTATTCCATAGATTTTAATTCAATCAGTTTCTCTTTCAAATAAGGTTCTCTCATTGATTTATGATTATCAACATTCATATCAATTAATCTTTTAATTTCTTATAAATAATCCAATCTAATTAAATTCATATCTAAATCTAATTTAATTATTTTTTAATTATTTCTGGCTAAATCAATCATAGAAAATCCAGACGCATCTCCTAATAAGTTATGGCATAAGCTGACTTCAATTATCCCTTAATGTGATTTAAAGGCATCAGCTATAATTTATTAAAAGTTAAAGTTTTATAAATAAAAAATAAGGGTGTTTCATAGAATTATCAAAAATAAAAGAATTCAAAAGGAATTAATTTTATCTAAAGTTCTTTTAATGAATAATTTTTGAAATTTTTAGCAAAAAATACAATCTAAATATGAACAAATAAAAAGTGTTATGAATAAATTTAGAGCTTAAAGAATATTAAGTGTTTTTATATTAAATTTTATCAATATTTTGTAATTAAAATATCTGAGAGCTAATCTAAAAAAAATTTTAAATGTAATTATCTGTTCTTGGTTTTTAAATTCTGATTGGAAGACTAACCAGTGGTATTTAATTTTATATAAAGAATTTTTTATTATTAATTCGTTCTTTTTTGGTGGTTTTAATTTATATGAATAATAATAAAAATTACACAAAACTTGCCCTCCATAGTCTTCAATAGCACATTTTGATAAATCTAGAACTTTTAGTCTTCTATTTGTAATTAAATTTGGATCGTACTTCATACTTTATGCTATCATTTCTGCTCCTATATTTATAATTTACAATAAAAGAATAATATAAAAATAAATAAATAAATAAATAAATAAATAAATAAATAAATAAATAAATAAATAAATAAATAAATAAATATTCGATTTACCTTCATCTTTTACGAAATTTTTACTTAAATTAAGAGTTTTAAGACTGCTATTTCTAGATAATCCTGTTGCTATGGATTCTACTACTTCTGGGTATATGCAACAATCAACCATTGAAAGGTATGTTATATTTGTGTTTTCTTACATATATTAAATAATTTCGGGTAGTCCTCCTCTCAGATTATTCTAATCCAATGTTAATCTTTCTAAATACTAATTTTTCTATATACTTTCAAAGAAATTATTAATGCCATCAGATGTTAGCTTATTGTTAGAAATATCTAAAATATTTATGACACACATTTTTAAACCAGGTTTTAGCAGCTCTCCAATTTTTGTAATAGATTAATCTCCCAAAAAATTTCCTCTCAAATTTAATTCCATAATTTTAGAATGAGAGAGTATTGACTCAAAACACTAACTACAATCCTTTCCTATGTCGTTTTTAGAAATATCTAAGCTTATGATAGATTTGTTTGCTGCAAAGCCTTTGCTTAATGAAAATAACCCTTAAGGTCCTATGCAACAGTTTTACATTCTAAGAAATTGTAATATTTCTGTCTATGCAATATACTAACTCAAAACTATGCAAGCAGAGCGTGAGAGCCTATTCCTATTATAACCATCATAGCTAGATATATCGAGAGATATGATGTTCTAATTTAAACTTACCATATTTACTACTTATTTAATACCAACTGAAGTGAGATTATTATTAGATATGTCAAGATGAGCAATACTTGATCTGTGCTGCTTATTTAAAAAATTACATAATATCTAAATACCTTCATCACCCAAATTATTTTTTGCCAACAGTAGCTTGCTGAATTGGCATTTTGATTTTTAATTATTTTTTATCAATTAAATTATTTTTTTAGAGGACTTGACACCCAATTAAAGTTCTTATAAGTTCAAGCAGCCTTTATTTATTTAGCTTTTAAGCTTATCAACAAACTTGAATAGCTATTAAGGTAGAACTTTTAGCTTATTGTCAGCACATTTAGTTTCGAATAAACTGAAGACATCTTCGATTTTCAAAGATTTCCATTCAGATAGTTCTTCCTCTAGCAACAAATCTCCATTATCATTTTAGTTATCTTTATTTTAGTCTTCGCTGCAGCTTGAATCTGAATAAGATTCTTCTTATACAGAGTCCTTATCTTCAACAAACTCAATACCATTTTAAAAATATTTCTTAGCCGCCTCAATAGTTCTTGGAGAAAATTAATCGCTATTTCTATAAGTCTAGGATGATAGTAAGCTCTGTCTTGTAAAATCATTAATTTCTCTGTCTGCTTAACTCATTTGGCTAGTATTAACAAATTAGAGAAGGTTATTGTACTATGCTGAAGGAGAATTTGATTAAGTTGAATAGCTGTCTTTTCTCTTCTTATTCTACTAACTTTTGGTTTAGAATAGTTTAACTTATTGCATTAATGGAGAGCTAATCCTAAAATTTTTAGAAGATCTTGCCTAAGAATCATTCATTTTACTATTTTATTAATCCAGCTACTCCTTTAAGCTTACAATTTTCATGATAGTATCCATTTCCTTTTTATAATTTTTAAAAAAACTTTAATAATGAGCTAAAGCCTTCGCTTAGAGTTATTTACTTGAATTATAAATTTTAGTTATTTAATATTTAATTAAGAAGTAGAAATAATTAATTCTTCTTTATTTTTTACCACATTAATAATTTTTTTCATCAACTGAATTCAAAAGCTTTATTAAAAATATATAGCTTCTACTTTCAAATACATTTTTTGGAGTTGATTCATTCACACACATCATTCTCTCATAAAGTAAATATAAAAAAAGCTTTAAAAGTTTAAATAAAATAAATTAGAAATGACTTTAAAATTATTTTTGGTATGAATTTATTTGATTTGTTGGGATTACTTGAAAAAAACAAACATTAAACTACATAAGATTAATTTAATTAAATTGAAAATTAAAATATTTAAAATAAAAAAATAGAATGAGACTTAATAGTAAAAATAATCAATAGAAAGATAGATAGATAGGATAAATACTCTATATAAAGTATGAAGATAATTATTTATTGGATAAATTGAGGATCTACTAAATGAATTATGCAAGAATTAGATAGATATTATTTAATAACTTATTATTAATTGTTTGTTTATTACTTTTTTTTACAAATCTATATTTTTCATTATATTTTTAACTTTTGTTACTAATTTTAAATGTTTTTTGTACTTATGTGTTTAATCAACAATTGCAACCTCCTTATTGTTTTGGTTAAACCTAGTTTTAAAATCCTTTATTTGATTATGGCTTTGGGTTACTATCTTTTTCTTCTACTTTCTCAGCAATTTAAACAAATAAACTCTATTGTAAATTTTAATTAAAAAATATTATTAAATTAAGTTTTTATATATATTCTAATTATTTTTTAGAATATTGGTTAGTTACCTCAATATTTTGGTTTTCCTTAGCGCTTGTGTATTAAAAGATTGCATTTAATTACTTTTAAATTATTCATTTATAAGATTTTAAATTAATTGTTGTAATAGATTTTAAATAAATAAAGCTTTTTGCAAAATTAGAATTTTGTTATTTACGTTTGCATAAGACTTAGCGTCATCATATTTAACTTCTTCCCTTTCAATAAGATCAACTTTGTTACCAACGACAGCTATGGCTATTTATTTCAAAAGTAATATGGTTATTTATAAAATAAAAAATGTATTTATTTTTATTTTCTCGTATAAATCAAAACTAAATCAGCTAAGAGTTAGTCATTTTTTTTTACTTTCTACAATAATACTTCTGTAAAAAATATATACATTCTAAAAAATAAAATAGATAAACAAATTACTAATATTAGCAGGACCATGTTCCCTTAGTTCGCTAACCCATTTTTTTAAAACTTCAAAAGATGTCTTATTAGTGATATCATAAACGATCAAAGCAGCATGAGTATCTTTAAGATAAATAAAATTAATTAATTATTAATATTTCTCTCATTTAAGCTTAATAATTTATCATTACCTCTGTAATAAAGAGGAGCCAATGATCTGTATTTTTCTTAACCAGCAGTATCCCAAATCTAACAAAAAATAAAAATTATTGTTTAAAAAATAATTATCCTGAAGTATGTGCTTTTTTTAAAGTTCTAAAATATTTTATTTATAAAATACCTAGAATTTGTAGGTTTTATCACCCTTTGTCATAACTTTTGGAATAAATGAAGCACCCAAAGTTGTTTAAGAGTTTTCATCAAATCCTTTATTTGAGAATCTATTTAAGATACTTGTTTTTCCAACACCTATATATACAAATAATATAAACTTTAGTCTTATAACATTTTAAGCATTTTAGATAAATTATTTTATTTATTTCTTATGTGATGACATATTTATTTTTGTGGTATAATAAAACCCAAAATCAAATAATAAAAAATGATGATGATGGAAATCCATTTAAATTTTAAACTCTGCTAATTAAATGTATATTTATTTGACTTAATGATATTTTTTTACCTGCATCACCTAAAATGACAACCTTGATATCTCTTGCTTTTGACATATTTATAAAATTTAGCTTTTAAAATCTTCGAAAGAACTTTTTTTTGTTGGTATTAATCCTATTTAATAAAATTGCTATTTAAGAAATTAATATTAATTTTTCTGCTTATCTTTATTACGTATTCATTGATTATTTCATTGATTCATTTATTCACATATCAGTGCTTTACTCTTTTCTAAATTAATTTACAATTCAAAGTACATCAGCATGCTTAATTTTTCTGCGCTCAATATTAAATTTTTTTGCTCATCTAATTTTTTGATTATAAATTTACTTGTTTTTTGATGTAAAAAATGTTATGCTCTTTTCCAAAAGCTAAGCAAATTATTTTTTTTCTTCTCTAGTTCAAAGAATTTAATATTATTACAATGCTAAGCGCATGTGTTTACCAATTAATGTGATGCAAATCTGATAGCATTGATATTTAAAATATATCATCATAAATGTTGATCAAATATATTTCTTTCATTTTATATCTAACTTGAATTAATTCAAATATTATCTATCTCCAATTTTAAATTTATACTTTCCAAAATATCTCAACAACATTTTGTTAAAACTAGTAAAGTTCAAAACTAAATACCTTTCAGAATAAATTTTTCTAAATAAAACAATAATTAAAATATACTAACTATTAGAATATTTAGATAATTTAGAATATTTTAAAGTATAACTCAAAAGTAAAGGTAATCAATTTAAATAAGTATTATCAAGTTTTCTATTTATTATGTAAATGCGAAAATAAAAAATAAATTTATTTATTTTTTAGTATTTTATTTTTTTTGAACTATATTCACAATAATTTTATTAAATTTTTGATGCAAAAAAATAAAATAAAGGCAAGCACCTAATTAGTTATTTGATTAAAATTATTGTTTTAAAAATCAATTTTTTATTTTCAAAATTAAAAATATTAAAAATATTTTAAAATTTGTCAGTTTAAATAAATCTTAAAAAATTTTATATTCTTGTAAAGAAAAAATATTGAAATTAAATTATTAACTTTTTATAATGATTTTGATTAAAATGCCTTTTTAATTATTTCAGTTTTATTTTAAAATAATAAATCGAAGAATAAAATAAATTTAATACTTATTTATCAACTATTTAAAATGTTTTAAACATTTAAAAAGGATGATTGATGATTAATTTAAATAAACTAAAATATTTATTATTATATTTATCTAAAATTGTTAAATTTATTTTAGAATTAAGGCTTTGTTTAAAAGACTAATTTTTAAGAAAATTAGCACATTTTTAAAAGTTAATTTAAAATACAATTTAAATAAAAAAATACAACTAATTGATCACATAAAATTAATTATCTAATTTAAATGCTATTCAAGAACATGAAGAAAACTTAAATTAATGATGTATAATTTTTTTTTTATTTTATTAAGAGATTACACATTTTATCATTTAAAATATAATCGCATTAATTTTATTAAAATTCTATTTGATAAATAAAAATGAAAAGAAAGTATGATAAACATTTACCTTAAAATACTTTAAAAAGATAATTCTAATTTTTGTTAATCGAACTATCATAATTTTATATTAATTAGTCAATATTTTTGATAAAAAATTTAAGAATAATAACAAAAATATCTTGCATTCGAACTAATTAAATTTAGTAAGTAATAATTTATTTATGATTAAAGAACCAAAAAATAGAACATATCAGGAAACTTTCTTCAAAATGTTTACCAGCTGTGCTGTAAAATTAGTAAATAATTAATTGAAGGTTAATTTTATTTGTTACAAAGATAAAGTTAATTTATAATCAATGAATATTTTTATATTTATTTGTTTCTTCAAGAGAAATAAGTGAAAATAGTATTTTTGCGAAAGTTAGATTTATTCTTGATATTTTTACTGATGTTTTGTTCAGATGATTCTTTTCTATAAATAAATTGTAATTTCATATATTTTCCCATAAATATTAATAAAATATTATGCATTATTATTAGTAGAACTATTTTTTACTTTTAATTAAATTATATAATTTGATTGATGTGATATTTTAATTTGACTTTTTTACAATAAATTGTGATAATTTCAATTTATAGAAATTTACAGAATCAATTTCATAAATTGTTACTTTTTTATAATTTTTATATCAGTTTTACATAAATAGAGCAAGAAATAAAGTATAAACTCATTTAGAATTTACATACATACAAACAATCTTAGAAATTATTCGTGTAATCAAATATGTGATAAAGATTAATGAATTTTTAAACTAATGATTTTATTTAGTAAAAAATTATGGTAAATATTAACAATCAAATTACTTACATAGTATATTTATATAATTACAAGCTTTACACAATAAATAGATAGATAGATAGATAGATAGATAAGGGTGAGTTTTTAAATTAAGGGAATCAAAATTGGATAAGATTATTGGGAAGGATTAGAAAGGAAAGGAAAATTTAATCAAGTTCTTAGTTAGTTTTTCATAGATTTTATTCTATATCAGAATCACCTGTTGTATCAAAAGCACACCCGCAACAGTATGAAATATTTATTTCTTAGTTATTTTTTAAGGGTTTTTACACTTTTGAATAGCAACATTAAAATAATTTTGATATGCAAGTAGCAGAGACTATTTTACAGGTTACAAAATTTAAGATTTTGAAGAACATTTAGCAAAATCCTTGAGGGGAACATAGCCACATTAGGCATTCCCCGATCAAATGAAAAGGCTTAAAGCAGCAGCAGTCAGTTAGATTTTCCAAGCATTTGTAAGTAGAAGTGAAAAAACAGCAATTTTTAAAGAAAAGTCCTATTTAAATTAAGCAACTTAGAATGTTACTATTATAGAGCTCAACTACTTATTCTGGTAAAATCCAAAGGCCTTTACAGATAAATAATCTAAATGAAAAGGCTAATTAGTTAAACCAATCCCCACAGCACTTAAAGGGGCAATAAATTAAATTATAACAGCATGTAAAACATGGATTTTCCTAATTACTACTTATATCATCATCGTCATCGTCTTCGAAGCAGGCAATACATATTCTGATAATAAATATCAAAAGTCTGAAGGGAGCAAATATTATTTAGAAAATTAAATCTAAGATTTATTTGAGACAACAATCATCTCTGTATAGTAAATCGCAGCAAAATGGGTTTGAGTGATAATTCTCAGTCTCACTAAAAGCCTTAATTTGTTAGTTAGACCTCTTAACTAAAAGGCCAAAGATATTATTTGAAGTAGATAGGCTCAAAAGAGCTTTTCTTTCTTTGAATTCACATCTACTCTTAGGTATATTCTATTGGTTTTTATTATTGTTTTCCTTATTTGAAAGGCTACTAGGTGTTTGAGTAGTCAGACCATGCTCTAGAATTATGCTTTGACTACTTTGCTTTTGGAAAAGTTTCTTGACTAACTGATTTTATTTTTTTTTTTAGATATTAGCTGTTTAATTATTTTTGCAGTTAGATTGCTTAGAGTTATTTTCTGCTTTCTCAGCTTAGCAATTATGGTTGTTATCAGGCATTGTAACAGGAGTGATAATTTCTTAATTTTAATTATCTTCTATTTAAAAGTCTCCTTGGCTGTTCTTTAAAATATCAAATTCTTAGACTTAAGGCATCGAATAAGTGTTAGATGGTTAGATTATTTCCCCATTTTATTGTTATTGATTATTAGAAATACCTTCTTATTTTAAGTTCTTTAAAAAGAAAAATTTTAATTAATAATAAACGGAATTTAAAAAATTATTACCTTATTAGGGTTTATCATTAATGGAGGAGGCATTTAAGCTTAAACATCAATTTTTTCATTGAAATCTTTTTAAATATCTTGATCAGCTTCATAATTTGAGTGGGTTTCGATAATCCTTTCATTTATTTTGAGATTATTTTGGTTTTCATGTTTTTTTTGTTAGTTTTAATGTTCTTCCATTAGTAAAGAAAAATGGTTTAGTCAATTTATTTGTTGTAATTAATTGATTTTTTTAAAATTTGTTTGTTATTTGAATTTTTCAGATTAAAATTGATTATATAGCTTATAAAATACATGAGAATAAAAAAAATAGCAGCTCAATTAATCAAAAACATGTCTAGATCCAAATTCAAATGGAATTTTCCTTACTTTTTGTTATATTAGTAATATTTACATTTAAATCTTAGAAATTTAATCAGTATGCATTCAATTACTAATTAAAAAATATTAACTACTATCTAGCTGTGCTCGATTTGTGAATGCTAAAGATGAAATCTTTGCTTTAAAAAAGCTTACATGATAAAAGTGTAAAAATACATTTTTATGAAGGATATTTACTAAACATTATTAAATTCAAAGATGATTAAATATTTGGAAAAAAAGCAAGGAGTGATTGATTTATCCTTTTTATCATAATCTCCTTTGATGAAGGAAGGGGGTAAGTTTGAGAGAAAGAAACTAGTGGTATTTGAAAAATTTATTAATTTGATAAAATGAGATTAGAATCAAATTTAATTATAATTTTTCTACAATATCAATCTTAAAAAGTGTAATTATCGAATAATTAAATAGAGGCCAGCCTAAAAGTTAGAAAGTACTAGGTAGATAGATGTCTAATGAAAATACTTGTTTTCTGGGCTAATTATGTATCGTTTCTTCTAATATATAATTATATAAATAACTTATTCTATTTATTATCTTCTCAAATACAATTTTTTATTCTCTCTTAAAATTTAATTCTAAATTTATTCTCTCAAGAATAAATAAAGAATCAATAGTTAGAGCTCAATCCGAACTAAAGTGACTCTTTTTAAACTTTTATTTAAATTTCCAAGTCTTCATAGTAAATCTGTTAGGGTAATTAATTATATTTTTCAATTTAATTTCTTATTGAATTAAATTTGATTAAATCCATAAAAAACTATTAATTTTGTTAATTTTACAGCAGTTCGGACTATTATATATTTTTTTATTTTCCAAAAGCAACTTTTAAAGGAAAAATACTAAATTTAT
The DNA here is from genome assembly GCA_000231845.2 of Tetrahymena malaccensis 436. NCBI lineage: Eukaryota > Ciliophora > Oligohymenophorea > Hymenostomatida > Tetrahymenidae > Tetrahymena > Tetrahymena malaccensis. The sequence continues at coordinate 155,954 of JH720018.1, read as the reverse complement.
TTAGATATCTGACATAACTTCTCAAAAGTAAACTTTCAAAGAAATTGTAAATCCAAAACATAACATTATGAGTTTCCATTTTAACTAAAATTTATTTTCAATTACATTCTTTATTATTTTATTAAAAAATTTATTGTTTAAAAGCTAGATATGCATTTATTTTTTCATCTCATAAATACTTACAACACCATATTTGTTACATTAGAATAGTAAAATGTCAGAAATCAAATCTTAAAGATTAATAGATTTACTGTAATCACATATTATTAAAATAGTAGAATATTTTTTTCCAGTTTATTCTTAATATTTAAGAAATACTAAAACTAAATAATTTTTTGTAAAACTTAGATGTATTCTAAAATTTTTTTTAATTTTTTTCTTTCCATTAAATTTACATAAGTGGTCAATTACATAAAATCAATAAAGATATAAAATTCGATTGATAACTAACTAACTTTGAGAAATTTAAATTAAATGGTGATTAAAAAGAAATTTATGAATACTTCATATTTTTTACTATTAAAAACACAACAAAACCAGATTCGCTCAATAAAAATACATATCATATCTAAATTTAGTAGATAGAAAAAATAAAGATCTGATTTTTAGACAATTAAGTATTTCATATTACTTTGTAAGGAGTGCTGATAACTTGATTTTTATACTAAATTAGCTTATTAAAGAAAAAAATTAGGCTATTATCATAAATGTACAAATTTTAAAAATTTTATAATGAAAAATAAAGGAAATTTTCTTTTGAAAAATTTAATTTTGATAATTTTATTTTAAATAAATACAAAATAAATGCTATCTAACTAACTTAAATACTTATTGTTTTTTTCAAAAAAAAATTAAAACAGTAAACCCTAGGTGGTATTAAAATACAAAACACATATGTTAAATTAGATAAGTTATATTTTTAAGTATCCTTACTCATAAACAAATAATTGCTAAAAATAAAAAATGTGTTACATTAATAAAAATACCATTAAATAATTATCATCATTTAGTATCTGATAAAGTTTCTATGTCAAAATTATGAATTTATGTCAAAATATTAATCAATTAAACCTTTATATCAAAATATTTATTTTTTTTTCTTATTCCCTTTAAGTAAAAATATGAGAAAAATATTTAAAAGACAATATTACATTTTTCATATTTAAAAAATTAGAAACTTAATGTTTGCATATTTTTTTCAATGATTTTAGAAAAAAATGACTTCTTTTGTCAATAATAATCAAATAGATTTTTTTATGAAGTAATGTTTGGTTGAGCTAATTAGTAGGAAATTTATCTCATAATAAAATAATTGAGCCTAGAATTGTTGAACATAATTTTGCTAAAATAATCTAAAAAAAATAAAGAGTTGATTGCACAATAAATAGACTCTGTAACCAATTTGATTAATTCTACAACACTAATATATAAATACAAATTAAGAAAATTAAATCTTTTAGTTTTTCTAACTCTGATATAATCAATTTCAGATATAAATACTTTTTATTTTTTCAAACTAAATTAATTAACATGAATGGAGAAAATTGTAAGCTTTCATACCTACCAATCTATAGGCTCTTTTCCAAGTTTTACTAGGATCTCGTTACAAGCAGAGAAGCAATCTAATTTTTTATTTAAAATTTAATATAAAGTTATGAAAGTAATTTATATGAATTTATTACTCGCCTTATCAAATCCTTTCATATAACCTAAGGGAGATGGATGTGAAGTAGCTAGCACATGATGCCTATTAAAAAAAAAATAATTTTAGTTTAGATTTTAAAGTTATAATTTAATATTTTTAATATTTATTGCAAAACAATATGCTCAAGAAAAAAAATCAAATAAAAGTAATCAAATTCAGATTATCTAAATTTTTTTTTTTTCATTTGATACAATCTTTCTAATATATTAAAAGCAAATTATTTTTTTAGATAAAATTTATATTTCTAGTTCTAGTATTTGATTTACTTTTAATCATTATTATTTTATTATAACAATTCTACTCTCAAAGTGAGCATTAGAAAATTAATGTGAAATCTTAATTTTACACATCACAAAATAAATCCATTATAATGTTTAAAAATAGAGAGTGGAAAGTTAGTAAAAATATTTCATTTTTAATATCATTATTTAATATTGAAAATTAGGATTTAATAAATTTATTTTTTTCAATTATTAAAATGTTAAATTTCTCATAAATTAATAATTTATTTATTTATTTTTGTTTATAAATTTAGTTTTTAATAAACTTTGATCAATAAAATATTTTATTTATAACTAGAATTTATTTAATGAATTAGCGAAAGTAATGCTAAATGTTTTATTTTAAAAGTTAATGAATTAAACTTATCTTATAATTTATTTTAAAATGATTCACTAAAATCAAATGCTTTTTAAAAATCACTCAATTATATTAAATTATTTACTTCTTTGTGTCCACTATTGAGGCCTTTTTTTATGCTGGCTTACCCCAGAGTAAAAATACAATATCTTTACACTCTTTGTTAATTATTTTAATAACTTCTGAAGTGAAATCAGCCCATCCAGATTTACTATGAGAAGCAGGCTTATCATATTCAACAGTCATTATATCGTTTAATAGAAATACACCTTTTGTAAAAAAAAATTATTACTTTAATCTACCTATCATAATCAAAATAAATATTGATTAATTTTAATTTACCTTAATTTGCCCATTTAGTTAAATCTCCATGATTTGGTGTTTTAAATCCTTTAATTTTAGGGTCATTTGATAATGATTTATATATGTTAACTAAAGAAGGAGGTGGCTTAACTCCCTTTTTAACGGAGAAGCAAAGACCCATAGCTTAACCAGGCTAGTGATAAGGATCTTATCCTACAATAACAACCTTTTTTAAAAATAGTTGTTATTATAAAATTCAATTTTTTTTAAGCTTAAAAAAAAAATCTACTTTCAAAGTATTAAGAGGAGTCTACTTGAAAACATTGAATATCTCATGAGCAGGAGGATAACACTATTTTATATAATATTATTATTCATATTTAGTAAAAGGAAGGACATCATATTATTTGAAAATTTAGAATTCAATTTTACTGTTTTTTCTGCATATTCCTTTTTTACAAAAGTGTAAATACTTTTAAATTTTTGAGATTTTATGTAAGTTCCTAAAATATCTTTCCAGGAACATAAGTCATCTTAGAATTCATCAAATGTAGGGAAGTCTCCAGGTGTTTTTTCTACTTTTTCTACTTTATCTACTTTCACTTCTTCCTCTTCTTCCATTTCATTTTTTGCAACCTTCTTTTTAGGCTTTTCTTATTTGGCTTCAGGCTTTGCCTTAAAATAGTCAGTCATATCTATTTTTATAATTTTAACTTGGCTTAAGCAGGAAGTTGAACTATTAAATTTTACTTTTTTAACTCATTTGTGCTGATAGCTGCTAAGGTATTTTCACTATTGAATAGTTTGGTATTAAATTGTTTTTAAATAAAAAACTTGATTTTCTAAAAATAAACATTAGATATTATTAATCAATAAGATTTTATAAATCTAAAATTTTCTTAAGATAGATTTTTAGCGGGTAATTAAAGTTTCCAGATTTTATTAGAAATATTTAAAAATATTGATAAAACCTCCATGAAATAAAAGCTAGAATATAACCAAACAATTAATTCTACTAGCTATTAAAGTGTCTATTTTCATTAGAAATAATCTTTATTAGATATATTTTTATTTTCCCCCTCTGTCTCCTAATAGTTGGTTAAAGACAGTCAGGAAAAAAACAATGAAAGCTTTAAGTTTGAACACTAAATTGAAAAATATTAAGCAAATATAAATGTTTTGATTAAAAATGCATTATTTAATCGATTTCTATGGATATTTGCTTAGTTTTTTAGGTTTCTTAATAGATATACTTATTAAAAATTACAAATAGGATAAGTGTAAAATTTAGATATTTATTAAGAAGTTAATAAAATTTTTGTCATTCATTTTTTTAAAAAAATGATTAAATAAAATTATTAAAAAAATCTAAATTAAATTATTTTATTATTATTTTTAATTTGCAAACATTAAAATCATTCAATTTTAAGAAAGTTAGTATTTTTAACTTTTAGGTGTTTGAACTTTTTTATTGAATTTATTGTAATTTAGTAAATGTTTTAAATTTTTAATTAAACTTTATTTCTAATAGACCATTATTATTAAAAGAAATATTAAATATTTAAAATAGTTAGTTTTTTTAAAGCAGATAAAATTTTATAGAATAAAATTACAGGTAAATTTCAAAAATATTTTTAAAATAAAATATTAATGAACATTTAAGTTGTTAGTTTTAAATAAATAGTTATTTTATTTAGATAAGTATTTAAAAAACGTTAAACTCTTATTAAAATTAACTCAGTTTTTTAATAATTTTTAATAGTTTTGTATTTGCTTTCAAATTTAATAATTTGACAATTTATTTTTTAGACAATCAGAATATATATTAAATTCTTAATAATTTGTTTCAAGATACTTTAATTTATTTAATGCTTTTTGACTATTTATGCAATGAATTATTCATGGGCTCGTTAGTAAATGAGTCTAAATCTTTAGAAAAACTTAATAATGAAGAAAGCTTAGTTTCGTGAGATTCGTTCTTAATTACTTATTTTGGGAAGAATTATTTGTGATTTTAATAAATAGAATTGATATCTCTTTTTTCATTTAATTAAATTGATTGGTTTTATATTAATTCTGCTGTTCTATGCGATGATTCTTAACCAATAATCTAATTTTTATCAAATAATTAATTTTTATTTCAAAATAATTAAAAATGTATTTACTGATTGATCAGATTTATTAATCTATTTCAAAAAATTCAATAGATTATTCTTCTCATATTCAAGTTCGCTTATTGCCTCCTTTTATGCTTATATTGTTTTTAAATACCCTTTTTGTAAAGCTTCCACCTATAAAAGATCATTTTTATTTTTTAGTAGCTATTCAGATAACACTTTTAGCTTCTCCTATTATTCATGGACTTTTTTAGAAAGCATTTCAGAGTTAAAATTTTAGTTTTTAACACTATTTAGTAGACTTCCTTTACATTTACAAATTTGTTCATTTAGGAATTTATCCTTTTCCTTAATTAAATTATCATTTTTTAATATCTTCATATTTAGTTCATCATGATCAACATGATTAATGCTTGAAATATCTCCAAATTTAAAAAATTTATTTGCTTACTCATTGTTTTAAAGCCTTGATTCTTTAAGCAATTACTTTAACCTGCTATTTTTTTATTTATATTAAGCCTTTTCCTATTCTAATGATGCTATTTTATTCATTAACTAAGCAATTACTTATTCCTTCTATTCATTTATAGAATTATTTATCATGCTTTAAATTTATTCAAGTGTGATATTTCTACTTTCAATTTTAATTTATCCTAGAGAGTTCAGTACTTCGCTTGCATATTCTTTCAGTATATTTGATGAAATATGGATACTGTTTTATGATAAATTGATTTATTAAGTCATCTTAGCAAATATAATATGTAAAATCTATTTATTCAATTAATTTGATCAAATTTTGTTTTAAAAAAATAAGAGTGTTAATAATAATTTAGTGAAAAATAATAAATATTATTAAAATTAAACAGAAAATAAGCTACATTTTTAATAAAGACTAACAAATACTGTATAAGTAGATACTAATTTCAGTTAAAAGTTGATATCTTAATCACCATAAATTAATTAATTATTATTAATTATTAAAAGACTTAATTAAACAAACAAATTCTTCATATTAATTTTTGAATAGTTAAATTTTATTAAAATTTCAATAAACAAATAAACAAATTTATTCCAAAACTCAACTAAATTTTTATGAAAAAAATTATTTTACAAATCATTAATTTTCAATTTAATTTTATTGTGTTTCTTCTTCTGCTTAATTTTCATCTTTGCTTATAGAAGAACGTCTTTTTTACCTTTTGGTAATCTAGCTTTCCATCTTTGAAATTAAGTATTCAACAGTTTTTACTCTATCTTAAGATTATGAGAGCTATCTTAATTCATAAGTGTCCAATTGGATAACTCTGTATCCAAGCTTTTTAAGGGTATCTATTTTAGAATTTGTTGATTAACGTTTGATATTTTGAGAAAGGAAATGAGTGCAACCATCAATTTCTAATAGTATATCATATTTCTTATTTATCTTATGCTGTGTTTAGTCAAATTTTTTGACAGAGGTATACTCTTTAAGAGACAAATCTCTAAACTAAGTAGCTAGTGCTAATTTTTTGCTCTTGTATTCTTCTATTTTAGCTTCAGTAATACCTTTGATTATGAAATCAACATTGAATATTTTTTCAATAATAGGTTCAAAGTAGAATTCAAGTTGCATAGCATTTAGTAAGTCTGATACATCAATCGAGCCTATTGTCTTTTTTTTATAGCTGGATTGGCTTTAGATTTTCATTGTGTGGTAAGTGTAAGTAAGTTCACAAAAATCTTCCAATTTCCTTTCTAAGATTTACTCATGCTTCTTCCAGAATTACTTTTAGTTTATTTTAATAGTCTAAAAAATTTAGGTTACCTACACCAAATCTATAGGATATTAGGAGTAATACACATCAGTTGGAGCAGCTAATTTAACCATGAAGTCTTCAAAGAAATCTTCTCTGAAAACTCCAACATTACATAGAGACCAAAACAAAATATTTTAACCTTTTTTGTTAAGCATTCTAATTTCTTCTTTAGTTATCTAAGATATAATATATTAAACCATATCTCCATCTCCTATCGAGCTGTAAGAAGCAATTATTGTCATCTTATTAGACATTTAAAAGCTTGGTAACTTTTTTTTAGTATACTCAGCAAAGTCTTTTTCGTACTTTTCTAAGTTTATAGGTTGAATACGAGCAGAATAGAAGCATCTCAAGACAATGCAAAAGAAAGTATTTTCAATACTTTCAATTGGTCTAGTAGTTATCCTATAGTAAAACTCATCTAAAAGCTTGGTGTAAAGCTCTAGAGATCCATATCTTGTTGATGTTAATGCAAGTATAATTTATTAAAAGTTTTTATCTTCCAATATTTTATAATTTTTCAAAGTAAAAGCTTCAATTTTTTTCCATGCTTCTGCATATTTTGAAGAATATTCCTTCTAAATGATATCCAAATCCTAAACATCATTATAGCTAAAGCTATCAAAGTCTTCTTCGTTGCTTTAAATATTGATCTAATTTTGAAAGATTAATTGTCTAAACAGTTTAGAAAGTACAACAGAAAGTTTTGCAATAACACTTTAAGCTTAGTTCTTTTCTGCTCCCTACATTTTAGAAAGCTCCTATTAGCTAGTATCATAGTCAGACTCTGTAATTTATAGAATTCTTTGAGTTACTTTGGGGTTCTGCAAAAAGAATCTGAGTCTTTTTTTAATTTGATTGTTTGCCAAATGATATTTTTAGCTCTTGCTTAGCTTCATTTAAATTTCATAAATTTTTTCTAAAATAGTAACAAATTAGAAGTCATTTAAATTTTAGAAATTGTTTTCAAAACGAGCCATATTATCATCAAATATGGAATAATCTTCTATATAAAACTTGCTTAAATTGTGAAAAATAAATTAAATCTAATTAAAACTGGTTTCCTCTTATTTATTAACATTATGTAAAGCAGTTTGAACTAAGTAAGTAGCTAAATTTTAGTATTAATCTAGCAATAAATTCTATTTATTGACAAAAAAGCTACAAACACTAACCATACTTCTTTAATCTAATTGTTCATAAGTTCTTTTTACATGCTAAAATTAAGCAGCTAAAACATTTACTAATTCTTTATCTTAAAATAGATAATGATTTAAGTTTCTAGTGTATTTATGTAAATACTTGCAACTCTTCTCAGACTTAATTAATTGAATCAAACTAGGCTTGAGTTCTTTAAATTCTTTAGAGCTGTACTATTAGGTCTAAACTAACTATAAAAATTTAGAGAAAACCTCATTTTGATTTACCCTATCTGTTTTTTCTACTTTATCAGCATTAAAGTCTGTTTACTTTTTTAGTAAAAAATAATTATTAACAATATTTAAAAACTTCATTAAATGCACAAGGGTCAGTTATATAACATATATTGACAGACCTGAAAATTAAAATAATAGAAATATCAATAATTACCTCAGATAATTAAAATTTAATTTATTCCTTTTTCTAAAATTATGTGTTTTATATTACATTTTCAAAATTTTCTTAAGCTTCTTTTAAATTAGATGCATTTTATTATACACTTTCATGTTAGGTATCTAAATTTGATTGAGTATCTTCGCTTCCTTTATTGGCTTCATCTCCATTTTAGTTGCTAAAGCGCTAAAATCTAAATTAGACAACTGAGTTAAAGCTATTTTGCAAATATTTAAAATGTCTAACTGTCTTTTATAATCTATTCATTTATTATTTTTTACTTGTGCTAAATTAAATTCTCTACTTTTGTATCTATCTATCAATCTTTCTAATTATTTTTTTAATAAATAGAATCTTCTTGATAGAATTTCTTACTATTTCTTATATTTTGGCATATAAATTTAATAGTAATTTGCCCTAATCTAAATTAAATTATTTTTATTTCTACTTTAGTTAAAAAATTTTTACTAATAATTAAACTGCTTTTCTCTTCTTATGTTATAATATAATAGATATATGAAATATAGGTAAAATCTATAATAAATTATAAAAAACTAATATTTATTCATACTTTATGTTTTCGATGTCTAAATATTTCTACTAGATTAAAAAAACTTAAACTATAAATTTCAGCAGCTTCCATAATAAGCTTATAAAGCTAATTAATAAAGTTAGGAGTGGAATAAATAAAATATCTGGTTTTATTCATATTCCATAAAAAAATATTTTAACTAAAAATTAATCATTATATTTAATATAAAATTCAGAATGATTTCTCTGTTATTAAATAGATATTATTTGTTAATTCAGTGTTTCTTTTTATTTTAAATATTTTTATTGTTCGTCAAAATTTTAACTTAAAAGATTATTTTTTAGATTAGAAAAAAAAAACCATTTATTTTTCAAAAGCTATTCAATTGTGCTTATGATTAAATAATCTTTGAGGATTAATATTCAAATTATTAGAATCAATATTAATAATTTTCTTTTCTAATAACTTAATAGACATTTTAACAAAAACTAAATATAATTTTAGGAATTGAGAAACTAGATTTTTTAACTAAAATAACAATATGAACATTTTATAAAAGTCTATAGTATATAGTAAGCGATTGATATTTAATAATTTCAATATTTATATTTAGTGGAATAATCTTTTGGAGCAATAACTAAACCTTTTCCTTTACGAGCACCACGATAAACAATTTCACATATATCTATAAATTCTTATTTGTTATTCATGGCCCAATTAATTTTATTGTTATTACCTGTACCTAAATCAATCATCATATGCTTATTTCTGAAAAAGAACATAACAGTAACGGGATCATACAATTCATACATAGTGTTAAAGTCAGGTACTTTTGTAATGTCAACTAAATAAATTACTGCAAAGTTTTTAATTTTATCAGCTACTTTATAGAGAATTTCATCCATTTTCATGCATTCAGGGTCCCAATCATGACCAAATCTAATAATAACTAATCTTTCTTCTTCGTGAAGGATAGCTTGATCTACTTCCCAACCATTCTTTAAGTGAGGTAATAAATAAGACATCTTTTAATATCGCTTTTTAAAATTGAAATTTGATTTTTCTATGTTATTTTATCTTCTTTGAAATAAAAATTTTTTTATTAATAAATTATATCCTAAAAATTTTGAAAAGTGCAAATTAATAAATAGAAAATTTCTTAAAAATATACATTATAAAATATTAATAAAATAGAAAATTTATTTAAATTAATCTTCATCTCTTAACCTAAAAATTTGTATTTGATATTTTGCTTATAAAGGTGTTAAATTTATAAATTTAATAGACAAAATATAAAGTTTTTGTGTTAATTTTTTAAAAATAGGATATTTATTTTTTAAGAATAATTTTAATAGCATTCATATAGAAAATTTTAATAGCATTCATATAATTATTCTTATACATAGGAATCTAATAGTTAAGTAAGTCAGAAATATTAAATGCAGTCCACTTTAAGCCATAATTTTTTTATTAATTATTAATATAGAGTTTGAAATTTATTTTGAAAAAAATGTTTTGACATTAATTAACTCAAAACAAATAAGCTGTTTTGAATTTTTTCAAGAATTTGATTTTGTTAATTTATATTTATATACATTTACGATAGATAATTTTTATATCATTTAATCCTTTAAATAACAATATACTGAAGTAAGTTCATTATCATTTCATTTAAAATAAAAAAATATTATTAATAACTTTTAACCAGAAATTTTTAATGCATTTAGATAAGAAATTTGCTAATTTAGAAAATAAAATTATGTTAAAAATTAGTTGTTAGTAAAATTAAATGTTTAATGTTAAAGATACACATATAGTGAGACATATTACTTATAGATATATATACTTTCTTTATTTTCAATCGATTTAATGTTTTTTTATTTATATTTATTTACATTTAATAATTTTAGATCATTTGAGTCTTTTAATGATACCTAATTTCTATAAACCTATTTCATACCCTTTATGGGCAAATGCCAAAAATTATTCTGTGTGATCATCTTCTCCAGATATAGCTATTTTTTCCATTATGGCTGTAAGGTCATTTAGACTACTTTTGAGCTCTTTGTAGCTTTAATTGTTTATGATTATCAAGTTAAGACATTCAATAAAAAAATTAGCATATAAGCAAAGCCTAGATGCAGAAAAGGTTTCTCCACTGTGAAGTTTTTAATGGGCTTATAATTTCACTAACTCTAAGTTTTTATTACATTCAATTTGTTTTTGGTGCAGATAATTTAAGTTATCGTTTTGATTTAACTTATTTAGGTGATCATCACCTTTTAAGTTTATATTTATAAATTGATGTTAATTATTTTCGATGTTACAAACCTAGGAATGATTTATATAGTCCTTTGAAGGTACTAATTTATTGCAGTTGAGACATAAGTTAGTAATATTTTGATGATTTTACTCTTATTATTATTTGAATTGTTATTAAATAGATTAAGCTAATTTTTAATTAGCTGTTATTAAGTCAGTTAAATAATTTTTGTCTTTTGCTAAGTTAATATTTTATTTAGTCTATTTAGAATTCATTTAGCTTTTATTTTTACTGTTATTACCTCCTGTGAGTAAATCTAATTGGGAATTTGCCATAAATATTTATAATAATTTGCTATTAGAGCAGTCTGTTATCTTAGATATATTATTCGAAGTATTTTGTAAGCTATGCTATGTAGGTACGTTACTTTACGTAGCATAGGGTTAATTATTTTAAATGTTGTTAGTTTGAATGTTATTTTACTATAGTGTTGATTAATTTATTTTATTATTACTGTTGTACTGAATGTTCATTTTTGTATCATTTTTATTTGAATAAATTTACATATTTGAGTTATCTGAGTTATTTTCTGTTGTATTCTACCTTAAATTATTAACAGAATTTTCTTTTGAATTTATTTATGATGGGTTATTATTTGATTTTGGATTTCTTGCCTAGCTTGGTAACTAAGATTATGTTATACTATTATTAGAAACTGTTCTGATTTAATTCTAAGCCTCTAAAGCTTCTCTTTATTATTATTTTATTTAAGAAAGTTTGTTTTCATCTTTTTAAAATACTCTTTGCTTAATTTATCTTTTTTATTATAATATTTGGGATTATTTCTATGATGTATCGTTGCTTTTATTGTTAGGGAAAGATTTCTCCTTTAACAAATTTGAACCAATTTTATTCAAAATTGAATCTGATATGCTCTTAGAATTGCTTTGATCATTTTGAGGAATGGTTGAGCTTGACTTATTAAATAATGAGGAATCATTATCAGTACAAGACTTAGACTGTTAATAACTTTTTAAATTTTATGCTTTCTAGTTTTATCTGATGCTAGCTTAGGAAGATTAAAACTATTTTACTTGATTTTATTCACTTCTAATCATTTGTGAATCTACTTAGTTAGGGTTTTGAGATTAATACGATGAATATGAGCAAATTAAATCACTTTTTTAGGAATAATTTTTAGATTAATTTGCCTCTTTAACTTCGTCTAATTGATGCATTTTTTAGCTTTACTATTAAGAAATAGAAGAAATATTTTTTAATTGACATTGCTAACTTTACAAATAACTTGCTTCTTGTGTTGATAAATTGCTATTATATTATCTTAGTTATAGAATTTGGTTTTCTTACAGACTATTTTAGTATTCTTTTTAAATACTGCTAAAAAATTCTTAAAATAGAGGAAATTTATTAGATTTTATTATTGATTCTTAAGTATTTTCTTTATCTTCTTCTTAGTTTACATCAAGAATGTGCTGATCAGTATTAATCTGAATTATTTTGTTGGCTATTTCTTTATCTAAGAATGAGTGCTACGAATTTCCTGATTTTTTATGACTGTATAGTTACAAGCTATTATAGTTGCAAGATTGGTTAAAATCATAATTATCATCAAAAGTTTTTAATCTTTATCCACTTAAATTTTGTTGACCACTGAATTTTGTATCTTTAGCATTTACAGAAGCTGTAGTGTAAGACTTATTTTGACAAATATCTGAGAGTTTTACTAAGGGAGAGCTTAGAGATTAAACAAAGAGTTCACTGTTTTTTACATCTTCAAATGATTGAGAGTATGTTTATCTGCCATTTATTATAGAGTCTTTAATAGATCTTGGGTTTTTAAAGATTTAACTCTTTTAGTTTTTAGGATCCATGTTTTACACACTTGATCCTTTCTTAATATCTTCATAGCTTTAATTTTGCAAAGAAGAAGATTACGAAGTATTATTGTTTGTTTGTTGCTGTTATTGTGGTTTTGGAGGAAGAAAAAGTGATTTCTTTTTTAATTCAATGGATAGATTTAATGAATTTTTCGTATTGATGTTACTTTTAGATAACTCATTTGCACTCTTTTTCCTTGTAAAAGTGAAAGATTAGAAAGTATCAGACCCTTATTTTTGGCTAGTTAATTCTACTCCTTGTTGATTCTAAAGCTTTGGCTTTAACTGATTTGCAAATTATTCTTGCTTTTCATTAAATTAATGAACTGCTTGCTAATATTTTTATTAAAGTTATTTGGTAATTGGTAAATCTTAAGTAGGGGATGTTTATTTATCTGTTATTTATTTCTCGGAGAGATAATTGTTTTAAATTTCATTTTTTTAATTTGGATTCTAATAAACAAACCCAGAAGAAGCAGATCTATTTCTGTTAAATTAAGAATTTAAATTCTCTATTGATTTATTTTAGATTTATGGTAGGTTTGGGTTTTGTAAAGAATTTTAATCTTCTTTCAGTTAAATTAATTTATTTTCGTTAAAATTTTAAGTTAAATTTTAATTTTGAATTACATTTTACATTTAACTCTAAGAGCTCACTTTTTATTAATATTTAGGTGATGGTTTAAATTTATTTTCATATGAATAGCATGTCTAAAGTAGTTAAGCAGGAGGAGCTTAACGGTCTGACTCTAAGAATGTTCTTTTCGATTCTATTTCTTCGTTTATTTATTTCGCAACAGGTTGGGCCGACAGTATCATGTTGCGTTAAAATTTTTTATTTTCTTCTGGATCATTGGTCATTTTATTAGCAGGTAGATTTTCTAAGGCTTATTGTTTCTCCATAAATATGTTTTAATTTTATTAATTTGTTAATCCATTCATATTTTTAGTCTGTGGAGTAGAATCTTAGATTAAAAAACTGTTATTATCTCTATTTTCTTACAATTTATTCATTGGGGTAGCTTAAAACGAAGAAACTGTGAATGGTTTAACATTAATAGATGATTCCTTTGTGGGATTGTTATTATTCATATTGTTATTTAAGTTTACATTAGGAGGTGTTAGAGATAAATTTTAACCTTAATTTTAGAATATTTATTGAATCTAAACAATTTTATTGGATCTATCTAATGATTAATTAGCTTAATTACTCTCTTAAATGTAAAAAGGATTCCAGCTAGAATAGTTTCTGGACACAGAATGGCTATACCTATTATCTGTGTTCCGAGCTATTACTGAATTCTTTTCAAAAGAACCTAGAATCCTATCATAAAAGTGATTATCCGCACTTGTATTAGTCATTGTTGTGTTATAAATTCTTTATATCCTACTTTTATGCTTTTCTATAAGTTCTTTATTCTTTGAGTTAGTGTATTGGTCTATATATTGGCTACACTCTGCGTTTTTTGAGTCTGATGTGATTATTTACTTTAGCTTATTTAAAGAAAACTTTTTTCCTGATGAAGAATTTCGTAACAATTACACCTAGAAGATACTATTATTACTCTAAAATTAGTTATTATTTTAATCATATTCATCAATTGATTAGGTATTGGTTGTTCTTTAATTTTTATCCTATGCCTTATTTAAATCTTGCTTTTTGAAAGATTGTAATCTGTTTTCTCTTTGTAAATTTTCATTAGGATCATATTAAGATGGGTACATTTCTAAGGGTTCAGCTGCTTCTTCTCTATTATTTTATATTTTTAATATATTATCTTATAGTAATTTATTTGCCTCTCCTTTATTCTGCTGCATCATAGAGACAGGAGTTATTGGCACTTAATCATCGTTTGGTTATTAAACATTCGATTTTTATTATATGCTGTTTTCTTTGAAATAGTTCTTTAAGGGAGAGTAAATACTGCTAACAGGACCAGAAGTAAGCGATTTTCTCTATGAGCTTCTATCGCAACTTATTTTAGCAGCTTCATTCTAATTTTTTAGAGATTGATAATTATTTGTAAATGTTCCTTTAGTATTTAACTGTTCGAAATCAGATTGTATTGTGATTAGTCCAGCAGCTGTAGATTTCTCAGTCAATTAATTAGTCATATATAATTATTCTTCATTTTCTTTTGCAATTACTTTTTATTATGGAACACAGCTTTGATTTTCATTAGAAAAGGTATTTTGCTTTCTTAATTCACTAAACTCTGATTTTTTATCTTAATTTTTTTCTCTCAATATATTATTTTCTTGAAGTTAGCTGCTTTAGATTTCCTGTTGAGAAACTTGATTTTTACAAAACGAAAACCTTGCTCCGATACCTTATCCAATCACAGTAAATTTTGTAGGATTACCAAATGAATTCAAAGAGGAAACGGTATCTCTGTTCTTGTTTTCATCATTTACAGTATGAGACTAGCCTTATGAAAAATATTAAGACTAATCGACTTGTTTCGAATTGTCTTATGCTTTTGTGCTATTTCTTATAGAGCCACCTATAGTTTGTCTATTAATTTAACTTAGCTCATTTTTAGTTTTATATTAATTTTCTTAATTAAGCAGAAGAATTTATTTTTAATTTGGAAGCTCTTATTAATTTATTCCTTAGTTGGAAACAGAGAGTTATTTGTCTAATTACATTATATTATTTGCTCCTATTTGCTATGCTTTTCCTTAGGATAATTTTAAGCTATTTGCTTTACCGCTAAATTAAGGTGAAAAATCTCTTTGAGAAGTTTCAGTGAAAATTCTTCTTTGCTATATAAAATATGGATTTTATCCAGTTGAAAAAGAACGCTGAGGTTGTTCTTATCCAACTGATGGCAAGCTTCTATTAACATTTAAAACTTGAAATAAATTTTAATTATTGACTAAATGAGGTTAAGTAAGCTATTATTGTTATTGTTGTTAAACATTATTTATATAATTTTGTTATTAAGGAACAAATATTTATTGAACTGATTGGTTTCTAGTTGGTTGGTAAGAAAAATTTTATTATTAGGAAATCTAATTTGAAATTTATTAAATGTTCTAATTCTAAATAAAAACCTATTTTTTAGGTGTATTTTAGTTGATGAGAAACTATCCTTGCAATTATTAGCCTTGCAAAGGATATTGTTGGTGTTGTTGCTAGCTTTACTACACATTAGGAAATTGCAAATAAGTTTAATTAAAAGTGACACTCTAATTAGAGTTGTATTACTTTTGCATATTTTACAAATACTCCTATTAATTTTTAGTTATTTCAATAACCTTTTAAGCAACACTTTGAATATTTGAGTTATCTTTTTATTCTGAAATTTATCTCTATCTAACAATATAAACACACTCTTTGTTTTTGAGATATTCTAAGTCAACACTTCCATTCCTATTGGTTGTATTATACTAAATATTGCTTCGATTATTGTTCAAACTAACTAGAGAGCTGTTATTATTTAATTAGGGTTATGAGATATTGTTAGAGCTATCTTTTGCATATGGTTAACTGTTAAATATTTTAGAATACCTAAAGCTCTTTTTAGGAGATTCGCTTGTTGTTGTACGCTAGCCTTAAGCTTTAAAGTATTCTTGTGCTGTTAATCTTCTTTATGATGTATTGTAGAAGTTTAATCTATTTTATGGAGAAAATTTATCTAGTTAATTCAATTATATTTAATTTCCAACGCTGTGAGAGAAGGCTACATCTTAATTCTAAAATATTTAATTTGCTTAAACGCCTTTGCTTTACTAGCTGGCTTAATCCTTTTTAGGTTAGTTAATTTTAAATTCTAACTTTTCTATACAAATAGAATTATTATTTATTTTAGAATACTAAAACTTTCTGGATTGTAGAGATTATGCATGAGTATTCTTATCAGCTAAAGACTTGAAAGGAGACATTTCAGGAATCGCTTTTAAGTGTTTATTTAAATTTTAATTATTTAGTTTAATCATGCCCTTAGACATGTCATTTTCTGATGGAATTTATTAGCGACTAAATTCATCAATTGAGTTGTCATATGCAATTTTATTGCTAGTAGAAATAGATGTTATAGTATGAACACTACCTTCACTTGATTTCTTTTGTTATTTTTATTGACAGCTTCCTTAATTCTATTTTGACTAATCTTAAGTTGCTGCTGCTGAACCATTTTGAATATTCAAATGCTAACCCTATTACAATTCTTAATTTATCATTTATTTTTCTTCTACTTTATTAATTAGTTTTTTGTTTTGTAGATTGCATAAACAATATTAATAAATATTTCTACTTATTTCAATTTTTTTTCTCTTTCTTTTTATCAATTAAATAACAAATCTCGATAGAGATCTATCTATCTATTAATCTATCTGTTTTTTTTCTTCAATCCATATTATGTAAAGATCTATCTATCTATATATTTATTTATTTTAACAGACACTTGAAAATCATAAGTCATAATAGGTATGTTAACAATGAATAACTGAAACATAAATTATATACTTTTAAATTAATTATCATAATTTGAAATAGATCCTATATTATTTATATTAAAAAAACGAATGAATTTAATTTAGTATTTATTTAATATTTTAAAATCAAAATCATTCTTAACAAATTAAAGATTTTTAAAGAAATACAAAATATAAAAATTATTTTCATTCATCATGAAGAATAACAACTGAATCCAAAGAATAAGAAATATTTTTTGTTATATCTTTCTCTTAGAAGGTTAGTGGTTTATATGCTGTTTAATCAGCTTATGCATGAATAAATTGTTATAATAATCTAGCTGCACCTACAAGATCAGAACCTGGCTAAGCATATATAAGCAAAGCACAGAAACTGAAATCAGCAAATTCTTTTCTTTTACTAAAGTGATAGCTAAGACCAGATCCGTATAGAACATCATGAATCTCTTAATCTTCTCTTTTAATAAGATTGATATTCTTGAATTAACTCAAATTAAGGACCTATTCTTTACTTTGCAACTACTCAAATTTAGGATTTCCATAATAATAAGTATTTGGGGTGCTTATTTTAAATTAAATTAAATTAAATTATTTATTCTTCTATTTACAAAATTTTAATATTTACGGTGAATTTATTTCGAAGTCAGGTCTATCAGAAATAGGAAGAGAAGAAAGGAATATCAAAGACTTGAAGTTGTTCTAAGAAACAAAATCATGAATTTCTTCTAAAAATTATTTTTTTCTTCCCTGTTTCATAAAGATTAACATTGATTTAAAGCTAAAATGCAAAATCTAAAATTACTTCAAAACATCCAGAGCGAATCTGTAAGAAAGTGTACTGCTTGTATTAATATAATTCTGCGCTTAGTAAAAGTTAGTATTTTCCCTACAAATTTGATATTTAAACCTTATCAGCAATAAATTTAGATCTATAATATCCTATAATAATATTTTTTAATATATGATTTATTTCTAGTTTTGGCTTTTTTTAAAAATACCTATTTTTCTGACTTCATTGTTATTTATCAGTAAATCTAAACATAATCTACCTACTTCTCCTCTTGATAATGAGTTCTGTATATAGAATATTAGTTAATCAAATACTATCATAATAAATTATTCAAATTTATTTACGAATACTAAGTAAGTTTGGTTAAAGGGAGTAACTTAAACTCCTTGGATTGGCTAGAAAGACATACTTATTTTTAGTTTGGTTTTTAAGGTTTCAGAAATAAAAATATTAACAAAATTTTATATTTATTTAATTAGATTATTTTGTTTTGATAAATAGATATCAGAAAATATAAAAGATATCCGAGTCATCACGTTTTTAATTTCAATTATATTAGTAAGGATCTTATAGTTTAAATTAAAATCATCAACTCTAAATATTTTCGAATATAATCTAATCTATTTTTTCCTAACTTTTACAACTAATAAAATACAAATATCATTTTTATCTTCTTGCTTGACTTAAAAAGACATGCTTTTTTTTTAATTTTAAAATTTAGAACCTAATACTACTCTTTTAATACTAAAGCTTATAATAACTAGATATTGTATATTATACAAATAGACTGTATTTGAAAAGATCTAATGCATAAATGAGTGGGAAGAAAGAAAAAAATTAAATGATTGATTTATTAAAGTACAAATAATATTTAATTAAATATATTTGAATTATAAACTATTAAATTTTAAAAGCAATTAAGAAGAAATAGTTGATTTAATTAATATTCTTTAAAGTAAAAAAGGTAAAATATAAATAGAAATGGTTAGGAAAAATAAGTTCATCATTTTGTTTTTACTATTTGGTTTGGTTTGGAGTTTTGTAGTTTTTAGCGGTTTACTTTCTAAAAACCAACCTTTAGATACTATAGCAAAAGCTCTTCCTGGATATCTGTTGATGGTATTTGGCTGCTACTCATTGTATTCAATCGGTTATGATTTAATGATTCTTAAAGAATATCCTGAAGATTACTAATCATTATTAAAAGAAATCGACGAAGCTAAGGCATTCTACAAAAAGAATGGAGTTAAAATTGATTGAAATTTTATTTAATGATTGTCCTTTTTAAATTTTTGTTTGTAATTAGAATCACTGTCTTGATTATTTTACAAAATTTAGGATTATATTTGAATTTAAAGAATAATTATTTTACCTACATAAATAATTGGTTAAAACAGAAAGCAAATGACAAATCATAATTTAAAATAGATATAAATTTTGTTATTTTCCTTTTAATATTTAAATTTTTTTAATGAAATTATTTGCTTTTATTAATAAAATAGTAATAAAGATATTCTTTGCAAATCTTTATTTTTTCTCAACTATTCTTTATTTTTAAAATTATGAATTAAATGAATTTAACACAATTAGTTATAAAACTATTTTTGTTATGAATAAATTTAGCATAAAAATTATTTTATTTAGGATGATAATAATAAAATTTTATAAAAAACTAAAATTAGCAAGAATTTTAGATATCATTTGTATAAATTTTAAGTTAAATGCTTAATTTCAAATATTTTTTAGTGAATTAGTTAAGTATTTAAATAAGTTATTAATAAAAGAAAAATAAATATTTAATCTGAACAATGATATTAAGAAATTATCCAAAAAGTAAATAAAATAATTTGATATTTAAAAAAATTTGAGTGACTATTTATTATTGAAAGATATTAAACTAAATAAACAAATAAATAATTAAATAAAGTGTAATGATAATAGATTTTGAGATGATTAGATACTAATATCAATATAAAATAATCAGTAAATAGTATGATAAATTATAAATAGTTAATATTAATTATATTGTTATTTTAAAATACTCTCTCTGTGGTTCTTATTAATAATTAAATGATTAATTTATTTTTAATTATTCTAAGAATAAATATTTAAGTTGTTTTTGATTAGAAATTATTTGGGCTAAACCTACCTACATATGTACTGGTTAGTATTTTAAGTATATTTATTGTTTATATAATATCTACTTCGGTAACATTTTAAAAGTTTAATTATAAGTTAGAAATTTATTTATTTTATTAGTTTATGTTTTAAGTTTAGAGTTAGAAGTTATTTTTCAGTAATAGTTGCATTAATAATAGTAATTAATTTAGTTTTAGAATATCCATTTTTACAAAAAGAAAAATTCTTTTCTTTTTTAATAGAGAAAATCAAACCCTTTTATTTGTGTTATTAAAATTAATTTTATGGAAAGTGCTAACTTAAAATGGATCATTTATTTAACCTGTTTAGCTCTTTTCAAATCTATAATTATCAGGCTAAAATCCATTTTGAGAGTTACCTCTTTCAGTTTTATTTAACATTTTTTTTTATAATTAATCATCCAAAGTATCTTCTTCAGGTTGTTAAGAACTAATTTTTTATGAAAAATCATTTAATGAACAAAAGAATTAATTAAAAAGGATATAAATTACTTGCAAGAGAAAAAGCTTGAAGAGGCTTTTTTAAGTTTCAGTTAAAGCACAGTTTAACCTATTTAAATAGAAACTTTGTTCCAATCAACTGAGAATTCTATAGGATCTCTTACTAGAACAAGAGTTCCGAATTTCGAATTCTCGTCTTTCAAATAGAATTTTTTATTTTTTAGTACAAGGTGTGCATGCTCTCTAGAAACAGAAATATCATTTATACGTATATGTGATTGTGCTCCTCTACCCTATTTATAATTAATTAATTTAGAAATTCAAATTTTTGAAATTAGAAAAGTTTAAATTAGCATGTATTTTTTAATGATTCAAAAATTAGCTTACAATTTTGAGAAGAGTTTTATCTTTCTTTGGCTTATTTTCCTTTGCAGGAGTTGAAAAATTAACTATGAGTTGTGATTTGGGTTCATTTGTGTCCTTTTGAAGTTTTTCAAGGATTATGTAAGGACAGGCAGGATTTCTTATTGTGAAGGTTGAGAATTCGCGACCATTATGATTGATATATGCTAATTTAATAAATATTAAAATATATTAATTTAATTTTAAACTTTTTTAATTAGTAGTAGCTGTGTTTGTTGTTTATGAATTTACATCAAAACAGATAAATGATAGAAGAGACAATAAAAGAATTAATTTAGTAAACTTTCAGAATTAATTTAAAATATGATCTAATTTTAAATTAATAACTTACGTTTTAATGGCTTCTTGCATAGCTCACATTCTAATTTTTTCCATTAATATTCTGTATAATAATCATTTTATTTAATAACTAATTTATTTTGTAGCCAAATTTTCAAGCATATTAAGTGTATGTATTAAACACTACCTGTGCAAGCACAGGGAGCTATAAATGGATTATCTTCTATATATGTATCACCAAGACATATTCTGCATTAAATTTCCTCAGTAGGTTTAGTTCCATTTTTAGAGTTGTAGGTTAAGAGTTCTTCCTAAAATTAAAAAAATAATTACATTATTAAAATATATCCCTAACTGCAAATAAATAAATAGAGATATTAAATAATGCTTTAGGCTTGAGCAAACATTTTACTGTAGTTTTACAAAAACAAGAAAAATATTCAATTTTTTTAATTTTATCTACTGACTTAATAAGCCTAAACTAGCTTTAAAACAAATTAACGAGCGGCCAGCCTCATTTAATTTAATAAAATATGTAAATTATTTTTTACAGGTTCTTATTATGAGAAATCGCCAATAGGATTAACTTCTTTAATTCTTAGTCTAACTCTTCCAATCTTAATGTAATCGTCTACATTTAATTCATAAAATCCCTAATTTATAAAACAAATTTATGAATAAAAGAAATAATATAAGAATGCAGTCATATCGAAAACATTCTTTTAGTTAAATTAATTAAAGTACTACCTTCTCCTACTCATTTTCTTTAAAAGTATTGATAATAATCCAAACACTCCTGTCACTTATACCTTGTTAATCTTTATTTTCCATAGAATCATTTTATAATTTATATTGCTACTGCTGATAGCCAATTTGTAAAAAGCTCTCATTATCCTAAGACTTTTAAAGTAAACAATAATCAATAAATTCTAATTATTTGTAAAAAAAAATTTTTTACAGGAATTTCAGAGAAAGTTATCTCATTATTTTACGAGCGAGTCAAATATCCTTTATATTTATTAAATCAATTAGTTAGTTAGATAGCTTATCATACATGATTTTACTTTCAAATTATAATTCAAAAAATGTAGTAAAAGTCTATATAAACAATACCTGATTTTTTAACATTTATCTTCTTTTTGATTATGTCTTTAGACTCAAAATCGAATAACTAATGCGAATCTTATCTCCAGCATAATGCCTTAACGCTCCTTTTACATTTGGTTAAAAAATTCTTTAATATACTTTGCTAAAATCTTTTTATTTCAGATATTAATTCATGTTATTATTAATATTTATTTATGTAAACTTTGAACAAAAATGCTAAATTAAGATGATGTTTTACAAAGTATAAGCGCCTGTGTATCCATTTTATTTATGGCTATTGCTGTTTCCCATATAAATTTTAATTTTATTATTTTGCGTTTTTCTATTTGTTTATGAGGAGTTAAACTTTTTTTATATTTTTAAAGAAGGCAATTTTCTTTGATCTATTTATTTACTCTTACTTGTTTGTATAGTATGTTTTTATATTTATGAATAAATATTACTTCCCTTTGAAAGTATTCTAATTTGTTATTTAGTTTATTTATTTATTTTTTTTTTTGCGTTAAAAAGAAATTTATTACCTTTATCTTCTTAATTAATTTGCTTATTATAAAAAAAAAGATGATATTCCTTTTACTTTTTGTGAATTTTTTGACTAGATTCTTAGCATCGTATTCAATCAAATTTTTTAGAGTCTAAAGTCGATGAATATTCAAACATAGCAATAGCTTGAATGCCAATAATAATATTAATAACAAAAATCAAAATATATTAGAGATGTCATAATTTAAGCAATTTTTCAATAATATTCTTTTCATAGATTTATATAAAAGATTTTGATATTCAATTATTAACAAAATGTTAAAATTGACAGCATAATTAATAATTAAAGTAATCCATATAGGAGAATAATTGCTTTTAAAAGCATTGAAATTATTGTGTTTCTCAAATCCACTAATAAAAAGTAATCTTGCTGACATACATACTGCATATTATTTAATAAAACTAAAATTTAATTTTATAAAACTACTAATCATGATATATTTACGTGTTAATTTAAAATTAATGAAGATTTAAACTCTGATAACAGTTTTACTCTAACGAAATAACCATTTTGCTTGAAAGACATAAGAATTATTTCAGAAGTAAGTAAGAAGCCATTTCTTTTACAAATTCTTTTCTAAATATTGATTACACTCAACTTAATAAAGTAATGTTGTTAAAGGTCACAAAAATTGAAAAATATATAATATACTCTCTAATATTTGTGATAAATTGACTAATTAATTTATAATCATATATTTGTGGTAACATCAATTATTATTTGATGATTCCTATTTTTAATGAAAAAAATCAGTATCAAAACAAATAGTGATGAATTTGTGGTAAAAGCTTAGGTTATAGTACTCATATTATTTCAATTATTTTCTAACCTAAATTACTCGATCTATAAAAAGCATTTCTTTTTCAACAATACTTTTTTTATGAAAAATATATCTTGTTTTTAAAACATATTCGATAATTTTCTAAACATTTTATTGTTATTGTTAAAACACTAAAAGTGTTAAATTATTTATATTCTTTGATAATAAATAATATCAGTAAATTATAAAATTAAAAGTTTAATATTTATTTCAGAATTAATTATCATTTAAAAATAATTTATAGTATAGCCAAATAAAAAAAATAATTTTAAAATGTTTAGTCGTATTTCATGCTTATAATTTTAAGTGTTGATAATTATTGGTGTCTAATAAAAAACTGAGTACTTACTTCGAAAAAAATTTTAATGATTATAATAAGTCATTCAAGTTCATAAAAAACCATACAAATATTATTTAAATAGATCATATATCATAACTAAGTTTTTTATCTATGAGAACTAATTTTCAAATTTATTTATGGAGTTAGACAAATTCTATGTAAATAGCTTTTTATACTAAAACGAAAAATGAAATGAGTCTAACTAAATTTTTTTATTTTTAATATACTTCATAATCAATTTCTCTTTAAAATTTTAGAACTTTTTCATATTTGATGGTCATTAAGAATCAATTTATTAATATTTTATAAAAAGATAACAGAATAGTAAAAAATTTAGAGAAAATAAATTCATATCTACAATTTTGAATAGGAAATTTTTAATACTTTAATTTTTTAAAAAGTTATTTTACTTTATTTTTTTAAATTGAATAAATATTAAGGATAACTAAAGTTAAGAATAAATAAATATACATTAAAAATATAATTAAGAATTGATATTATAATAACAAACAAATACTTTTTTATCTTTGATTTTTTATTTTATTTTTTATATTCATCATAAAATTTGAAAATCAAAGAAAAAGTTTATATTAAAATTCATTTTTATTCTGAAAAGTTCCTTCAAATCATAGTTATGCTTTGAAGTAGTGAAAATCCAAATATTTTTAAAAGCATTATTCCATCATTTTTATTCTGAAAAGTTCCTTCAAATCAGAGTTATGCTTAGAGGAAGTGAAATTCCAAATATTTTTAAAAGCATTATTCTATTTTATGATAAATCGTGGAATTATGTGGTTTAAATTCCTATAAGATGTGTCTTAAGAGAATATTTGAAATAGAAAATTCAAAAAAAACAAATTGGAATTATTTTTATGTTTCGCCAACTTCATATTAAAGCAATTAAAATGAGTAAGCACAATATTAGTAATTAAAATTAATTGTTTTTTGCGCTTAGAACTCTATTTTATATTACTGCATTATATGATGCTACAGGTCTATCAACACAAAATCCATTGACCCAAATTTAGCCTTGCATACATTTTGAATAGCACTTCGAGTTACTCAATTACTAATTAAAAATTTAAAAAAATAAATAACGACTTAAATTTTTATTAAAATTTAATACCTTATCTTATGAACAACTCAAACAGTTATCAGAATGGTTAATGCACGATTCACAGTTTTGATTGCATTTTAGGCATTTATTTTCATGCAAATAGTATCCTATAGAGCACTATTCAACGCATTCTTCGCCTTATAAATAATAATTATGTACGCATGTGGCACATTTTACAGAATTTGACTCATCCAAACAGGTTTTGCAGGGTGAAAAGCAATTTATTAGTTAAAAGCACTTATTACCAAACAAAGTATAATTTTTTGTTTCATCACAGCTTTAACAATTATAAGAACTGTTTTTGCATAGCAAACAACCTTCGTCGCAAGGAATGCATTCTCTTTTTTCATAATCGGAGTAATATCCTGGAGGACAGTTGTTACTGTCTTAACAAGTTTATTGTGTTTTGTCAAGATAATAGTCTTGACTGCAAGATGTACATTTCTCTTTCTGGTGGGGCACACAAGTTAGGCATTATGAATCACAAAATGTATTTTTACATAAGTTAGAACTCTGTATATATCCATTTAAAGCATCGCATTCTTCACAAACTTTATCATTACTACATTTGACACATCCTTCAATACATTTTTAGCATTGTTTAGATTATTTATTTTTAAAGTAACCTTCACCGCATTCTGAAACGCAAGTATTATTTTTAAGATATGACAATATATGACAATCTAAACAATTTTAATTTGATGGTCCGTTGCATTTTGAACAAGAAAAGTCGCACTTCTCACAAGTTTTTGATTCAGAATTCTTGAAGTAGCCTTGTGGGCAATCTTTTGAGCATGTCTTTTTTATAATTTACAAAATTTAATCTAGAATAAGATAATGCGTTAAATCAGATAATATTTAAATGATCAATAAATATATTCCAGTAAAAGAATAATTAATTGGGTAAAAAATTGCATTGAATTAAATTAATTAGAAATTGAAGTAGATGGATCATTCTTATTTTTCTATTAATTTTAATTATTTAATTAGAACTTACTCTGTCGGGATTTATATATTAGTCTGGTGGACATTTAATTGCACACTGCCCATCTTCATTTTCTTCATTGCAACGTTATGAGCAATCATTTCCAAAAAAGCCTCTGTTACAGTGGCATTTTCCTTTTACACAATACCCATTCTAACTACAAAATTATGGACAAATATTTTAAAAGCTTGAGCAGAAGCGAGGAAAATTTTTTGGGCAAATAATTTTTCCATAACTTTTGGTTCCATCTTCTACAAGAAGTGTTTATCCTTCTTGTTTACATATAAAATCTATTTGCAGCTAATCAATTTAAATAGTAACTTAGGTTCCTTCTTCATTACAAAAAGACTTTAAACACCTGAAGTTTGCAAAGCTAGCAGCAGAATCATCAAGTGAAATAGTAGATTTGAAGCATCTACTTTAAGTAGAATAATTAAACATCAAATTATCTTGATATTTATTGTCAATTTTATAAGGCTATTGATATTATTCATAATTTATACAAAGCTAGGAATCAGTAGGATATATTATGGGACAGTCATCTGAGAAAGGGTCTGTTTAGCTAACTCCAAAGCCTTCTCCGGTAAAAGAACAATCAAATATACCATCAATATCTTCGAACTCATCATATTTTAAATCAGCTTAACATTTATTTTCATAAAATTAGCAGCCTTAATTCTTTCCCCAATAAATTGGATTAGCTTAATTCTCATCAACAACATCCCAAAATCCTGTATCCCTTAAAAGAGCAATATTAAACAAAGAGAAAACGCCTCCTTCTGGGTTAGAAGAACCTGACATAAGTTCATTCATTAAAATACTTCTTTCCCAGTGCTAATTTTTAGTGTAATCACTACCCTATTTTTTGGAAAAAGTTTTATTTATCAAGTAAATTAAAAAAAAATAATTTTGAACTAAATAAATAACTGATTTTTAATAAATATTTTTAGGAAAAAAATAATTAAAGATAAAAAATTTTACTTAATTTTCTAAAAGCATTCCTTCAATTGATTCACATCCATAATACACTCTTATTGTTTTAAGTATATTTGCTGATGATAATACACTCACTTCTCTATCATCAATCATTTTTTATTTGAGTATTTTATGTACATTTTTGAAAGTGTATGGTTCATTTGTTTCTGGATCAATCCAATAATTCATTGAAGCAGTAGAAAAACCTAATATGTGTAAAGTCTCATGCATTATTGATTATAAATCTCTAAAAAATTATAGATTTGTCCTGTTTATTTTTTAAAAATATGACAAATTCAGTAAAATTCTTCCGAAAGTTGGTCTTTATAAAAATGGATCTATATAGCAATGACCTGCACTTGCTATTATATCTGTATCTGATTACTTAAATGATATGTATAAGTGTAAATCTGATTCTTCAATTCCTGTTACAAAATGGTCTGATTCAATAAGAAATCCTAAGCAATTATTCAATTCTTTGAGATAAAATGTATTATTCTGATCAATATGTTTGACATATAAAAGAGACTGATAATAACTAAACGCTGTATCTAATAAACTTTCTATGTAAGTTTAAAGTTCCTCAGTTATAATTTAATCATTTTCTTTAAAAATATCATATGTAATTCGTAGTGAATGGGTTTCTTAATTTTATTATATAAATCTTCTTCCCCTCTTAATAAAATTTTCATTAGTTTCGTTTTATTTTTGTTTCATAATAGAATCAACATGTTAATAGTAATTTTGTTTATCTAAAAATTAAGTATTTTCGAAAACTGTGGTGTTATAAATAGCTAAAGCTATGTTAGTTATGACTTAAAAAATAAATAATAGTTTATTCATTGTTAATTTTTAAAAAATTTATTTATTATTAAATCAAAATAATACCTAAAAATTATATCATTTATTTATATCTGATTCTAAAATAACTGAAATATATTACTGCTAAAAGAGTCATCAATATATTTTTTACTTGAGTTATTTCAATTTCATGTAACTTTATTATTCTTTTTTTCTAGATTCTAAATCATATATAATCATTTATAGTTTTTAATATTTGAATCTATTATATTATAAATCTATTATAAAATTTTATAAAAGCTCTTTTTTTTGAGAAAAAAACTCAAAAATAAATTATAAACATGTCCTAGATAGATCTTACTCTAAAATAAAGCAATAAAATCTTAAAATAAATAAAAAAATATAAAAAAAAGCATTTATAATTATATTTTAATTTGCGTTATGATATGTAAAATAACAAATTTAATTATGATTTTATTTGAATAGTATTTTTATTCAGTTATTTATCTTCAGTATATTTTAATTAATGCAGTTTTCTAATAAATCAATCAGTATCAGTTCTCAAAATACATTAAATTCTTTGTATATTTATTTATTAAATTTAATAGAAAGTATTTAAAATATATTTTTTCAGAAAATAAAATATTTAACATTTTATAATTTAATTTTCAATAATCAAGCATTATTTATTTTATTTTAAATGACTAGCTCATTAGAATATTTTTCATCAATTTGTTTAATTAAAATAATAAATTTTTTGTTAAGAAAAATAAATTAAATACTTATTTCATCACAAAGAAATAGTCTAATCGAATTCGTTCAAAGTAATTAATTTCTATACAGAATTAATTAGACAAATTGTAAGTTTTGTTTGGTAAATAGATATTTAGTTGATATTATAGAAGATTAGTTTGTTTATTGATGTTTGAGTTGCAGGAGTGTTTGTAATGCTATGACAATCTAGCAGATAACAGCATATAATCAGATATTCCAATATGTGAAGAGTGTTACAAATTTAACTAAAAAAATGAATAAAATAATCAGCAGATTTCCATCAAATAATACTCAGCTTTTTCAAAACACCCTGAAATTGATGAAATAATTAGTGGGAAATTATATTTAGGAAACGAAGATGCATCAACTATAAAAGAAGAGATCACTAAAAGGAATATTACACATATATTAATAGCAGGTAGCGGGATGAAGAAATGTTTTGAAAAAGATTTTACATATATGCAAATTAATGTAGAAGATTCAAATAATTGGGATATATCAAAACATTTTGAAAGCTCATATAAATTTATTGAAGAAGGTAAGAGTGTGCTTGTGCACTGCGCTGCAGGTGTTTCAAGAAGTGCAACAATAGTTATTTCTTACATAATGAAAAAATAAAATAAAAGCTTTGATGAAGCATTTAAGCTAGTAAAAGATATAAGATACATAATAAGACCTAATAAAGGATTTACTAAGTAGCTATAAGAATATGAAAAAACTTTAAATTTATAGAAGAATAATCAATGAAACTGAGCAAATAAAATTAAAATTTTTATTTTTTTTTGTTAAATATCAAACATTTTAAATATTTTTTTTGTTTGGAGTATAACATTTTTACTAAAACACTAAATGAAAATAACTTCTACATTAATATGTAATAAATTTTTACTAAATGATAATATTCCAATTCGTAGGAAATTTTAGTAAAATTAAATTTAATAAACATTTATTATAATTTTTAAATACAAAAAATTAAAAAAAGATTTTATAGGTAAAATATTCTATTAAAACTATTACTAAACTTAAAATTTAAATATATTTTAAGAATAAGATATGCTTATTTAAAAAAAACTCTGATTTAAATTTAATTGAATGTACGAGGGCATAATATAAAATATATAATTAATCACTAACACATTTATTTTTATTTAAGTTTTTTTTAATTCTAATTAAAATATTATTTAAAAATATAGCAAAATTAAAAAAAACTGGTAAAATCGAAAATTAGGACTTAGCAATTTTATTTTTTTCTCTCATAAATTTTAAAAGATTATCAAATAAATAACTTTATTCTCTCACATATACATCTTTAGAGTAATGTAAATAGAAAAACTTAAAATTAAAAATTTTAATTTAAATTTATTCTCAATTTTTGATGTAACTTATGCTAGTAATTAAAAAAAAAAATTTTTATTAAATTTGTAATTTATTCAAGAAGATTTTGTATTTTAAACTTTGGAAATTTTTATATAAAAAGAAATTTTAATTAAAATAAGATATATTAATTCAAATATTTTTTACATGATAAAAAAAAATACTATTAAATTATAATAATCTATCTTGCAAATGGCTCAGCTTGCTATAAGCTTGTTTAAACCAAAAATAGAATGTAGTATATATATTATAGCATGCATTTATATATTTTTAAAGAATTCTTATAAAAGATCTTATAAATTAATGTGCTATTAAATAGATCTGAACTCAAAGATGCTTTTAAGTTTTTATAAAAAGTAGTTATTTTAAATCATCAGTTAAAGTTTTAGGATTGTTGCATTTACAATAAAAATAACTTCAATGTGATATTCAAGATTATTTTTATTTTGGGTGGTAAGTTAAATTGTTAGAAATAGTTAAAAGTTTTAAAACTTTAATATGAAAGTTTTTTGTTTAATAACATTTGATATCTCACCTTAGTTATTTAATTTTGTATTGATATACAAGTTACTAATTTTTTCAAAGTCGGAATCTTATTAATACATAACTCTAATTTAATTTGAATTTTCTGTATGTAAAGAATATTTTATAAAATAGATTATTAGTAATAGAAATGTTTGAGTTGATGTCTTTTAATTATTAAATAAAACTTTCTAACTCAATCGTTTATTAAATCGTTTTCAAGAGAAGGTTTAACCTAAATAATAGATTTTTGTTATATTCGAATATTAAAAATTAAGCATATTCTATCTAAGGTTTTTTGAAGTAGTTTGTTAGCATTCTAAGGATATTAAATTCCCTTACAATTAAATTCCTTCCTAATTAGGTAGAATTGCTTAGCTCAAATAACAGCATATTTGATCAGATATATTCGTTATAATTAAAATTAAATTAAACTGCTTCAAATCAATAATAGATACTTAAACCTAGTTTAAAAGCTTTAATTTAAATTGAATTTATTTATATTAGAAGATTTTTGGCAATAAGAATAGTAAAAATAGATAGATTTGAATTAAAATGTTATCATAAATATCCATTTGTTTACATTTTTGAAAAAAAAGAAAATTTAAAATAGAAAAAAATATAAATTTATCTTAAAAATTAATGAGTTATTATTTCATTAATCAGGATTAAGCTTGAAAACAAATAAGATAATATTTTTATTTAATTTTGATTTGAACATTAATTAAAATAAATTATTCACATTTCTAATTCTTTTTTAATTTTAAAGCAAATTATATATATTTTGACAGAGACAATGTATTTTATATTATATGTTTATTTATACCTAAAAATAATTATTCTTTTAAAATGATAAAAGAAATGTATAAATTGATTTTTCTATAAATGAATGTGATTAAAATCCCTTAGATAAATAGAAAAAATGATTTTTGAAATAAGAAATAAAATTATTTCTTAAAAAAAAATTAATTATTAGAGATTAATATTAATTATTCATAAATTTAAAGCTATATTTATTGTAATTTTAAAAGTAAAGTTTTTTTAACTAACAAATTCGATCTATTCATCCAATCGATCTTATAAATTTTTTATGTTTTTAAAAATTGAGGTGATTTATGATAACTTGCAAATTAATTATATAAGTAAACGAAAACATTTAAATTTCATTATTGGATAATACTTTAAAGTTTAATATAAAAATAAGATTGTGTTTTTTAATTTGAAATAGAAGTGAGGTTTAAAAAAAATTATTGTTATTTAATATCTCATTTTTTTAATTTTTTCATTATTATTTGTTAAGATTATGTCTTTCGTCAAAGGATTGTTGTTCTAGCTTAAGCTTTTATCCGTAGTACCCTAACACAAACAATAGATCTTCTTGTTTGTTTAATTATTTGTTTATTGATTGCTTCTTGGATTTTAAGCTGTCCTGTAATTTTTGGTCTTAAGATTTTATTATTTACAAAAGTAGCTCATACTCTTCAATTATAACGTATGCCTTTTATAGGTCTTTGCCATCTTAAAATAGTAAATCAATAACCATTTCATACATTTAACCTAAAGCACTTATTTCTTTTGGTGAATATGAGTTAATTAAGTTATTGAAAGTAACTTCTTTCAGTAATTATAACCCAAAAGATAATGCCTCGTTTTAATTATTTTTTTCTAAGTAATGCTAGCATAAAAGAAAGCATGGTGTTATTTTTTTTTCAAATTCTAAATCTTAAATTTATAAGCAAAGGGTAGCATAAATTATTGATTTATCGAGTTTTTATATTTTATAATAGAGCTCAGATAACTACAGAGTGTATTAGTAGTTAAGAAGAGGTACTTCCTCTAAATCCTCTATATTTTAAAAGTAGCTATCTTCTGCTTTTTTTAGGTACGATTCAGCTTATTTTATTTGATTTTAATTGATATAACTCTCAGCCATAAGTAAAGAAAGATAGCCTACACTAATGTGATTAAGGCTAATGTCTTCTTCTATGTAAGGGAATATCATTTCTCCGCATCTTATAGTATTTACAAAATCTTTAGTAACATATAGATCCCATAGAGCTTGCTCTCCATACTCTAGCATCTTTCTAGATGATAGCTAATCTTTAACACAATTTTCTATCAGTAAAGTTTACTTAGGAATACCTAAAAAAACTTCTTTAAATAGATTATTGCAAGCTTCCAAAGCTTGGACATATTCAACTTAGCTTCCATTGAAGTAGTCTCTTTGGATAGGTTAACTTACTATGAAGTTATTCTTTCTTAAGGAGGGATTCTTGATGAATTTTTATATGTTTCTAAACATTTACTTTTTTGTAAACTGCTACTTAATTAATAATTTTGTTTTTTTTCTTTTTATTTTCTTTGCGATAGTTCTAATTTATGCAGCATATAAATATCGTAGATGCATATGAAAACCTGAATTAACTATCAAATTATAATTTTTATTTATCTAACACATTTAATGAGCCAAATTATATAATTGATAAATTTGCGTCACAGATTGGGTAGTTATGTTAATTTATCATTATATTTCTAGTAATTCAGATTTCAGATTATTTCAATTGTATAATTATTTGATGGATGAGAGTGTTGAAATAACTTATTTTAATATTTATTGTACATTTGCAAATAATAGGGCACTTGATTAAACGCTTTAAACGAATATTTACTTTGTTGAAGTTTTACTATTTTTTATGATAAAAGTTTAGAATAGATTATATTCATATGATTATTCTTTTATAAACGATTGCAAGGAAAACTGATAAGTTTTCATAATTTTAGACTCTGTACTTTTTACAAAAATGTAGAATCTCTTTCAGCTTAAATTTACCAATTTCAATTGATTTATTATTACTTAAAACGATTTTTTTTTTTACAATTAAATCTTTATATTTCATGATGATAAGAATTTTTTATATTTTTAAATATTTCTTTTTTAAGGATTAAAGGAAAACCTAACCAATTAGGTTACAATAAATATGATGATTATTTTCCATTTATTTATACAATAAAAACGCAAAATTATTAATTTATTTTTCTACTGATATAATTTTTGCTCTATATCTGTATTGGTAAACTAAATTTTATGTAAATTTTGGAGATTTTAAAATGATTTTGAAATTTAAAATGGAATGGTAGTAATATTAGCAATATTTGATTGTCCTATCAGAAAATAATTTGGTTTACAAATTAAATTTAGATAATTTTATCAGATTTCATATATAAAAGAAAAATAATTTGTAATATATTTAATGTTAAGCTTTTTTATAAAAAGATTGATATTAGATGACGAATTTTCAAATTTAGTTTCATCAAATTATGTTAAGATTTTTACGATTTTTAAGAAATGGTTAAATAACAACAACAATAATAATAACAACTCAGTAAATAGAATTATTTTAAAAACAAATAAAATAAATTCAACAAATAAATATTTAAAAATTAATTCATCAAAAATTATTTTTTATAAATATTTACAACATATAGTTTTATTTATTTCTTTTAAGACTAAATAGTAACTATGAATCATTTATAAATTTTATAGAAAATAAACTTCTAAAAAACTAAAAATTTAGAAAAATTTCAATTTTGTATGATTTTTAACAACAGGTACATAGCTTAGATTATATAGACAAGTTATAAACTATTTTATAAATTATGTATAGTTATTTCAATAAATGAGAGCTTCAAAAATTATCAAAACCTTTTTGAATTTTTATAACCTAAAATATATTTTTCAAAAATAAAATATTAACAAGGAATAATACGTTTTAAAAATATCTAGATTTCAGAAATAAGTTTTTAATTTTCTTTAATATATATTTAAAATAAAGAATTAAAAAATGGCAAATTTTAAAAAAATTGTATTCTATTAATTTTTGTTTTTTCTAAAAGAGAAAGTTTTTTATATATTTTATCATTTAAAAACAATATATTTAGGAAGAGAAGAATTTACTGTGTAAAAAATATGATTTAAGCTTTAGCGTATCAAATTTATAAATGAAATAAAGCAAAATTATTTTATAATTTTGCATTTAAATTATTCTAAATGTTACTTAGAGGTTTTTGTTAATATTTTGATTATATCAGATAATATATTTGATAATTCCTTGTTTTATTTTATAAATATGATAGCCACTAAAAACCTAATTAATTAAATAGCTAAAAATAGACAAATTATTTTATAATTTTGAATTTTATGGTGGGATATTGACTTTTATATTCAAAAACAAATTAATTTATTTTTGGACTAGTACACACGTCTATAATTAATATAGAGTAATTAAAAATATAATTATGAAGAATGAATTATTTTAAATTATTTTTTTTAATGGTATATGGATAAATTACAGTAGAGTACAGATAAATAGATGAGTTAAATTACGAATAAATTAGAGTACTTTTGAGTTTTTTTATTATAATTTGTAGTATAAATAGAGAAATGGATTTATATTTTATTATTATTATTATTATTATTATTATTATCGTTAAAGGTATTTAGCTTAGTTATAATTCTCATCCAAGAGCAGGATATTTATCAGAATTAATATACTTTTTTATTTCAGGAATACTTTCAAAGCTATTAAGGACTAAGTCGAACACATGTGAGTAATCATCATAGAGAGATGGGAAATACTTCTAGAAGTACTTAGATATTATGTAGAAGTAACAGTCTACAACACTTAAATACCCCATTACAAAATATTGAGTGTATGAAGTAGTAGCTTAGTTTTTTTGTTCTATAAATTTAATTAATTTATTCAGCTTTGGTACTATGGTATCTTAAGCGTATTTAATCTAATTTTCTTAGGGGAATTTAGCAGTAGCAGAAGATATTTGGGTGAAGACGTCGTTTAAAATAAATCTGATTTCATCAATCTTGAAATCATCTATAGGATTATATGACGAGTGATCAACTGATAATTTAGCTCTGTTGCGATGCAGGCCGTTAGGACTCTAGCGATGAATATCCTGTAAGTTTCTTCCTTTCTCATATTTATAGAGAATGTAATTAACGATGTTATGTATTTCAGTAATCTTCGTGCCATTAGAGTTATCAATAAGGAATGGTAGGTTTGGAAAATCTAAATTGAGGTCTTCTTTTTCTTTACCAAACCAGGTATTTTGGTCAAATATATTAACTTAATAAGGAATATTAAGTATTTCGAGCATAAAAATAACTGGCATATTTCTTCCTGCAAATGGCCAATAGCCTAGCACTAAATCAGTTTATTGATTTTCTTAAGATTATTTAGACATTTTGAGAATCTTAATTAAAAAAGTACTTTTAAAAGCGAGAGATAATTAATTTAAGATTTTTAATAATCAATATTTTATTATATAAAAAATAAATGAACCCTCTTTTAAGTTTCTAACTAAATATATAAATGATTCTATGAATGTTCTATTATTTTTTTATAGAAAATTACATATTTCTCGAAGAACAAAGGAAACTACAATAAAATTAAAAATAGAAAATTAAACATGCTTTCTTTTACTTACTTAGTTAGTTAATAACTCTTCTATTATATTCTTAAATATTGTGTATTGGCTTTATGTCTTTCTTGAATGTTATCAACTCCATAAAATTTCTTTACTAAAATTAAAAAAACATCATATTTTACAAGATTAAACTTAAACAGTAAAATCTGCTCATAACATTTGTATGACTAATAGCTATACAAATACTTAAAAAATAATAGGTTCCAATTAATACACTAACAATTTCAAGACAGTTTTGAAATACCCAATAGGACTATTCTAATTTATCATTATTTTTTATTATTTAAAATTCTTTTTACACACACAATCTTATTAAATGGTTTAAGAAAATATCATTGAATTTATTTATATAAAAGAATTATTTTAAAATAAAAGAATTAGAAATTCCAAATGAAATTAGAACTTAGATATTCAAAATATTTGCTTTAAGATAAAGAATGTTATTTTTTATTCTTTCAAATTAAAGTGAAAATGATGGAGAACTTTTAAGACATTTTATTAAAAGTAATACTTAAAATAATTCGATAATAATTAAATGTTAAGTCATATACTTTTTTCTGGAATTTTTCACATTGTAACTTGAATCAGATTCTAAAATATCATCACTTTTTTTATTTAATTTAAAAATATGAGGATTATTTTATCCAGTTCATTTTCTGAACTAAAATTCTTTACTTAAAGTAAAAACTGGTTTACTATTTATAATTTTCTTAAATTTTTCTATCTATTTCTTAAAAAAAAATAGCTAGAATTCAGGTGACTTCTCTCAATAATAGAAAACATTCTTATTTTTTTTGATAAATTTTCTTAGCTTATTTTAAACAGATAATTATTTCTTATAAATAAAATAGCAATTTTATCATTTTTACATTTTTTTTTCAAGCACTTAAATTACAAGCATAAAATAATTTAAAACATGTTATTTATAAAATAAAAAAATGGCTGATTTTTGTCTGAGTATCTGTCATAGAAATATATACATTTAGAAATTAAAACTTTTGTAATTTAAATTTTGAATGAAAATGTCTTCAAATACTACAAAAAATAAAAACCTTAATCGCATCCAAAATATCAAAAAATTTTTCTATTACTCTTTAATTAATTCGCTCGACTTAAAATGTTAATAAAATTAGCTATGTGTATAGAATCATTATTTATATAAGTAATATTTAGTCCTATGTAATTACTTAAGTAGCACAAAAGTTGGTAGAAAATTAATACAGAAATATTTAATAAAAAGAATTTAATCAAACAAGATAATAACTCATATTGTCTCTATTGATTCTCTTTTTATTTGTTCTTTATTTTTAAATTTTTTAAAAAGATAGAAAAATAATATAAACCAATAACTAAGTTAAATACGTGAATAGAAAAGCTTGTAATAGAAATATTTGAAAGCAAAATAATCAAATTTAAAATCTGTTTAAAAGATATCTATGAAAAAATATTAAGTAAACTATCAAATTCTTCTAGTTTAACATTTTAAGATAGAAGAATTTAAGTTAGGAGAAAAAATATTTACATTTAATTAAATTAGTTATTGAATAAATTAGATATCTACCTAAAATAAAAAAAACATTTAAATTTCAGTTTAATAAATAATATTATAAAAATTAAAATGAAATTTAAAATTATTTAAGACCTTTTTTGATAAAACGAAAAAATAATTTGAAATAAAAATTTAATAAAAACTAAAATTTATTCATTCAAAATATTTGAAGATAATAAAATAAATTGAAATAAAATTAAAACATTCTAAATAATAAAGAAACATTTAGATGATTTGAGTTATTTTTTTGGTAGCTATTTAATATTTATTTTATAATATAAAGTAGTTAGGTGTATATATGGAAGTAAATATTAATTATATTCCTTTTAATAGTAAAATAAAGGGTTGGATTTTTTTATTTTTAAAAATGTATTAATTTTTGTTTCTAACTTCATTTTTGCTGTTGCTTTTACTCTGGTGATGTTTCTAGTTTCATTTTTTTACCATAGAAACCTAAGACGTAGAGTAGATCTTTTTGACTATTTAAATCTTCTTATATTTTTATTTTCTTTTTATTTAACATCTCTAATAAGTTTTAGTCATTAGATTTGGTCAAAGAAAGTAGAAGAAGGAATTAATCTATTAACACATACTAACTCTACTAATTCTTTTCTAAATCTATCATAATTTTATAGATTTCACATATACTTTCAATTTCCTGGGGCTTGCATTTTTATAGAAGATTCTTAAAAGACAACTGCTTAAGTATTGCATTGCCAAAATTAGTAGCTTCTTTTAAATCTTTTTTAGTAACATAATAGTTTAGAATTAACTAGCAAGGTGGAAGCTTTTACAAAAAGGAAAGCTTTTTCGTATT
This sequence comes from Tetrahymena malaccensis 436, assembly GCA_000231845.2. Classification (NCBI taxonomy): domain Eukaryota; phylum Ciliophora; class Oligohymenophorea; order Hymenostomatida; family Tetrahymenidae; genus Tetrahymena; species Tetrahymena malaccensis. The sequence goes on along the minus strand of JH720018.1, from coordinate 117,349 downwards.
TAGACACAATAGTGCATAGAAAAAGCTCTTATCTATCATATTCAATTTGCTATAAAGCTATCCTATTTTTAAAGAGTAATAGTAATTCATAAATGTTTCACATTCTGATAACTCTTCTTCATTTAAGAAAAATGAATCTTCAGCTTGATTTAAATACATCATAGTTCTCACATAATCTCCCTACTTTAAGCACGATTCGGCCATAATCAAAGAAATATGGCCTATACTCATATTGTCTTTTGAAAATTCTCTTTCTAATTAGGGTAATACAACTTCTACACAACTTATCACATTAGAATAATCGTTCTTGCAGTATAATTCCCATATAGCTTGCTCACTATACTCTAAAATTTATTCTGGACATCTATCTTGCTATATACACTTCCTGAGTAGAGTGAGCTGTTCTGGCTCTCCAAAAATGAAATTTCTTATTATGCTTTTGCTTTGATTTAGAGCTTATTAGTATTCTTTTTCTTCCTCAGTCTATTCTGGCTTTTAGCTTTAGAGTTGACTTTCAGGCTAGTAAAAGTTTTTATTTATTATTATTGAGGTTCTACTTCTAATTTTTTATAAAATTTTTTAAATCATTGCTTTATTAATAGTTTTTTGATGAAAAAAATAATTAATTTATTGAGTTAATTATTAGTTATAATTATGTAAATTGTTTTCTATTCAAGATTGATTTCTTTTACAATTATTGCCTAATATTAGAATTATGTCATATGATGTATTTATTATTTATTAATCATTTTAAAAAAATTTTAAGGCTTTTTTGCGCATTTTAGTGATTAATACTCAAATAAATAGAGTTTTTTAAACAAATTTACAAACTGCTTTCTCAGAGATAAAAGTTAAATAACTGACAAATTCAAATTACTAAAAAATAATTTGAATAATTTCGCTTTAGCATTCAATTTAAAATAACTATTTAAAATGTATTTTAAATTTTAGCATAGCTTTTTGTTTTGTTGACGTCATTTTATGAGATGATGCAAATAATCTAATCTAATGTTGTTATTATGAGAAATTTATAGATTAAATTACAGTTAATATATTTATCGTTTTTATAATGTTTGTTTTCTTAATTTACAATTTATTGTATTTTTTAAAATATTTTATATATTATTCTAATTTAATTATACAAGTTATTTTTAAAAAATCAACATTAAATTTTATTTTTCTTTTTGAGGTTGATTCTAATTAATTCAGATTATTTAATAATAAAAAAATATAAACACAAATTTAATTTATTTTCTCATAAACTTATTTATTGATTTTAAAATCAAATATTTCAAAATAAATGGACTATGAATTAAAATATATTCCAAATACACTAATATGGATTAAGTAGAATTTTTATTAAAAAGCATTAATAGTTTTTAATATGATTAAAAAAAAATAAATTAGAATTTCATTAATTATTTTAATAAAAATATTAATCTTTTAATAAAAAAATAAATTCTAACAATAAAATATATTAATTAAAGTTTTTGAAAATCTTATCAGAGACTATCATAATAAAAAAGAATTTTAAATTCATTTATTTGGTGTAAGTTAACAAAGCTCTATTAAATACCACTTGTTTTTAATTTATTCAATTTTTTCAATTAGATTATACTTTTTGTTTGAAATAAGGATGATTAGCGCATAAAAATTTAATAGCTAATTCCTCATCCAAATTCAAAATATATATTAGAATTTATAACATAGTTAATATATTTTGGATAATTTGTTTTTAATTAATTGATTTCACTATTTAATCTACTAATTTGATGCCTATCTTTACAATTTAAACAAATTTAGACTATCGATGTATCATAAAATCATGTAAATATGTAATTTTATAGATTCAATTTATAAGAAAAGAATCTATAGTTTTGAGTCTTTATGATAATAAATTTGGCATAAAAAATCGAAAGTTACTTGTAAAATTTTTAGAATTTAAATTAAAAAATTTATTGCCAGATTTTTATTTAACTTACATATAATGATTGTAATTTATTAAGCTTTAAATAATTTTTTTGTTTCTTTGTGAATAACTTGCAAGCTTACCTAATAATGATTACAGAAATAATGTAAAGTTTATTCTAATCCTATGAAATAAAAAAATGCTTCACATAAATAAAAATGAGGCTTTAGTAAAAATTAATTATTTCAATTAATATTCCTTTTGAAATGCTTTTTTTCTTTGTAATTGTTTTGACATTTTATTTTTAAAAGTATCCTTAAGAGAATAAAATGAAAAATTTTCTTTTATGAGATGAATCTACAATTTTATCCTAAATAATAGATTGAAAAGTTTATTTTCAAAATAATTTTCATTAATTTTTGTTAAATTAATTAGAAAGTTTGTTATTAAACATAGCTTTTTTACCTACACCATGAAGATTTATCCTCGTATAATTTTTGCATAAAAATATAAGAAAAAGAATAGCCACCTAAAATTAAGTAAATTTGATTATTAATTAAGTAATTAGCAAAAAAGATTCAATTTAAAGAAAACTTTTTCAATACAGATTTTTATTTACAGTTTACGGTTTGCTTATCTAATTAGTTTATGAGCTTATATTCCCTATTGATATAGCTGAACTTTATGTCTTTATGGATTTTAAGCTAGACAGAAGCTCATTAGTTTGGTCATTCCTGCTCACATGACCCAAATATTCTTGAAAAAATAATGCCACAAGAATATTATGATTCTATTGAAGATAGAAGTAAGCGAAGAGTTTTAGAAACAGGTTCTGCATAACCTTTTAGAGTCACAACAGAATACTCTTATTTAGATGACCCCAAAAATGGCTAAGGTATGGATGATACAAAAAAAAAATACATAATTAAAATTATGTAGGCATCTTAAATATTTCTCAAAAACTTTATAAAAGTTATTCCACGTTCTACACCAATTAAAAAGAGAGGTGATACAACATGCTATGATATTAATGTTCCTACATATCTTCAAAGCAGTGGGGATGGCTAAAAAAATAGTGATCTTCATATTCTAGTTACGTTTGAAAACTCACCTAGCAGTTCAAATTTAGCAAATGCAGGTAAACATAAAGATTAATAAAAATATACTCTCTATCTTTAATCAAACAGAGTTAAGATTCTTTGAAACTCAAGTTTATTACTTAATTAATTAGCCTATTGATTAAACAATTTAAATATTTACTTTATAAATTTTTATTTCAAATATTTAAGTTGCTTGTGATTATGATCCTGGACCAATTGTAGGTAGAATTAAATTTAACATAGGGACCATGAAAAATATTGGAACTACTGCTTAGGCTTTCGAATCTGATTTTTCAACTGCTATACATGAAATAACTCATATTTTAGGTTTTTCTTCAGGTGCTATGTAATATTGGATCGATCCTGACACTAACAAACCTTATGGTACAAACCTCAGCAAAATATAAGTAAAAGAAGTTGTAAGAGGAATAAATGATGTAATTAAATTAAAATCAAAAAATGTTCTTGAAACCGCTAGAAGATACTACAATTGCCCTACTTTAGATTCTTTACCTATGGAAAATTAAGGTGGATCTGGTTCATTTGGATCTCATTGGGAAAGAGATTTGATTCAGAATGAATATATGACTGCAAGCTCTGTTCTTGGTAATATGTTTGTCTAAATATATAAATAATTTCTTTTTTGAAACAATCAAATTAAAATAAAGATAAATGAATTTAATTAAATATTTTTTGGTTTTGTAAAAATAATCTATTTGTTCAATGGTAAAATATTTTTTATTTCTTATAGGGCATGCGGTTATTAGTGAATTTACAGCTTCTTTGCTTATGGATACAGGGTTTTATGCTGAAATAAATACAAATATGGTAGAATAAACCTATTGGGGTAAAGGAAAAGGATGTGATTTTATTACTTATTCATGTGATAATAAAAACCAAATGTATTCCGAATTTTAATATTCAGATAACTAAAATCTATGTGATTATTATTCATTAGGTTAAGGATATGCTTCCACAAATCCTCAAGATCCTTTTTCTTAGTGTAAATAAATATAAAATTATTCTAATGGGTTTTGTTTTGATGAGTAAAGCTAAAAACCAGATTAAACTTTAAGGAATAATCCTGGCCAAACGTCTAAATGTTTTTTTTCTACTTCTATTCAGATAAATTATACTACTAATCCAGAAAATGGAATTAGATGCCATAAATATTAATGTTTATAAGATAATACATAGATAAATGTTATTTTATGGTAAGATAAATAAGTAACTTGTAAAACACCTGATTAAACTATAGACTTATCAACATAGTCAATAGATACTAAAGGAAATCTAAAATGTCCTTCAAATTTTAATTTGTTTTGTAATTTTCCTAAATTTTGTTCTAATTTTTGCAATGGGAATGGTATTTGCTCAAATGTAAGTAAACTATTTGATATATTTTTATCTAAATTTTTTTTATTAAAAAGGCTGTATGTTATTGCTTAGATGGATTTGCTGGAGAGGATTGCTCAAAGTCATGTGGTCCTTCGGAGGTTTGGGATGGAACTTAATGCACTACAGTTTGTCCAGATAATTCTTTCTTAAATCCTGATAATGTATGATGAAAAATATTTCTTTTATTTAATTAATTTATTTTTAAATATTTATTTTAGACATGTAAATAAACTTGCCCAAAAGCATATTATAAGAATTCAGATTAAAAAACTTGTAATTTATGTCATAAGACATGTAGCAATTGTACTGGACCATTGAATTCTTAATGTAGTGAATGTAACTCTGGTTATTTTTTATAAGGAACAACTTGCTAAGTTCAATTAATTTGCGATACTACTTGCCTTACTTGCTCAGGTTTATCTAAAAATGAGTGTCTAACATGTATAGAAGGAAGATTTTTAGACTCTTCTAAATAATGCTAAAATTGCTAGACGCCTTGCAGCAAATGTGTAGATTTATCAACTAAATGCTCAGATTGCATAATTGATTACAATTTTAATTCTGCAAATAACTCATGCTCACCTATTTGTGATTAAAGTTGTCTTACATGTTCCTCCCCAAAAGATTCAAATAAATGTTTAAGTTGTAATGATGGTTTCTTTTTATTATCTGGTAAATGCATATAATGCTAGATGCCTTGCTCCAGCTGTATTGATACATCAAATAAATGCTTAAAATGTGTAGATAATTATAAATTAGATAGTACTAATTGTATTCCTATTTGTGACAGTACATGTTAAACATGCTCTAAACCGTACGACTCTAATTCTTGTACTTCATGTAATGATGGGTTCTTCCTTGATGGAACCAGATGTAAATCTTGCTCATCTCCTTGTTAGAAGTGCGATACTTTATCTACAAAATGTTTGTCTTGCACATCAAACTATAGTTATGATAGTTCTAATTTTAAATGCAATCCTAATTGTCACATTTCTTGTAAGAGTTGTTCATTACCAAATGATATGAATTCTTGTTTATCCTGTTATGAAGGAGCTTTCTTAAATGGCAGCTAATGTTAGTAATGCACTTCACCATGCAAGACTTGTGATCAATAATCAAATAGATGTCAAAGTTGTTCAGAAAATTATTCTTTAGATAATTATGCAAAAATTTGTAATCCTAATTGTGATGCTTCATGTAAAACTTGTAAGAACCCTATCGATCCTAACTCTTGCTTAAGCTGCAATGATGGTTTTTATATTGATGGTAGCAAATGTTTAGAATGCAGTTCACCTTGTAAAACCTGTATTTCTTCATCATAAAAATGTTTAAGTTGTATTACAAATTATGATTATGTTGTTGATTAAAATAAATGTATTGGAACTTGTGATACTTCATGTAAAACTTGCTCAAATCCAAATGATCCAGATTCATGTTTAAGTTGCTATGATGGGTTTATCCTATTTGGAGGTAAATGCAAAAATTGTGAGTAACCTTGTAAAACTTGTAGTGGCACACCTAAAAGCTGCTTATCATGTTTTGAAGGTAAATTTTTGACTGGAAATGAATGTTCAAATTGTGATACCAATTGTAATACTTGTGTAGATAATTCTTAAAATTGTCTTTCTTGTAAACCTGATTTCAAATTAAATGAAGAACAAAAAAGTTGTTACCCAAGATGTGATTAAAGTTGTAAAACATGCTCTGAACCAAATAATCCAAATAAATGTTTATCATGTCCTGATGGCTATTTTTTATTTTAAAATTCATGCAAAATGTGCTAATAGCCTTGTCAAAATTGTTTAGGTGAAAAATAATGCTTATCATGTATTTCTAGTGATTACTATTATGATGAAAATAATCATAACTGCAAAATTAAATGTCACCCTGATTGCAAAAGTTGTAGTGGGCCTACTTAATACAATTGCACTGATTGTTTTGATTCTTACTATTTAGATAATAACTCTTGCAAAAAATGCCTATCTCCTTGTAATAATTGCAATACATCTAAAGAAACTTGCACTTCTTGTGTAAACGGATATAATTTAGAAGGAAATAAATGTATTATTCAATGTGATTCTTCTTGCAAAACATGCAATACTCCTAGTGATTCGAAAGGGTGTAGCAGCTGCAAAGATGGATTTTACTTAGATCAAGGAACATGCAAAAATTGTTAATACCCATGCTAAAATTGTAAAGAATCCGCAACAAAATGTATTGATTGTGTTTTGAATTATAGATTAGAGTTTAACTAATGTAATCCTATATGTGATACTTCATGTAAAACCTGTTTGAAACCTATTGATACAAAATCATGTTTAAGTTGCTTTGAAGGGTTATATTTACAAAATTCTGAATGTCTCAAGTGCTAAAGTCCTTGTGAAACTTGCATTCAAAACGCTTCCAAATGTTTGACGTGTTAAAGCGGGTATAAATTAAGCTTTAATAATCCGAATAGTTGTGAACCTACTTGCGATTCATCATGCCTTACTTGCTCTTAATTGTAAAACCCAAAAGCCTGCTTAACATGCTATGACGGAAAATATTTAGACAGCAATTAATGTAAAAATTGTTCAGAAAACTGTGCTGAATGCAATGATTCTTATAAGTGCTAAAGATGCTAACCAAATTACTAACTAAATGAAAAAACTAATAAATGTGAATACATATGCGATTAATCTTGTATGACCTGCAGCTTACCAAAAAATCCTAAGGCTTGCTTATCTTGTGTACATTAAAAAGTGCTTCTTAATGGTAGCTGCTAAGAATGTCCATCAGGCTCATATATAGACACTAATAAATGCTCAAAATGCCCTGATAATTGCAAGGTTTGTACTGATTCAAATAGTTGTAAAGAATGCGATAACGACTATTCCTTAGATGACAATAAATCCTGTAAATAAAATCATAAAAATTTGTAATGCCACTATTCTTGTAATACATGTTTAGGCCCTTCTCATTCAGATTGCAAATCTTGTGCTGGTGATAGAATCCTTCATATAAAATATATTGATCCAAAAACCTCATAAGAAATTAGAGTTTGTGAATGCCCATAAGAATAATCTGACTTTAACTAACCTGGCTGTGATAAATCTAAAATATAATCATCACTTAAGGTAACGACAACAGCATTCTTTATATCCTCAGGTTCCTCAACAGCTTTATTGTGTAATTATTTTAAAATAAATTAAATCAAAGCAAATAAATATTTTTAAAAAATAAAATAAATGAACTGATTAAATTTTTTACATTAAACAAATTTTTAGATTTAAAATTGATAATTTATAAATATATAATTATTTTAAATATAAAGCTATAGCATCAGCTAATCCACTTGTTATTGGGGGCCTATTTGATTTCTGTTAGACAGCCAGTTTTTTCACTTATATTAATGAGAAACCTGCTTTAGGTTTTGATAATGTAGCATAAAACTTGTATATATCTCATATAACTAAAATATTTGATTTTAGCAAATTAAGTTAAAAAAATAAAGCAAGACTTCTACAAGAAGATTCTTAATAAAGTGAATTAAGTCCTTATCCTAACAATTCAAAAATAATTCTAAATGATAAATATCCTGAATTTTTTGTAAATGCTTTGTCAATTTTAATTTTAATATGCTTAACATGGTTATTCTCAGGTTTATCTCTACTAATTAATCATTACAAAAAAAACTAATTTTCGTCTAAAATTAAAAAGATTTTTTGCATATCTTTCCCCTTATGCATATTTGTTCTAACTAGCTAAGAATTGAGCCTTCTCGTATTTTTCTAATTCTAATAGCTAAGCTTAGAAAATACAGCAAATAGAGCTAGTGCTTTCTTATCTTTTATAGCACTTTTTTACGTTTTAGGAATTTTAGCCTATCTTTTCTTTAAGTTGAACTATAAGTAAGTTTTAGCCAAACAGGTTCAAAATGTATCATCATAATTAGAATACGAAAACTAAGCTTAACCAGTGCTTGATACAGAGACATATTAAATAAAATTTTTATAAAATTCAAATAATAATGAACAATTGACTTTTTATATAATTTATTTATTCATCAGATAAAATAATTTCTTGAATAGGGCTTTTGTTCAAATTTTAGTTATAAAAAAAATAATCACTTCATTGATTATGACATTTGGATACTAAAATCCAATAACTCAAGTTAGTTTGCTGCTCGTACTTTATGTATTTTATTGGCTTTATATCATATTATCTAAGCCTTTCATATAAATCAACCACACAAGGGTATATATCTTTATAGAAACTATAAGTCTTACTATGTGCATTTTATACCTTATCCTTTTAAATGATAGTTCAAATAATGAGAAGCAGAAAATAATTTCATTAGTGATGCTAGTGCTTATAAATATTGCATTAGTATTTTATTTTTTGGTTTCATTGGTTTATATTGTTTAACTTGCTATATAATGCTATAAAAAATACAAGAGCAAGAATATAGATGTTGATGCCTTATCTCATATAGAACTAGAGTAAAGGGATTCTTTATATGATCGTGTTTTCGCTGATAAAAACAAATCATAAAATTAGCACTTTTAATTAGATTATAACCCAAATAGCTATATTAAAAAGTAAAGTTAAAATAGTTAAGAATAGTATAGATCTAATTTAAAAAATACTTTTTCAAAGTAATAAAAAAATTAGCCTTAACTTAATTCACAAACATAAATAAATCAAGATAGTATAAATCATGAAGGAACTAATAATAATATATTAGATGATAATATGCAACATAACCTATATTATTCAAATACAACAGGTATTTAATAATAAACCCGAAAAAATAAAATTTATAGATTAGAATATTATAGATATTACATTCCAAACAGATCTTAATAAATTAAAAGTTTTGGTGGTGGAATTTTTTGAAAATAATTAATTCTTTTTAATTTAAATAATTTTTTTATTTTATTATGTCTACGTCAAATTTAAATTCTTGTATGTTATTTTTAAAAAAATTAAATACTATAATTTGTTGTTATTAGATTTTTTTATAAAGCTTGGAAGTTTTGCAAAAAATACTTTAATTTTAATTAAAATCCTTCTTATTAATCTTTAATTAATTATGAAATATAAATATTTAAATATTAAAATGTTTAAAAATAATAAAAAATTTAAACGTAATAATTAATTAATACGGCTTTTTTAATAAGGATATATATTTTTTTTATTTATTTTATCTATAATAAGTATGAAGTGAAATATTTCAAATTTATAAAATTAATTCTGCTTTTTTAAGAAAATTAAAATGTTTTTTTTCATTTTATGATTTATATTCTATCTAATTAAATATAAAATACTAGCTTAAAATTTATAAAAACTATTTGAATAATAAAGACTGATTCAATTTTAATTTTAATTTAATTTACTTTAAGGGAAATAAATTTGTTAAAAATGTTTATAAATAGATATTGCTGTTATTCTAAAAATAAAATTTAAATTTTAGATTGATCGATAATATTAAAATTTAACAATATTTTTAGAATAAAATAAATATTTCAAGTATTTGAGTTAAAATATAATCATGCTTACATATTTTAATCTTACATCTGTAATAGAAGCTATGTATGATAAATAAATAAATTAATAATAGAAGTAATATTTTTAAAAAATATCATTTCTTTTTGCTTAATTACTTTTCTATTTTTTCTTATATTTCTTTAGCTAATTTAGCTTTGATTTTGTAATAGCACTCTTTAACAAAGTATTAGTCAATAATAGGCACATTTAGTACTTTTTCTTCAAGCTCAACACTCTTTTTAACTAAATTTAAAAGATTTTATTGGTCTACTTCAGGTAAAAAACTGTCATTTATAAATCTCTTTTCACTAATTTCGTAAACTTCTTTATGAACTTAGAGTACTTAACTTAAGTTTCCATACTACTCTTAAATTAAGTTTTGCAGTTTTGTAGCTCTCTCTTCTGCTTACTACTCAAGTTCTTTATTTAAGTTACCTATTTTCTTCTATTTTTCTAGTTCACATTTTAAAAATAATTCTCTCAAATTTCCTTTATGCTGTAAAGCTAATTAAAATAATATTTCTTATCTCCAATTATAAACTGCTTCATATTTGTAACTTGATTCACTTTCTGTTATTAATATCAAATATAACAACATGTCTTAATATAAGTAGGCATCTGATAAATTATCTAGTTTAATATAGATAGAAGCAACTCTTTCTAGTATTTGCTTTAAAATCTCTAACTAAGTTTCATCATAAGAAACTCCTACTTCTTGGAATGTTACATTAGATAGAAAATTTGTGCCAAATTGCAAAGCTTCGTTGCTTTTATTTAGAGTTTCTAATGAATCTATTATAAGTAGTGTAGGAAAAACTAAATGCTAAATACTTATTCCTTAAATTGACAGACATATAGAAGAATAATAAACGCACTTTTCGATTTAACCAATGTCTGAAAACCTTAAGGATAGCATATGAGTGTGACTAAAGTGATTTTAAATATCTTTTTCTAATAACTCTTTATTTAAGTTGTAAATTTCTTCTGCTTCATTGATGCATTCTTAAGCTTTATCTATTTCTTATTACTTTAGATAGCAATCAATCATAATAGAATAAAATGAAAAAAGATAAAGATCCTGCTTAGAAACTTTGCTTTTTAAGAATTATGTTATCATATTGCAGCATTTCAAAGCGTTAGTATAGTCCTAGTTAGCAACTAAGCCATCAATAATAATATTTGCGTAGTCACATATTTCAATTGGATCTGGGTTAAATTTCTTAACTATTGTGTCTAAAAAGTAAATTCGTTCGCTTTCATTCATTTTTTCTAATTCCATAATTTTTTTGTTATAGTTATGGTCAGAAATGATATCTTCGTAATAAACTTGCTTTTATTTTTTGTTATTAGAGTCAGATGTACTAAATTTATAAAGACTAAAGCTACTGAGACATGCTTTCTAATAGCAAACTTTATTTGGAATGTGTTTAATTATTTTAGAAACTAACCTAATCATTTTTATTTAATTAACTATCTAACAAAGAAGTAATTGATTTATTAACAAAAAATAAATTATATAAACACAAACAGACAAAAATTCCTATAAAAAAGATATGTTAAGCAAAGTAAATCATTTAAATTTATTCTTATCTCCTAAATTGCATTAAGATATTTATTTTTTAGATTATTTTTTTAAATTAAATTATTTTAGAAAATAAAAAAATTTTTTTTGTATCTCATTTTATTTCGAATTTAGAAAGCAAATAAAAAAAATAAATACTTTTGTTTTAGAATTAGACTAATTTTATATTTTATTAATCTAATTTTTCTAATAATTTATTATTAAAAGTCAAAATATTTTTAAATGTTATTTTAATTATAAAAAATAAAATATTTTGCTTTGATTTAGATAAATTATTATAAATTTAACGTATTTCTTTCTTTTTGGTTATATTTATTATTTAAAACAAAAATACATCATATGTAAATTAATGTAGATTACAATAAAGATAATTATGGATATTAATGAATTCAAGGCTTTTTGGCAATAATCATCAATCCATCCAAGCCAATAGGTTCTCTATTATTAACTATAATTTACTAGAATTCCTTGATCATGGCCTACTTGAACTCTTCTTGTTTGTCTCCTGCTTTTTTCAAGCTATCTTTAATACTAGGAATTGTAAACAAAGCTTGTATATCTTACTCATCAATGTATGGAAAAGGTTAGAACTAATTCCAACATATTATATTAGTAAAGCCAGCATTCTCTAATAATTTGATCAGTTGATTTTTATCATTTAAGTGGAAGCTATTTCTGACTAAAGGAACTTATATTCCAAATTATTCGGATAGAACTTTACTGGAAAGGGTAAAGAATTTAGACTTTTCTTTGTCTCCCCAAACTGTAAAACCTGCGTATCCTCCCTTTTAGAGCACTCTGATAGCTTCAGATAACATTTTATCAGGATTAGTAGTAATTTGTAAGCATAAATTGCAAATATAGCAGTCAAAAGTTTCATCTTTAAATGGCAATTATTCACCATTTGCATTAGAAATATGTAAATTATAATTTGGAATAAAAGTTGTTTAATTTGGTGTGTACTATCCTCCCATTCTTTTACATAAAGTTTCTAACATAGAATCAGATATGTCAGTAGCATAGTAGTTAGCTTCAGGGAGTTTTCTTTGTAAGGAATGATTATAGAGGTATCCACCCCCTGCACCAACTTCTAAGATGTTCTTTCTCTCTTCCAGCTTAAGCATATTTATAAGTGTATAATAAAAGCCATTATGAGCCTAATCTTTGCTCAAGTAGGATTCGGCATTATCTTCCCAAAACTATTTTACTTCTTCTAAAGATGAAATCTTAATAGGGTTAGTTTACTACTACTGCTACTATCATAAACATTAAAGATTATTTTTATTTAAATAATTTATTTATAAATTACTTCAGCCATTTCTGTTCTGCTTGAAAAATTTATACGATTTTGATCTTATTTGTTTTAATATTTTTTTAATTAAAAATAAAGTTTTTAATTTTTTTAACATATAAAGTAAAGAGGATTCCTATAAATCCTTCTATTTTGATTAAAATAATTGAAAATATCTTTAGTGGATATATAAATTTTGATGATGCCATTTGGAATACTAAAGTAGTCAGATATTGCATAATTAATACACAAAATGATATAAAATATACAAATTTATAAATTTAAATTCATAAATCACCTAGCTTTTCCAATAACCATTAAACCATCCAATCCAATTGGTTCTTTATCATGCAATAGAATATTTTTAAAAGCCTAAAGCAAAGCTTATTTTACTTCTTCTTTCTTATCTCCACATTCAGCTAATGCGTCCTTAACTATAGGGTGGTTGAATAGCAATTGTATGTCATCTTAATCTACATAAGGAAATGGTTAAAACTGATTCCAACATATAACATTAGTAAATCCTTAGTTTTCAAGCATTTCAATTAACTTTTATTTATCATTCAAATGAAAATTGCTTCTGACTCTTGGTAGTTTAATGCCGAATTATTTATTGAGTATAGAAGGAACTAGAGTAAAAAATTTAGACCTCTGTTTATCGCCCCATACTGTAAATCCAGCATATCCTCCTATTTTCAAAACTCTCCTAGCTTCCTAAATCATATATTAAGGATTTGTAGTAATTTGCAAACATAAATTAGCAATATAGCAGTCAAACGTACCATTATTGTAATGCAATTTTTCACCATTTGCCTTTTCTATATGCAAATTGTATTTTGGAACTGTAATTAACTAATCAGGTTTATATTCTACACCAATTCTCTAGCATAAAATTTTTAACATAGAATCTGAAAGATCTGTTGCATAATAATGTGCGTCAGGATGCTTTCTATTTAAGGAGTGGTTATAAAGAAAACCTCCACCAGCTCCTACTTCTAAAATATTCATTCTTTTCTCTATTTTCAACATATTAATTAGTGTGTAATAAAACCCATTTGCACCAGCATCTTAACTGATGTAGTTTTCTGAATTCTCATCCCAATATTTCTTTATCTCCTCAATAGATTTAGATTATACACAAAAATTATATCTATTACTTTTGTATAATGATAAGAATTGATTTATCTTCAATTTATTATATGCATACATTTTATTTATTATTTTTAATAAGTTGATAAAATCTTAATTATTTTTATTTCTTTAAATGAATAATTCTTGATAAAAATAATAAATATTAAATTTTAGTAACTCTAAAAGGATTTATGTAGGTATCAGTAAATCCTTTTCTTATCCGGTATACATAGTAACCAATACAAATAAATTGTATTTGGTATTCTCAAAATAAAAATGTAAAATATTACATCAAAATCATAATTATACTTAAGATAATAAATAGTCAAAAGTATTAATCTAGTTTTCAATTTATTTATTTTTGATATTTATATAAAAGAAATAAATTTTGTATTTTTATAAATTGAATAAAAAAAATTAAAATTAAAATTTATCAAAAATACAAAACAAAAAAAATTTATCAAAAAAGGAAGAGAAAATTAGATAAATCAATTTCGTTTTATAAAACAAATTGTGATTTAAATATTAAAAAAACATATAATAAATTAGATTTAAATTTACCAAATTTTGTTTTAATGAGTTAAATAGCACAAAACAATTACTCAACTACTGGTTTTTGTAATAAATAAAATTTATTTAAAAATTAATAGTATTTTATTTAAATGTATTAAAGTTAAAATAAATAAGGTTTGTGATACTTCCAAAATTCCTTAGATAGAAAACTTAAAGTAAAATCCCTTTCTTTATTGAAAAAGTGAAAATTATTTTTTTATTTAAAAGAAATCAAAGCCTAAAAGAAATGACATCAATTAATCTAAATTTAAGGTATTTATTTTATTAAATTAAAAAAAATTTTAATTATTATTTAAAAAACAGTGGTCGAAAAATTTATCATGAAAATTTTTTAGAGCTCTGTAAAATAATAAGCTAATGCTAAAACCTTACCTACCTTTGCTTAAATTTAAAGTAAATAAGTATAAAATAATTTATTTTAAAATAAATTATTATATTTAGTTATGCTGAGATCGGTACTGAAGGAGCTTCTATGTTAGGAGAAAGCATATCTTAATGCTAGCAGCTTTAATATTTGAATCTTAATTTAATGTAAATTGTATTATTAATCAAACCAATTAATATTTTTTAGCCAAGAGAACACTGGTGATTTAATAATATTTAAATGTTATTTTTTATTTAAAATTTATATCAACAATTAAATAAAATATATTTGAAAACATATTCTTTTTTAAATAAAGATATAACCTAATTTTTGCTATTGGAAGTTTAAAACTGATTTAGGGGATTTCTAGATGTACTAATTTAAAATCTTTATGCCTTAAATTTGAGTAAGTAGCATCATCTAATTTAATTAATTAATAGTATATGTATATAAATTATATAAAAAGCTCAAATGTGATAAATAAGCCAGCCTCTATCAAATTTTGTGAATTCATTAATCAGTGTTAATATTTAGAAGATATTGATATAGAAATGAAGTATAATTTTTATTTAATTATTTGTTTGTTTATTAAATATTTTTTAGTTATATTAAAATTTAAGAAGAAAATCTAGGAGATGAGGATGTTTAAATACAGATATCTTGTCCTAAACTTTAAACTCTAAACTTATCACTTTAGCATATTTAAAATAAGGATATTATATTATGCAAAATAGCAGAAGCATTAAACTAAAGTCCTTAATTAAAAAAACTAAGTCTTAATTTATTTTAAAGTCAATTTAGTGATCTTGCTTTTATTGCATTAGGAGATAAAATATCTAATAACTAAAACCTTACTGAACTTAATCTTAACTTAAAGTTGTTAAATTATTTGCATTCAAAAATATTTTAATAAAATTTTTTTAAAAGGGAAAGTGAGCTTGGAGATGAGGGCTTTTTAAAGCTGACCTAAGGTATTACCAAATGCTAATATTTAAAATCACTTGTCTTTAATTGTGGGTAAAATATTCATAATAATATTTCTATCTAAAAATTATTGTATAAATAGCTTTACTCAAATCACATAGAAATATTAAGATGCTTTCTTAGATAAGCTAATCTAATTATCTTTATTAAACTCGTTAATCTTGGATTTTAAGTAAGTTAAAAATTTTATTTCATTTCCAATCTTTATTTAATAAATTAGCAAGATAAGTATTTATTTTATTTCATTTTTTATCTATTAATTAAAATTTTACCTAAGGTAATATATTTAATTTGGCTTCAATTTTGTGTTTTAATTTTCAATTATAAAAAATTAAAAATATTTTAGCTAACTTTAATATTTTATTTTTGAAATTGAGATAATTAATTGTTTTTGATAAACATTTTTATTTCATGATAACTAATATAAATAATCAAAATCAGCATGGTTTTGATTTTAAATTTTAAATAAAAAATTTAATTTTTAATACTACACTTTCTGAATATATTTTTCAAATTTTTTATTTTACTTAATATCCATTCATCAAAATTTTTAAATATTTACTAGATTGTGTGTATTTAAACTCTAAAATTCTCTTGTTAAATAAAAAAATTAAAATTAAGATTATTATTTAATTTTTTAATTTAAATAAAACTATAGTAACACTAATATTGAGAATCGCTTTCTTGCCAAATTTGGAGAAATTTTGCCAAAGCTATAATATTTATAGAAGCTTGAGCTTAACCTAAGCTGGTAATCTATTCAGTTTTTTAACTTAATATTTAAAATATTTTTAATTAAGTTCATTAAAAGGTTTATCATAGGCTATCTTAAAAGAATTTGGTGAGGGCTTAGAAAGCTCATAAAATTTAAAATAATTTGTTTTAGATATAAGGTAAAATTATTTGTCTAAATGATAATATAAAAACATAAATAATTTTTAAAAGTGGATATGTGATTACAGCAGAAGAAATGTCATATTTATGTAAAGGAATATCAAATAGTAAGTGTTTAACTGATTTTAGTTTGAGATTAGTGTAATTTATTTAAAATTTCTTAATAATTAAATTAGAAAAAAACATAAATTTTATTTTAAATAATTTTTTGGAGTTTTTTATCAATTAATTAATTATTAAATGTTAAGCAAAACCATTTTTAATAAAATATATCTTTATTAATATATACATTAGGCGCTGCTAATTAGATTAACAGTCATTGAAATATTTAGGGATTAGTATAGTTTAATGCACTAATCTTATCTCTTTTAGTGTTAATTTAATGTAATTATTGGTAGTATTAATAATTAAAAGAAATTTTAAATTTAAATTAAAAGAGCGAATGAAGTAAGTGAGGAATCTAAAGAAGAATTAGCAAAATATATTTCTAAAAGTAACAGATTGTTATGTTGCTATCTCATTTTAGGGTAAATTTTTGAATTAATTGTATCAATTAATTATTTATTTAAAATAGATTTCAAAGTAACCTTAAGTTAATCAAGGCTTTAAAGTGCTTAAGGCTAGTTAAATTTAATCCATACATTAGATGAAAAAAGGAGCCTATTATAGTTTTTAAATCTATTTTAAAAGATTAGTATATGAAATTTATTTTTTAAATATTTAAATTAACTTTTTAAATATTCTAATTTAAATAATTAATATTTATCGTATTATTTTCTTTATTTTTTTAAAGAATGACTATTTGTTAGGTTATTGTATTTAAATTATTTGATTTATTATAAATTACTATCTATTTACCAAAATTGTTCTTAGCCATTTTAGTTTAAGTAAATAAAAATACTGAAATAGTCTTTTAAAATAAAAGATTTGGCAACAAAATATATTTTTATATGGCTTAAATTATTGAAAAGATTCAATAAATTACTAAAATAATAGAATAAAAGAGTGATCTATGAAGTAGAGTTTAAAATGAAATAAAAATATATAGCAACTTAGAAATTATTTTACAAAATTAAATTGAATTAAATTTTTCATTAATTTAAAATAAAATTTGTTATTCAACAAAATCTTGACATCATTTTTAATAATTACTATTAATTAATTCTAATTAATGTGCACTGATTTTTTTTAACAAAATTATAAACAATTATTTTGATAAGTATATCATTCAAATTTAGTTTACAATAATTTATTAGTTTCATTTATTTAATGTCATAAGGTAGAATTCTGTAAGATTCAGGAAGTGCAGTCGAAATTAAACAAAAAAGTATTTTAAAATAAAAATAGATAAATCATTTGCAATTATTGTTGATGTTTTTTAAAATATTTTTTAATTCTAGACAATAATTCTAAGCCATAGCAACTAGATGAAAACATTTCGTAGAATCAAAATGAAATAAAATTTGAAAAGAATATGAAAAGAGTATATTAGATTATTTATTAAATATGCTGAATTTGTTTAAATGTTCTTTTAAATTATAGCAAAGTTTGCTTGTATCAGCAGAAGATCAAGCTAGAAGGGAGGAAAGTAATAAATAAATTTAATACTTGAGTGAAATCATCATATATGTTGCATTATTTTTTTGACTTTAGATGAATATAAATATAAAAAAAATTGGTGTTTTTATTGTTAATTATTGTAATAATGTTAATAGATGAAAGGAAAAGACATAGAGATCATTAAAACTAAGCGAAACATACTAATAATAAGAATAGCTAATCCTAAGACGAAAAATAGGGAGGAAAGTTTGTAATGTATTAATCATAAACTATAAAACCTGTGAAAAATTAATAACCTTTGATAGAATTATTAGGAGCTAATCAATTTCTTAATTCTTTACCTTCGGAATAGCAGTTTTCAAAAAATAATTAGTAAAAGTCTATGCAATAAATTCAGCCAGAATAGAGCAGTAATTTTTTAAGTCAGATAAACAGATAAATAAATTTAAATAAGATATAATAGATAAAAATCGTTTATCAATTTCGATATAAAATGTAAGGAGCCTGTAAGAAAAAGATAATAATATATTTTTTACCAGTGTAGAGCCAGGGAATGGGAATGGGAATAGAGGTAGTATTTTGATGAGTAAAATAAAAAAGCAAGAAAATAACTTAAATGTGATTTCTCAAATTACAGAAACTCAAAATGAAAATTAATAAACAGAATCTAGAAGATCGTATCTTCCTAATATAAATTAGCATTCATAACTTCATGCTGATATGTATCTTGCAAATACTCAATCCAAAGATTCTGCTAATTTTCATTCTAATTAACCCAGTATTATACATACAAAAAAAATGGTAGATTCCCATAAGGGTAAATTAATACTAAAAGTATAAATTAAATTACTTAAAAATATATTGAAAAACACTAGACTATGAAGATAGAGAGCCTCAGTATTAAAGAATTAGAGATTTTAAAATTAAGGTTGAATAAAAATAATTTTTATTTGAGGGATTAAAATTAGTGTAATTTGAGACCTTCGTTATTAGAGGTATATCTTTAATATATATTTATAATTTGTTTTCAAAACTTGTTATAAAATTAATATATATTTAGAGCCTGCTATGCAAGGGATAGTTGTCAGAGATGTGTTAAAGATATTAGCTGACAAAGTTATTTCTTTTAAAAACTACTTGATAGATAGGAATAAAATCAGGAAGGTAATTTAACTAATTCAGATTAAAAAATTATTACTTTTTATAATTAAGTTAATTTTGCATTTATCTAAATGATGGTTTTATTGAGTTAAAAAATAATTTTGTTTAAGATAATATTTTTGATTAATTTGACAATTATAATATTTAATATAATAGGTTTTTTCATCTTTGAGCTATTCCACTAAAATTATAACAAATATAAAGTTTGAGTAGCTGATAGGGTTATTAGAAAGAATAGCTATTATTATTACATAAGGTAAGAGTTAAATAAGTAACTTATATTTATTAAAATTCATTTTGTTTAGATTTCAAAGATTATCCTGAATGCCCTAAGATTGGAGAAAGCCCCTTGGAGGAATTTAGAAGGAAAAGTGAAGAGTACTTTAAAAAAATAAACTAATATAAAGAGTAGGAAGAAGATTAGATTAAAAAATAAAATGAATTAATTAATTTTACTTCACCAAAATACAGAGGAGGTATTTAAACAGGAAGTGACTCTTTTTTATAAAATAATCATAGAAAAATAAACACAGTTTCTAAGCCTCAGCAATATTAAGTTTTATAACCTAGAAATTCTATGATAGAATTTACCAAATTACCTTTAAGGTACAGTTAATTTTAACTAAATTAAGCTTATAAAACTTAAAAAATAGATATGATAAGAGATATCCTTATTACAGACCTGAAATAGATACTGTAGAATAGGAACCTTATGTGTTTGAAGACAATATTCAGATATACGATAAGGTTGCTGACTATTTAAAAGAATGTATAGACGCTTATCGTATTATGTCAAGATAAAGAGAATTTAAACATCTTAACGAATAAAATTGTGAGGAGCTACTCAAACTTGTAACTTAGACTAGATTTTTCTTAAGTGAATATGGTGAGTAGCTTAGAATGTTTGAGAAAAATAATGAAGATAAGGTGAGATAATAAAAAATATACTAGCAAGAAAAAATAAGAAACGAAAACAGCTTATTAAATCTAAGTAAAAGCAGTAAAGCTTAAATATAGCCACTACCAATCATTTAAGATGGGACAGCTGATGAAAAAAAAGAAAGTACAAATTAATAAAATATATCTTTAATTTTTGGTAACGTAAATTAATTATATTAAATAAAGCAGATAAAGATAAAAATGAGAAACTTGAGTTTATTTATAGAGTATAAAAACTAACTAGCTTACTTTACAATAAATTCAATTATAAAAGGAACAAATTCTAGACTCGGGAATCCAAAGTTATTCTCAATTAAGAGTAAAATATACAAATAAATATTGCTTTTTAAAACTTATTTTAGTGTATTTTTTAAATTACAAACAAAATACGTTTTAAACTAAATTTTGTAAAAAAAATTAATTATAATTCCAATCAAATAGTAAATTTGAAAAGGAGAAAGAACTACTGCTTTAAAGTAATGATTTAGACGCGGCTATCAAGAGTAAAACAGTGGCAGATAATAGGAAACTCGTAGCTATAAAGAGATTAAGGATAAAAGATGTATTTAAAATCTTCATTTAAATTTAGATATTTAATTAAAAAATTCATTTATTAAAAGGATGTTAATGATTTAAAGTTTGGCAATTAATTGTAAGGAAGCTCTTATTTCAAAGCATTTGAAACGAAAGATTAATGAGAAGGGTGATAGTCAGTAATTCAAAGAAAGGGAAAGTCCTCCTGAACTACTACAAAGATGTTCAGGTTACCTTTAAGGAATACTTAGGGAAATATGTTTAAATATTATGATTTTAATACAAATTAGCTAAGATAAATATATGTCTTACATATCTATTCTCCTTTTTCAACAACAGATTTTCTTATTATAAAAATTCTAATCTTACATGTTTTGACGTGCATGATCTGATTGGTATCTATTAAGATATTTCTCCTTAAAATTGAATAAGAATATTTTTAAAATAATCAATCAATCAATGAATTCAATAAGATTAATGAATGACAATATTGCGTTTAATTCGAGATGATGTAATCTGTCAAATACGTCTAATTTATATATTTATTAATTAGCTTTCTAATTATTAAATCGTCATCAAGTATTTTTAAAAGCAAATTATTGAATAAATAAATAAAGATTCCCAAATTTAATTTAAAAGGAATAAAGATCATCAAATTTAATATTTTTTGATACGAAAAACTAACTAACAAACTATTTATATATATTCACAAAAAATAGACATAAATCAGTAAAAAGTAGATATACCAATCAGATAAAAAAACAAATGAGTAATCCTAAGTAAGATTTAGAAATATCTGAAGATCAAGTAAATTATTTAGATTTAAGGCAGCTAGAATTTTAAAATACCCCTTTTTAGTGAATAAAAATACTGCAATATCAACAAAATTCCTTGCTCAAAGCCATAAACCAACAATAACATATATAAATACTATAAAATGTTTCTAAAAACGTAAAGGATGTCACCAAGAAGTTCAAGAGAGTAAATGAAAATGGTATAGATGAAGTAAAAGATCACCAAAAGAAGCTTCATGATAACATCAATTCTATTTTTGATGAGGATAGGGAAAAGTTTATCGGAGAATTTACTTGCAAAGATTATACTATTATTAGAGGATATATAAATGGTAATGGTAAACAACTTCGTTTGTACTATACTAAGCTTGAGCCTTTTGCAGTTAAAAAGGCAACTGTTTGTATAATCCACGGTTTCGGTGAACACTCTGGACGTTTCCTGCATGTGAATATTTATATAATTTAAATAAAATTTAAATAAAAATAATTTGTTGCAGACTAGCGATGAAATATTTTATTAAATTTTAACCCTTATTTCTAAAATGATTCTTAATTTATATTAAATCAGATTGCAGATTAGCTTGCTAAAGCTGGATGTGTTGTGTAACTCATGGATCTTAGAGGATTTGGGTACATATTTTTGTTAAATATATTAGAATGCTATTTTTTTAATACTTTCTTTTTATCTTTAAAGAAAAATAAAGAAAATTAGCAATAAACTACTTCATAATTAATTTATTTTAACTATATTAAAAGTTACTCTGGTGGGCCTCGTGGTGCTTCAACAATTGAAGAACTTCACTAAGATATTTAAGTCCTTTTAAAATAGGCTAACAAAGACTTGCCATTATATTTATATGGTCATTCCATGGGAGGTTTACTTGTGATTACTTTAGCAATGAGAAACCCAGTATTAAATATTGCAGGTGTTATTACTACTAGCGCTTTAATTGGTTTCCCTAAAGACAGAAAGATGAACTTTTTTAAAGCATACTTAGTAAAAGCTCTAGGTAAGAAATTAGAAGATATAGTTATTAATTCCATGATTCATCCCACAGCCTTAACTAAGAATAATGAATATATTAAGAAATGTTTTGGTGATCGTCTTATGATTCCTTTCTTAGGGTAAAATTATAAATTAATTATAACAATTCATTTAAGATTGTACTAAGATAAATTAAACAATTTTTTTAAATTCAATTTTTCTGAATGCTAAATTGTACTTATTAAATTCAAGAATGAATATGGCCAAGAGTATCCTAGAAGGCACAGAATATGTTTTGCCTAACGCTTTTAAGTTCTCATTCCCATGCTTAGTCATTCATGGTCAAAAAGATATGGTTACTAATCACTACGATTCTATTGCATTCTACAACAAATGCTCTAGGTACTAATAACAAATTAAAATTATTAAATAAAAATAAGATTGTTCATTCTTTATCAAAGTTTAAAAATAAAACTCATAAAATTATTTGAAAGACTAAAACATTTTTATTTTATTTTGAACATTTTTATTAAGAGAAAAAAGAAAAAAATGTTAAGTTTACAAATAATAAATAACATTTACAAATTATTAGTAAGGATAAGACACTTAAATTATTTGAAAACGGTTATCACGAAATGTAACATGATGAAGAATGTGATGAGTTAATTGAAACAGTAAAAGATTGGATTTTAAAAAGAGCTGACAGAGCTAAACCTTTAGGTATTTTATTATAAAATGAATGAATGAATTATTTATATATTAATTTAATTCTAATTATAGGTTTGATTAATAAATTAAAATGTGGTTTAGAATCTAAAAAATAAGGAAGCAAAATAAAAAAATTCATAATTTTCTTAATCATAGTTGTCTACAGCTACTATTTGTTCAAGTAATATTTTTTTCATCAATCTTAAATTAATTTAATATTTAATTTTATTTTAAAAGGTTTAGAAATCATCCTCTTTTCAAAAAATCTTTCAAATACTGGATTATCTCTCCATTAATTAATCTTTATATTCAATATAAGATGTTGGGCTGACTAATTTAAAATTAAAACAAAAGATTTGTTGCAAAATCTAATTGAAAATATATAAAAATATAGCTTTTATAAATTAATAATTAATTTTCAAAATAAAAATGTAAGCAAGGTTTAAAAATAATTAAGAGGTGAAACATAAATGTCTGTCTCTTTAATACCTTGTTTGATACATTTCAATTATATTTTGTATGTTTTTATGCATTTTCAAGCAATTGAACTTAAGGCAACTTCACAAAAAGATTTTTTTTTATTAGTTTGTTTTCTCTTTTTTGTTGAATAGGAATTTAGCATTTATGACAAAAAATTGTATTTTAATAATTAATTTATTTAAAGCCACGAATAAAATTATGGTATTTATAAACTTTAATTATTCTTTTGTATCTTGAAATTTGTTAGCCAACTTTTTTTAATTATAAATTTTTATTAAGGCTTTAATTTAACATCAAGTTATTGATAATAAAATAATAATATTTAATTACTTATTTAAGATTGATTTATTGATTATGAACCGGTTTAATTAATCAGATAAACAACTAAGTGATACTTATTCTCTAAATAGTTCTTCTTCGTCATCATCGGATTAACCTCTTTCTGAATCTGAGGAGTAAACTTAAGACCTCACTAATTTAAGACAAACTATTTATAATAGAAGCAATCTTGTTAAGTAGTATCTTTAAAATAGATAAATACAAAAACTGAATTATAAAAACAAGAGTGATGTTCAATCAAATATATAAACAAACAAAAGCAACATATATATCAACGATAAACAAAGTGCACTTTAACAATTCTTATAAGACAAGGATGTAAGTTTAGCAGATGTTGGAAGAGTTTATGAAAGGACTAATTATGGGAAATGGATGACTAATATTTAAAAAGATGATGTAAATTAATCAAACAAATAATATTTTAATTTGACTTTAAACAATTAACTGTTTAAAAAAAGATATACATAGATCCGTTAAAAAAAAAGAAAAACTCACAAGTACTGAAGGAGTAATAATTGGATAATTTAATTTATAATAGAGCTGTAAGATCATAATCAAGTGTTTCTGAGTATTATAACAGAAAGCTTTCTTGTATGAACGATTAGTTGAAAATGATGAAAGAAAAAATATTAAAAGAATAAATCCAAAATTACAGCTCTTAAATTCACTCTAAAGGGAATATAAATAGTCTTAAATAAATGAGTTAATAAAATAAAATTGAGATTAAAGATTATCAGGATGAGATTATGAATAGATGTAATAGAGTAGATAGCTACTTTAACTATAAAAAAAACCATAACTTTCTTCCAAAAAGATCTACAAAATCATTTTCTATTAGTAATCAAAAAGACCCAAAGTAGAACAAAAAGCCTAATTCTCTAGAGAGAAAAAATATGGATACTGAACAAAGCCAGCACGATATGTCAACAATAAATGCTACTTCTGTTTTAATTAATTAATCATAATTAATGGAAGAAAAGTCTATTCAAAGGGAAAGTGTTAATAAAGAACAATTAAGAGAATCTTAATAATTTGATAACTTTCCTTCATTTAACTCGAAGGAACTTTAATCTTTTTCTCAAAAAAACAACTCTTAATCGCCTTTAAATTAAGATAAAACTGATATTAACAAATCAATCCTTGTATAACTTATCAAAAGGCAGAACCAACCTTATTTAAACTCAAACATTAAAAAAAAGTCAGAGTAAAAAGTATAAAATTAAAAAGAAAAATACTTAGATGCTGATTTTACTCTTTCTCCTATCAAAGAAAATGTCGGTAATACTCAAACAGATAATAGAACTAAATTCCCATACTTAAAAAATGAAAGATCTTTACCAGAAAAAAAAATAGTAAAAGGGTAAAACAAGAGTCAAGGATAAAATTAAAATTAGAAGCTATAAAAAAAGGATATTTCTTTGTCTCCACCTCCATCTATAGGTCTTAATAGCACCTTTGCACCATTAAGTCCTAGTTTAAGAAGTGTTTCTGATAAAAAAGGTAACCGTTTAGCATAGTAAATAGAGAGAAAAATTAATAGACTAAAAAAAGTTTAAAGAATGAGTTAGCTCTAAGTTAATGAAAATAATCCATTTTAGTTTGGCTAAAGTGTATTTAATTTATAAGAATAAGAAAAATAAAATGTGTTTTAATCATCTCTTCTGAATAGAGGAGTCTTTTCAAGTTCAAACAAAGCTAGATTTTCTAAATAGTAAATAGTTGGAAGAAGTAGCTTCTAAGATATTACTATAGGAATTTACAATTAGTAAAATTAAAGTAGAAATCTAATAAAAGAAGAAGATGATGAAAGAGAAGAAACATACATTCTTGGATTAAAAAATAGTGAAAGTAAGAGAGGAAGTGTAAATCTGTTATAAACATCTGCATCCCAAGAAAAATTAAAAAATATAAATTTAAACACTAATTCAAAACTACTAAAATCACAGTGCTCTATCAACTTATATGAAGATCTGAATAAACAAAAAGAAACTGTTAACAACTAATCTTAATTTGAAATTAAAGAATAAATTAATGAAATACAGCTTATCAGAAGAGATCCTCATGAAAAACATAAAACAGGAAATACAACTTAATAAACTCAAATTTCTATAGGCTAAAATATTATGAAAACTAGTCCTTCTAATTCCCCTTAGAATAGAATCAGATTAAACTCTGAAGTATCTCCTTCATAAAAAAACCCCAAGATTTAAAATACTCTGAATTTATCAGATTTTCTTAATAAAAGCTTTTAATCTAGACATAGAAGTATATCAAATAATAATTTTAACAGTCCAATGTAATAAAATTAAATTTTATAAGAGGAGTCTCATAAACTCAAAGAGTAATTGCCTGATATCACAAATTAATTAATAAAGGCCATAGAAGAAGAATATGGAAAGAAAGAAAGCACAGATGTGCTATATTTATTTTATTCTTAATTGTTATAAGTTATACAAATAGAAATTAATGATATAGATCAGAATTTAAAATTTAAGTGGGATAAATAACTTTCTGAAAGAAAAAGAATGCTCAGTCAAAAGTAGACTGTGATTAAAGGTATGCAAAATTTAATATTAAGCTGTTGTCATGTTGATGAAGAAATTAAAAACGGTAATAAATAAATCCATGAAATGAAAAAGAAAGAAATAGGACAAATTAAAAACATTGATTTCTATTATGAAATTTTATAATAACACGATTTTCCTGATGAAGAAATAGGAAAAGTAATCCTGTAAATGAAGCAAGTTGAACAAATTAGAGATAATGCAAATGCTAACCAATTTGTAAAAGATTATCGTTTCAATACAGTAAAAGATTCAATGGATTCAAGTAAAATTCTAATTCAAGCAGATAGATAAGATAGAGCTAAAAGGGTTAAAGAGTTTAATCACTAAAGGAGATTGAGGCATATCTAAAAATTATAATGAATAAAAAAGTGATTAAATAAATATGTAATCAATCAAAGAATAATTAATAAAGTTAAAATAGCAAGCAAATAAATTTTTATAATAATTAAAAATAATAAAAATATTCAATAAATTAATATAAATTAAATGTAAATCTT
This sequence comes from Tetrahymena malaccensis 436, assembly GCA_000231845.2. Lineage (NCBI taxonomy): Eukaryota > Ciliophora > Oligohymenophorea > Hymenostomatida > Tetrahymenidae > Tetrahymena > Tetrahymena malaccensis. The sequence continues at coordinate 90,030 of JH720018.1, read as the reverse complement.
ATGCTGAAAATAAATAAAATAAAACTGAATGATTAATTAAAAAAGTAATTTGGTTAATAATGTATAATAAAAGAATAACTTTATAAAAATGTATATTTAATTATCTTCAAATTTAAATAAAATTATTAATGTTTCTGTTAAATATTTAGCAAATTTATGGCAGTTTATAAATTTAGTAGATTTTGAATTTAATTTACAGATGACTTATTTAAGAATTAATAATTATCAAAAAATAAAAAAAATTTTATGAAAATATTTAAAGTGAATAAAAATTAAAACAATTTCTAAAACATAAATCAGTTTTCCAAATGTTATTGTTGAATAAATAAAAAATCTTAGACACAAAATAGAAATTGATTACACTTCTTAACAAGGATTTAAAACAGTATATTGAAGACTTTTTGTAAAGTAGTGGCTGGTATTTAAAATAAGGAGTAATTACATTAAATAGGTGATATTTTTTAACAAATAGAGATAGTTATGAGTAATTTCATTTAAAAATTAATTCGATTTAATAAATTTATTTAGGATATATCATTTTCAATATTATTATTATTGTTAATTTGTTTGAGTATTAATTAATATTAATCTCACAATTATTTTTTAAGTTAAACTGACACTTATCAAATTTAACAAAACCAATAATCTATGGGTAATAATAAAAAGTAAAAAGTAAAAAAAATACAATCTATTTATTTAATTAAATAAGTTGCTTATCATCTATTAAACTGCTTGAAAAGATAAGATAATCAAAGCACTTATTAGCAATTTAATAGTTTTTATAGTAGTACTAGGACCATACGTAGATCATAAGAATAAAGTTCGTTAAAATAGTGAAAGGAAACAAACTTAGCAAAAAAGTACTTAACATTACTGGTTCAAGCAATGAAATATAATGAAAATGCTACTTTGCTTAACAAACAAGCAGATGTAAATGTCCTTTCCTCATTCACTTTTATGAATAGTTAGCAAAAACTTAATTAAGAATTGCATTTAGGCTTGAAGTCCATGGGGTAATCTTAAATGGTTTCTTAAAGAGAGATTCCTTTAGCAAGTTAAGTATGCAATAAAGAATACTTTCTTTCAAGAACTGTTAAGCCTTTCTATAAAATGGTTGTGAGTTCTGAGCAGAATCCAGAATCTGTTATGGTAAACTATTTAAGAGATAAGCGCAGCTATTACCATGACATACTAAAAAATTTATTAATTAATTCTAATCTAAAAGCAGATCTAGCTGATAACATAAAAATGATTGAGGAGAAGAATCTTGATTATGTTTTTTAAGACTAGGAAGAGCTTATGGCAAATAATTAATTCAAAATAAATGAGAGAATTGAAAGAGAAATGGATAAACATGTTAGGAGAAGTGTTCGTTTTACAAGTTTTTGGCCTGAGATATGTATCTTCAAGAATATATTTGATCGAGCATCTTCTACTTTAGGAATGATAGAAGGGTTTTAAGCAAGAGATAAGTTTGTGTATTTAAGCAAATAGGGAAGAGATGATTAGGTTATTTAATGGAAATTCTTTGATACTGAGAGATTAGAAGAAGTCATTTTGTAAAAGTTTAACATTGATGCAAAATATGCATCTCATGACTTCAAAAAATAACTAAGAATATTTGAAGTTTAAAGAAATTAGGAATATGAAAATTTACTCATCAATCATGATCCTTAAAGATTACAATTAACATTTTATAATGGTATGTGTTCTTTAACAGAGTTAAATCAATAAAAAAAAAGAAGTGGAGTTTAATGGTCAGAAAGAGAGATTTTGTTTATGATGTACTCCATCACTTAAAACTTAATTTACTTGAGGAAACAAAAATATTTTTATCAAGACATTAAACCAGATAATATTATAATATATAACATTAAAAAAGGATAATTTGGCTTTAAATTAGCTAATTCATATCAAACTGCTACTGGTATGCTTTGTACAGGAGGCACCAAGCAATTGCATGGGGAAAGATGTTCATTATTCTACTTTGGTACTCAGTGTACTAAAATATTTTTAGATCCAAGAATCTCTTATAAGAGAAACAGTGGATTTGAAATTACTGAAAAAGATGTTGAATAGGCTAATAATTACTCTATGGGATTAGCTATTCTTGAAATTCTTATATCTAATTTAACTACTAATGCAGCTGATTAAAATTCTTGCTACATAATTAAAGGATGGAAAGAAAGGAGAATGAGAAAAAAGCAGTAACAGTAATAATAATAAAGTAATTTATCAAGAAGAAAAGACAATTTTGAATAAATAGAAGATTTTTCTGTTGAGTTTGATGAGTTAATTGATCTGATCAAAGAAAAATATCCAAGAGTTTCTTAAATTTTAAGGGAAATTTTAGTGGTTAAATTTTAATAAGATTTGCAAAACATTAAAACAAGTAAATAATCATAAATCAATGAAAATGCTATTAATTAAAAAGAAAGTACTCAGTACACTTTCAAGGACTTGAAGAGATCTTTAAAGGATTTTGAGGAAAACTAGTAGCCTCTTTTTTTCGTTGATGACAAATAGCAATCTTTATTTAAAGTCATAGAAACAAAGAAAAATTATTCCAGTTTATAAGCATGCAGATTTTTATTGTAAGAACCCTCAATAAGCTATTTAGACTCACCAGATAACTAGAAAAACAGTAAGCTGAATGATTATAATAAAAGCATAAAAAAAGAAATTGAAGGGCTGTAAGATAAAACTTAATAAAATAGCATTCCTTCAGAAGTAGTTAAAGATATTGGAAATACGGAAGCACTAGATTAATTGGTTGGTGAGTTAGATTGCTGCTTTTCATTTGGTTATTTGGAAAGAGTTAGAATTTTAATTGAACTTGCTAAGAATATTTCTACACCTAATTCTAGTTATGTATATAAATAGTTTAATGAAATGATTGAGTGGTATACAGCAAAATTATATATTGAATGCAACAGATTTTATGATGCTATTACTAAATTGGAGAATTTAAAAACTTAATTAGAAAACAGATAGGCTTAAGATGGACTTTTAAGGAGTGTCAAAGAGAAACTTATAGAAGCTTATTTCAGCTAAAATTTGGTCAAAAGTGGAATGCATCAAGTTAAAGAATTAATTTAATGCAGCACATTTAATGGCATTAGCTTAAATAGCGAATATCTTTATAAACACATATTGATTTATCTTTACATGACTTAAAATTATACTGATTGTTTAGTTATCATCCATAATATTTTAATAAAATATGAAGGATATATAAATTAAGATATTTATCATCCTATGATTGCTAAGTGTATGAATTTAAGAGTAATTATTTTATCTCAGTAAGGTGACCATTTGTAAGCCTTTAAGTAGGCAGAAGCTTACTAAAAATATGTTAGAGGATACTTTTCTTAAGAAAAAGACTTGCTGCATTAACCTATTGCAAATAACTAAGTTAACTAAATTCCTAATTAGAGTAGCTTAGTTGATAATTCTAATTTAATGCAGAACTCCATGCTTCATGAAAACTCTATTAATAACTAATTCGAAAATTCAATTTAATTAAACCAATCTTCATTATTTTTAAAATAAAATGAAACAATTGAATAGAATTAAAGACAAAATGAAAAAATGGAAAAGCAAGATTCAGTTAATAAAATAGATTATTAAGAAGATTATTTGAAAAAAGAGCAAAATCATTATAGCAATTAGCAACGTTACTACATGCAAATATAATAAAATTACTATTTAGAGGAAATGCAATGTATAGGTAAACTGAACTATGTCAGTGCCGCCCTAAATGTAAAAGCAATTTAAAATAAAAAAGTTCTTATTGATATTATAGATTAAATTATACACTAAATTGAAGACCGTGAAGGTATAGAAACAGCCTCTCCATTATATTTATTTGCCTTAGTTATAAAAGCTAAATGTTGTATTCATATTTCTGATTTATAAGAAGCAAAACGATCTCTTAGATATGTCAGTGATTCAATCTTAACAAGACACTCTGCATTTGATGGTAGAAATTATAAAATAATTTATGCAGCTTTATTTGCTGTAAAATTAATCAACAATTGTAAGTTTGACACTCAAGGAATTTCTAAAATCTAGCTTTATGAGTGGATTTTATAGAAATTAAAATCTATATAGCATGGTAGCCTTTTGCTCATAAATAGATTGAGGCTTAATTATTCTTATGCTTTATTTTAAATAAAAGAGTATGAAAATGCTGAGAAGTAATCAATTTAGTCTATTAATTCTAATATTTTTACTTTGGGGAGTATTGATAAGAGCTCTTATCCAATGTATTCCTTAGATACAAAATTGCATGCGTATTTCATGTACAAAGTTGGTATGTTTATGGCAAATGAGAACTCATTTAAAGATGCATTATGTTAATTTAATGATTGTCTAAGATCTATGGCAGATTTACATAATTAGACAGATTACTTCAAAGGTGAATGCCTTATGTAAAAGGCTTATTGCTAATATCATTTAAAGTAATTTGATTAAGGATTAATAACTGCACTCAAAGCCTGTAAACTTCTTTAAGAAGAATCAAATCTTTTTAATTAAAACAGACCCATTATTATACCAAACTAACCAAATTCAGCAAACTAAAAAAAACAAGATGATTAATTAATTTAATATGCAAACTTCAACAAAATAAAAGAAACCGAAAAATATGTAAACCCATAATAAGAGTTATTTCAAGCTACTTATGTTGTAGCTATTGTTCACAATAAGCTAGGAAATTTTAATTCCTCTTTAGATTATTGCTTAAAATGTATTTAACTACCTATATCCGTGAACAAAGATAATATGCTAAGGCTAGGTCACTGTAAAATGCTTGCTGCGAATAATTAGAAAAGTCTTAAAAGATTGGTTGATTCACTAGCATTAGCAGAGCAATGTTTAAATATTTTTGACAAAATATTACCATCTCATCATCCTGATTTATTATAAGCTGTTTACTTAATCTTCACAATTCTTAGAGACTTGCAGTATTTTAAAGAAGCTAAGCAGTAAATGAAATGGGTTAATAAAATAAAAAAAGCCATTCTTAAAAATGAAAAAAACTAGCTAAAGTCGATAGATTTTTAAAACATGGCTATGACTTGGATTTCGATTGGATAAATAGACTTTGGTATTGAATATTTGGAAAAATCTTTAGACATAAATCTGAAGTAAAAAGGATTAAAGCACCCTTTAATAGCAGTAGATTTAATAAATCTAGCTGCTGCTCACTTGGACATTCCTAATACAGAAGATAAATTTAAATCTATAGACTTTCTTGAGGAGGCGTACTTAATTTTTAGGTAAACTAATTTTTAAATTAATTTTACATATTTTAAATAATTTTTTTAAATAAAGGCATAAAGAGAATTATGAGTATGAGGAAAATATATAAAAGCAGCCATATTCATTGGATAATACTTAATTGCAGTTATAGGCTTTGCTTAGGCTACTCAAAGCCATAGATAACTCCATAAATTTCTTGACTAGAGACTCAACTTATTTAGATTAGTTAAAGGCTATTGATATAGTTCATACATATGAGAAAATCGGCTTTATGAAGTAGTAAAGAAAATTAGTTTTTAAAGACCCCTATAGCAAACTTCAAATTGGAGAGTTTAACTTTACACCTGAGAGGTTCTTAGGATATACTTATTTGTGTATATTACCATGGTTAAATAAGCATTAAGGATGGTTGAGTGTTTTCTCAAAAAAATAATATTCATTTGAACTAGACACACATTAAGTCGTGTTAAATATCTTTAATAATAACTCTGATTTAGTAGCCTCTTTTATAAAGGACCCAACACCAAAAAGACTTTGCACACCAAATATTTTGTATAATATAATAAGTCCTGCAAAAGAGGTATTATTTACAGTAGAAGAAACTCAGCACAGATACAAAGAAAATGAAATTTATTTAATCAAAAACATTCTTCAAGACAAAGTAGGAGAGCTAGAAATAGCCCAAAAAGAGGGATTTCCTGCTATAAGAGAGATGAGAATATTCTTACTAGATTCAACTTTTTCTCTAGAAACTAAATACATTCTATGTCACCTTCCCCTCTTTTTGATGTTCCATAGATATGGCACATGAACTGATTAAATAACACAAACAGAAACATATTAAAATAATCATAAAATAAATTTTAATTATAAAAACAAAAATTAAATCTTTAGAATCAGCAAACATTAAAAATAACCTAATAGTTTAAAAACATAATTAAAATTTTCCTTAAAACAGTCTATAATTAATTACAATATCTTTTATTACTCATTTCCTTATTTATTATATATATGCTTAGTATCAAAAACATTAAATTTGTTTAATTTTATATAATTAATCCAGTTTCATTTTATTCTAAAATTAAAATCTTATTTAATTTAGTAAAGAATTTGGCATTAAAAATTCATTTTATTTTCATAAAATCCAAATCAAAATAAACGATTCTAAATTATCTTAAACAAATGTGTTATTTGTAATTTTTTTTAATTTTATTATGTCAAAAATAAGCTTTTCATTTTTAAAAAATATAATTTAAAATAGTTTAATAGTTTGTAAATTGACTCAATTAAAATAAATTCTTAAAATTCAAATAAAATAAAATATTTTTAAAATTTTATTAGTCAAAATTTGTGATTAAATAAGATATAGTTTGGCCATCATAATTATAAATAATTAACCTTATTTTTATTTATTTGAAGCATATATTTTGAGTTAAAATAGTTTAAAAATTAAAAATTAACTGTTTTAAAATAAATTCTTAAAATTCAAATTAAATCTAATATTTATAAATATACCAAAAGTAAACACTTGTGATTAAAAAAGATATTACTAAATTAATGATTCATATAACTACAAAGTATCAATAATGCTTGTATTTATCTAAAATATGCTTTTAAATAAAAATAAAATGGTTAAAAATAATATTTTCATGCTATCAGTAAAATTAGAATAGTTTACAAATAAATAAGCTTTATGTAAAAGTTAATTATTTAAGAATATCATTATTTTATTTAGGTATCATCAAAATTAGCCATTTCCAAAAATAAAATATTACAGTTGTTATATATACGCTTAACTTTTAAAATAAAATAATATCTTTTATATCATTGTATTAATGTTTTAATTATTCTAATTATTGCTTAATTTGTTTCACTTTGATTTAACAGCATTTTTATCGTGTGTTTCTTCTTTAACACCTATTTTTTATTTGAAATCAAAATAATTATAAATTGATTTTGCAATTAATGTTGAAAATTTATCTTTATTAAAAAATTAGAACAGTTCAAATTCTAAATTAATTACCAATAAAGTGATAAAGCATAATTAGACCAACTATAGCTACTCCAGCAAAGTTAATAAATGTATAAATTTCGTATTCCATTTCCTATATAAATCTTAAATAAAATATGCTTTTCTTCTTTTTAATAAAGTTTGTTTAATTGAAAAATATCTTTTGTAATATATTCAAAATTTATTTGCAAATATCAATCAGATTTTTTTATTATATTTTTGATACTGATATTTATTTCAAAAATAGTATTCAAGCAAGAAGTGATGTGGACTTTAGAATCATATGTTTAATTATTTATTACTTAAGATAATCTTTTTCAGAGATTTATAAATTTAAAATATTCGACTTAACATATCAAACTAATTTTAGAATAAAATCTATTCTATAAAGTGTTAATAAATTTTTAATTTTTTTGAAATTTTAAATTTTATTCTACTGATATACACGAAATTTATTACTTTTGCATTTTAAGTCAAATACACATCGGCATTTTTAAAATACTTTAAAATATTATATTTTTTATAATATTTAATAATCAAATATAATTCAGACAATTTTTTTAGTCATAATTTTAACGAAAATCATATTGAAATTCTTACTGATGAATGTGGCAGTTTATAAATAGAAAGATAGATAAATAAATATATACTTTTTATCTAAATTTTTTATCAGAAAAATTTGCCTTGATAGATTGATAAAAAATAATAAAAGAATAATAAACTGCTTAGCTTCCAAATCAAAAATTCTCAAAATTTAAACAATAGTATATAATTGAGTTTTTTCTGCATTATTTCACAAAATACAGGTTTTCTTATTGGTTTTTTACTTATTGAGAGCTCAAAATTGAATAAAATGTCAATTTTCATTGATTTGTTAAAAATAATTTTAGAAATGAAATATTTGTTAATCTTTGGTATTAAATGGCTGATAATGTTATAAATCTATCTTAATTTTACTTTCTATTTTTTCAAACTGTTTGATAGTATTTATCTAATCTATTTAAATGAATCCTATGATTAATTTTATGAAAAATTTTAAAGAAATTGAAATTTACTACGCTTAATTAAGCTTATGAGAGGTAAATAAGAAAAATTTGTCTGATTTAAAATAATTAGATAACAAAAGAATTTAATTTCATAATTAATTAATACAAATCTGTGAGAATACAATAAATTTTAAACAAAGGTAAAATATATCATCTCTTAAAAGGAAAACCAATATTAAGCAGCACAAATATAAATGACAAATTATTAACTACTTTACGAATAAGAAAAAGATTTTAGAATTTAGCTTTAAGAAGAATATGATGAGTTCAAAAGTAATAAAATTATTCTATTTAAAAAAGAATTTAAGGAATAACAATATTTAAAGCATCAATCCACATAAAATACAAAAAGCCATTAAAATCTTTTACAGCATAGCTCTAATTTTTTTTAATTTATTAGCAAAATCATAAGAGATTGAGGAATACCTAGAAAAAGAAATCACAAATATGATGGAAACTTTAGATAAAAAAGATAAAGAAGTTAGCGACTTGAAATCAAAATTATCTTAGAATAAGGTAATAATTGGATTTAATAATTAATCATTTTTATTTTATGAAATTGAATCAAGCATTAGAATATGGAATAAAGTTAAATAAAATGGATTTCTAAGCTTTTGTAAATGGGGCTTTAGAAATATTTTAGCCAAAAATTATAATTGAAAAGTATTTAGGCTTCTAAATAATTTATTTTACTATGAAAAAAGGCTGAATCAGATAAATTTATAAGACAACTTGAGCGTGAGGTGGATATTCTAAAATAAAAGTACGAACAGTTATAGGAAAACCACAAAAAAGATAAAATAAAGCTTGTGCAGCTTGAAAACGAAGTTGAATATTTAGAATCATAAAACAGGTAAACTAAAAAACATAGTTTTACATATTTTAATTTAATTAACATTTTATATGAGGCGTTTTTTAATCGCCTTTAAAATAGTAAAATTATGAAAAAATTCATATCAAATTAATTAAAGTTATTTTTTTAACCTGAAAGAGCTTTGGAAACTTTGAACAGTGATTTAGAATAGAAAATTGATTCAATATTGGAAGAGCTTGCTTTACTTTAAACAGAGCTTGAAGAAAATAAAAATAACCATCAACGTGACATTGAAAATATAGAAAGACTTAAGCAGTAAATTAGAGGTATTTTTTATAAAATTTGTTATAAAATTTGTAATAGCTAATTAAAATTTATTAATATTGCACGTCATTCTATTTCAAGCCTACTAAAATTATAATTTTAGCATTTTTTAAATAATATTTTGAAAAATATAGATACAGAAAGTGAGTTATTTGCCTAACAAATGAAGCATCAAATGCTAATTGATAATTAAGAGAATAATAAAAATCTTTCTAACTTTTCTAGCAGAAATATGCATTAATATTATAGTAATAACTCAAATGCATCAACATCATCAACGTCATCTCATAGTGCGTCTTAAACTGTAATGCACAATAATTTATAATCAGAACTCGCTACTAAAAATGGTAATTTACAAACTAATTAAATTAAATCAAATTATAAACTTTTAATTATAAAATGAGTTTTCACTTAAATGTTTATTAAAATATTTGATAAATTTATGAACAAATATTTTATTTAAAAAGTTACTGAAATCGAAGATAGTGAAAATCACTAATATAAATAAAGATAAATCAAAAGAGTTAGGACTGGTGCTTAAAATTAAACATATTCATTTAACTAGCAATAAGTGGAATAATTATCAAAGATTTATACAAAGACTTTGAATGAATCTAAGTTTTAGCAATAAGCTGGTAATGATGGCGATTTGTAAAAGAATTCAAACAATAATGTTAATAATTCGATTTCAGAAAAGGATTCATCAAGCAATAACAGTAGTGGAAAAAAAGATGAATCAGATATATTCTAAGCAGATTAAAAAAATCAGTAAAGAGGAAGAAAGCTAACTAGTTTTACTACCTTAAAGACTGAAAGATATAGCGAAGAAAAGAGAAGATTGCAACATAAAATAATTAAAGACAAAATTAGTATGTATGATAATAATATTAGCAATCTTAAAATCACATAGTTAGGTTTTAGTAAAAGCTTAAATCTTATAACCAATTTAATTAATGATATGAATGATAAAATGGTCAAAATAAGAAATAAGAAAGCACAGTTAGGCACTCCTAGAAATCTCTCATCAGCCTAAAAAAAGATATAAATTTCAGTCAATTGATTTAACAACACAGAATTCAATTTCAATGATCTGCACTTAAAATCTTTTGCTGAAAACTTTAAAATAAATTTAAAAGAAACTAGCAGATCAAAAACCTTTCCCAATAATAATAAAATTTTAACTGCTCGACAGAACTAATAATTCTAGAAATAATCTTTATTCTTATAAACTAGAAAATATGAAAATCTTTAACCTTAAATATCAAATAAATAAAAATATATATATATAATTATATACTTCATAAATTTCATTCTCTTTTGAGAAGTATATTGATAGATATCAATCCAAAATAATTAATAAATTTAATCATAACTATATATATTACAAATATTTACTACTATGCATATTTATTATGTTCATATTTATATATTCTTATTTGCTATTATCAATTCATAATTCATTAAACAATTTATCCATATTTATATATTATTATTATTTGTTATTATTAATTAAGCATTTGTTAAATAATTTATATATATCTATATATTTCTTAAATTTCTTTCTCTTTTGAGTAGTATTTTGACATAAACCTTTCAAAAATAATTAATAAATTTAATCATAAATATGTATTTATTTGATCAATAGAAAATTGTTTTTTTTATTTTTAATACCAAATTATTTTACAATAAATAAAAAAATTATTTTCTTGATATATTTCCATTATTTTGAGGGGATATTAATAAATATGAATCTAAAATAACTTATAAATATTATTATAACTCTTTGTATTATAAATATTTATTACTATGTGCATTTATTTGTTCAAATTTATTTATTATTATTTGTTATATCTTTAATCATTTATTAAATTGTTTATTATATATAATTTTTATTACAATCAAATAAATAAAATTAAATTCAATCTAAAAATTTTGTTTGGGTTATCTATGACCTTTAATTTTTTAATCTTTTCATCTTAGAATAACAAAACATTTAGTTTTAATCTGTTTAGGAGGAATTCATTTCTCTATTTGTTTCTAAATCTTACTAAGAACTTAAAATGGCTAAATTATATAGGTTAACAGATTATTTCAAATTTTATTATTTTCTTTTTAAAACAAAAATTTTTTTCTCTATTTTTTCTTCTTATTTATTAATTTTCACAATTTATATTTTGGTTTCTTTAATATATGAGGGTATTTTATGGTTTTTAAAGATGGCTAAGTTAGACATATTGCTTTAATTATTTTCATTAATTAAATTTTGATTAGACAAATTAGAGTCAAATTACTACTATTTCTTAGATTGTTGATCTGTTTTTAACTTTTGTTTAATAATTTTAATCAAGTTTGGTAACTCTTTTATCAGCTTTATTATTGCAAATATTAAAGGGAAGAACAAAAGAAGTATACAACAAATCATAATCCCAGTACTTATTTTTGTAAGAATGTCTATATTACCTTAAGTCATGTTGTCTAAGTCCATCTTGAATCTTATATAGTATACCAATAAAAAGTATAAAACAAATATAGCTATCCATGCTGCATTTTATAAAAATATCTGCAGATTATTCAAAATATGCTTAAAAGGTCTTATCCATAGCACCAACAAAAAATTTAGCGTTTAAAAACCTAAACATAGTAAAACCTAAATTAGGCTATCCTAAAATGGAACTATGATGCATAAAGGAATCACTATATTTTCGATTGCGATTTAAATGAATTTAAAATTCCTCGAGATAGCTAAAAATTGTATGTAATCATCAATATAGCACTAAAAGAATATATCGGAAAGCTTATAGTTTTATGTTTAAATTATTAAGTCATTTTTATTTTTGTTTTTGAGTTTTATGTTAAATTTCAATTCTTTTTGAGTCTAAGGAGAAAATAAATTTTAGCAACTCTTTTTTTGATAGTAACTATTTATAAATCTGATGAAAAAAATGAAACTTCCTAAAGAGTAAATTAAGATTACAGCCAAAAAAATTGCCTTTACGCCAAGTATCTTTAAAGAGTAATCCATACCCTTGTTAGCAAATGAAAATATTTATAAAGTTAGACCGAAAGTTAAAACAACTGCTAATAATTCATGGACTTAAATAGTTATTATTGTGACAATTTGATAGTAAATTTTTTCAAAATTACTTGGTTATAATTAAGATTATTTAGCATTGTTACTTATAACTAGTTATTTTATTGATAGATTTTTTATGAGGTATGTTTATAAATCTTTTGTTTTCATTTTTTTTCTCATGCCAATTAAAATTGCAAATACAAGAAATATATTTGTTGCCACTAAAACTATTATAATTCCTCCTATATTTTCTATAACACTTGTTTTTATTTTCTCTTATTGAAATTTGCTATTTTATAGTGTGCCTACATACTACTCTTCATTCTCATTCAAAAAACTTGGAAAGAAGTTAATAATATTTAGCAAATATAGAGGATTTGTTCCACTTATAGATTTAAAAAATTGATAAAGAATATCTGGAATTGGCAAGTTTATTAACAGGAGGAAATTTATTTTTTAGATTGATAGAAATTACTGTAAAAAGTTTACATTAGGTTAAACTATTGACATTGCAACTGAGCATCCTGCAGATGCTCCTATAGCAATATAAGATGCAGCTTAAGATGTCTAAGATATTTTTTGTGTTGTACTCTCTGAAAAACCAGAAGGGACCTAACTTCTTTCGCATTTTTAACTACTTTCATTAAACTTATAAAATTCTTCACACTAATCACACTTTAAATTATTAGATGAACTGCATTTAATACACTTTTCTATACAGGGCTTACATAATTACATTGATGAATCCAAATAATAATATGAAGGACAAATACAACTTTTTGTATGAGCGTTAAGGATAAGTTGTTTTTGTTAATCACACTTTAAACATGAATTTGGATTAGAAGATTCACAAGTCAAACAATTTTTGCTGCATGAAAATTCGCAAATAGATTAGCTATTAACTTAACTTTATTTATATCCATTTTTGCAAATACAATTTCCTTAAATGTCTACTTCTCTATTTTAATCACTATAGCACTCCAAACACTTTTAACTAGTTTTATCACATCTTCTACAATCTTTGTTTGTGCATGGTTTACATTGAATAGTACCATCATCATAATAACCATCTAAACATTCACATATGCCATTGATTAGCTATCTATTTGAATTGTTACCACATTTGGTACAAATATTAATTTAAGTTTTGTTGCATATTTCACAAGAGTAATGACATTATACACAAGAAGCTGAAATTGGGTCATTTTCAAAATAGTCTTATTTGCATGCACATTTGTTATTGTCTAATTTCCTTTAATTATTCTCATAGCAAGAAAGACATTAATCATCTCTAGTACCTGTACACGTTTTACAAGTAATGTGGCATTATACGCAATTTCCTAGGTTATCTTGAATATAACCTTCTTTACATCTACAAAAACCATTCTGATCAAGTTCTCTATTTTATTTATCATCACAAGACAAACATTAATTAGGATTATTTCCGTTACAAGTAAAGCAAGTTTTATCACAAGGTGCACATATAGGATTGTTATCAATATTATAATATCCTTACCTACAATTACAATTTTAACCATTCAAGACTCTATTATTTTAACTATCACAACTTATACAACTATTTTGATCGGCTCCACCGCATTTTAAGCATGAATAATGGCATTTATAACAAGTTTTTTATTTTGGGCTATATTCATTATATCCATCGATGCATTCACATGAGGTTCCAATTTTTTTCCTAAAATTAGATTCTAAGCATGAATTACAAGAATTAGGATTGCCGTTTGAGCAAGTTTAACATGTAATATCACAAGAATTACACATATCAGTTCCAGCGTCATAATATCCTGCATTGCATTCACAAATACTAGAATTCAAAGTTCTAAAATAGCTTTAATTACAACTAAGACATTAATCTTTTTGCATCCCATTACATGTCATACAAGAATAATGGCAATTTTATTTACATGAATCTAAGACAGGGTTATTTTCAATAAATCCATCTTTACAGATACATTAATTATTCTTTATAATTCTATTTTTGTCTTCATTGCAAGTTACACAATTATCTTCTGAACTTCCTGTGCATGTCTTACATTTGATATTGCATTAAACACAACTTCCATTATTATCTTAAAAAAATCCATCTTTACAAATGCAAGTATTACTCTAAAATATGACCCTGTTTTTACTTGAATCACATTAAGTGCATTAATTGGCAGCATTGCCATTACAAGATAAACAAGAAGAGTGACATAATATTTTACATGAATCTGTTTTAGGATTATTCTCAGTATAACCATCCTTACAAATACATTAGTTGTTTTTATATTCCCTATTTGTATTATCTTAACAGCTCAAGCATTGGTTTTCACTAGGACCGTTACAAGTCTTACATTAAATATTACACTATAAACAGTTACCATTTGAATCTTAATAAAATCCATCTTTACATATGCAAGTGTTGCTTGCAGTTAAAACTCTATTTTTACTTGAATCACATTAAGTACATTAATTCTCAGCATTTCCATTGCAAGACTAACAAGAGGGATGACAAATAATTTTGCATGAATCTTATTTAGGATTATATTCGATATAACCATCCTAACAGAGACATTAATTACTTTTATTTTCTCTATTTGTATTCTCATAGCAACTCATACAATTATTTTCATTAGGACCATTACAAGTTTTGCAATACTAATTACATTTAGTGCAAGTATTAGAATTATCTAAATAAAATCCATCTTTGCACTTACAATAACCATTATCTAAAATCCTATTTTGTGTTTCATCACATTTTGTGCATTAATTCTCTAAATTTCCACTACAAGTTTAGCAAGTAGGATGACAACTATTATTGCAAGATGAAGACACATGTTCATTACATGAAATACAAATATTTTAAATTTTATCTAAATAAAAATCTTAATCGCAAACACATTGATTATTCTTTTTAATAAAATTTTAATCTGAATTGCAATTTGAGCAATCTAAAGAATTGGGGCTTGAGCAAGATGAGCATTAAGGACTACAGCTTATAGATAAATAGTTTATTTCTATGATAATTATGAAACTAAAAATTAAATATAAAAATATCAAAATTATTACTTTAAATATTAAATTAGCTTGTAGTTTAATCTTGACAAAATAAAATGCCATCAACTGATTCCTTTTAATATTTTTTAATAGATTATTTGAAATGATAAATTTTTAAATAATTTTCAAATAAAATTTTTCAAATCACATAAAATATTATTCAATAGTTAAAGAGAATAAAGAAGATGGGTATAATTTAAAAATTATTTTTTGAATACCATTATTGTTTATTTCTATTTTAGTTTTTAAAATTTTGCTCAAAATTTTCTTTAAGCAAATTCCCTCTTTAAAGCTAAATAGGTGTTTATTTATTCATTTTTTGAAAAGCTATAAAATTTATCACTTGAAATATTGAGAAAAAGGAATTACTTTTTTTATTATCTTATCTATCATTTTAATTATTGTTTTTTTATTTAAATAATGCCAATTATTTATTTATTAAAAATTTTACAACCTAACAAACATCTTTTTTTTAAAAAATGACTTTACAATATTTTTATTTTACCTAAACCAAAGAAAATGCTTTAGGAGCACAATTTTTATCTTAAGTCACTGAATCTTATAAAATTGTATTTGAATTGAGGATTTAAAAGGCTTTTTTATTGAAAAAAAGTAAGCTTGAAAGTGATTTAAATATTATTAAATTTACATTTTATATTAGTTAGTGACAAACAAAACATCATATTTCCATAAGATTTAAAGTTCTAACAACCATATGTTTAAACTTTTAAAGCACCTTTTTTTGAAAAATCCCCATCATAAGTATGTATTTCAAATTAATTATTGAAACACTTCACATACAACAATCTATTTGAGCCATTCTTCGTAAAAAGTTTTAAATAAAATTAATAACTAAAAAAAAAATTAAATTTACCATAAAAGAAAATAGATATTTATTTACAGAATTTTGACCTGAAGGTTAAATATTTGTTTATTTTTTTTAATTATAAATATATTCAGGGCTGGTTTAATCAGCTACGCTTCTATCCCAAGCTAATTAAAAAATAAAATAAATATATAATTTTTAATTTATTTGCTTACAAATAAGGGTATTTTCACACAATCCAATTACAATAGGACTATTCTATTTTAAAATTATATATTAATTTATATTAAGAAAATAATTTTATTGAAAAATTACTTCAATATAACTAACTGAATATACTTATTTGTCACATCCTTTAAATTTAGCAGAATAAGAAACATTTTTAAAATCTTTCACTATAATAAAACATAAAAAAATCAAAAACAATTTATTTTTAAAATATTTACTTTAAATAGTCCCATCATAAGATCCTAATATTATCTTATTTAAAATATAAAGAAAAAAATAAATTTTATTTTTTATTATTATTTTTAATTTGATATTACTTTATTGCTATCTGCTCGATTTACAGAAGATATATTTTGTAAGGTAAATTGATTTATATTATCAATATTAATCTTATTGCTAATCACCTAAGCTTTAAATAATTTTAATGAGCTTCCCTATTTTGTTAACACTGCAAATACCCCTTACTTTTTAAGTTAGAAACAATTGTTTGCTCAATAGATGAATAAATTAAAATAATTTACTTCATAATCCATATTTTCTAGATATTCGCACTCTCCATCCATCTTTTAAGAATCTAACTTATTACCAGGTTCCCCTATTGTGTATACTAAAAATGTGTAAATACATCATTTAAAAAAATCAAAACAATTTTTAAATACAGTTTAAATAGTAATCGCCAGATTAGTAGCAAGCAACAAATGTTTGTGAATTAGCCACTAAAATTTTACCACTTTTAGGTAAATTATTTTCATATATTAGGCATTTAAATATTCTTAAAATACCAAAAAGTATTAAGAAAAGTTTTAAAATTTATGATTTCATCAGATAGGTAGTCTTTATTAAGTATTAATCTTTTTTTCTTTTTTTATTTTACTTAATAGCATAACAATCTTTTGTAGATACTTATTATTGGTACTTTCTTTGATAGAATATTTTATTAAAGCTTGAATTCTAAAAATTAATTAAACTCAACTACTTATTAGCATGATATTAATACTTATGGCTGTAAATCATAACATCATTCATATAAAAGAAAAATAAAAATTTAATACATTACAAATAAATCATTGAATCCCAAATCATTCCTCATACATTTATAACAAAAATGAGTCAATATTCAAGTAAAGCATACATTTTTTAAATATTAAAATTGAAAGGAAAATTAAATTAAACTAATTTCATTTTTATTTATGAAGTTTTAATATTAATGAAATCATTTTACTAAATTTTTTGTATTTTGAGTTATGATTTAGTAATTTCAAATTTAATATAAAATAATTGCTTTTTATTTCAATTACAAAAAAATCATTTAAAGAAATTAAACTTATCTAATTAAACTCCTTCTTCATTATATAAATTTTTAAAAATAAAAACAAACATTTTGGTTTGGATGTTTGATCAAACAAAGTATAACTTTTTTCTATTTTATAAGTTTTGAATTTTAAATAGATTTTGTTTAAATGAATTATTATATTTAAAGTTATGCGATTGATAATTTGAAGAATTTAAAAGTTTTTAAATTTTGTAAATTTGTGAAGGAAATAATTAACACGAATGTAATTTATTACAAAATTATTTTTATAATATAAAATTTATTAATTTTAGAAGAAAAAATCATTTATTATCAATTGTATTTAATTAAGTTTTTGTTTATTTAAATATGTTTTGTCGTTTAAATATTTAAGGGTTCTCTTTATTATCATAAGTGGTATTTTTAACATATTTAGTGTTGCTTTTCTAATATTTAAAAGATGTCATTTAAATTAATGATTTGCTTTGAGTTTTTTATGGTTTATAATAAACAATAGACTCTAATAGACTCTTACTTTGATTTAGTTAAATATCCATATTAGATTTTTATTAATCTAAGATATCTTCTGATTTTTTGTCTTATTTTTTCATTTTCTACCTTATCTTTTTTATTATGTTTGGAAATTGCTGGACAATACTTGCAATTACAAAGAAAGGAGATATAAATAGTTGAACTAAGCATAAAATCATAATTATTACACTAAGAAGGTTTAGCTTTTATTAGTCATTATTATTAAGGTTGTTTAAATCTATTTTATACTCTATTTAGTAAGCCAGTATTAGATAACAAACAAAAGTTGCAATCCAAATAATATTTTATAGAAAAAGTTCAATATTTTTCAGATTTAACTTACTTGGTCTTCTAGTCAAAACAAATATACATAGGAGAGACTAAAATATGAGACATAGTATAATTTATGAGAAGCAGTTTTAAAATGGAGCAATTATACACAGAGGAATAATGATTAATTCAACAGTATCATTGATGAAAATAAAGTTTCTTGTAAAAAATAGAAGCTTTATATAATCTTAAAGATAGCTTTAAAAGATAATATCAGGTAACTCGAGGTCTATTTAAGCTGTTAATTTTTCTTCATCTTTTTTAGAATTTGGGCATATTAAGAAGCTATAATTCATTTCAATTAAGGTCTTGTATGATGAAGTTTCTTCTCTTTATTTCAAAAGGAAGTACTTATTGATGAAATTTACATAGTAGAAAAAGGAGGCAATAGAGAAAACAAATAAAAAGCAAAAGAATATCGACTTTACCATAATAATGCTTATTTCGCTATCTATTGTGTTATAGGTATACGATAGTATTTGCAATGTTATAGAGAAAATAAAAACTACACAAAGAAGTTCAAAGACTTACAGTGTAAGCAAACCTAGTAATTTGTTAAGAAGCTTTATAAATATCCCTTGCTTATTTTATTAAATATATATATCGATAGGTAGGCATAAACCTTTATAGCGATTTTAAAACTCTAAATGTTTTTACTTCTACTTTTTATATGCAATTGTAGAGATTAGAAGAAGTAATAGGTAGACTGATAAAACAGGTATTATTCCACCTGCATTATTTATTATGCTAGTTTTGATTTGCTCTGATTTAAATTTACCATCTTAAAGAGGTCCAGAGTACTGTTCTTCATTTTCGTTTAAGAAATATGGGAAGAAATTTATTTGGCTTAATAATGTTAAAGGGTTAGTTCCACTAATAGATTTTTGAAATTAGTATAAAATTTCAGGAAAAGGAAAATTAATTAATAATAGAAAATTTATTTTTTAAAGAGTAAACAAGACTTTAAATATTCTATCGTTAGAAGAAACAAAAGACAGAGCAATCGAACTCGTAGTAGAAACTGCTATAGAAATGTATGAACTTATACTAGAATATTTTGAAACATCTTAAACTTTATCATCAGGGATGCCTGTAGGAATCTAATCTCTAGAGCATTTGGAGGTATTTTAATTAAAGCTAAAATATTTTTTACATTGCAAACAGGATTGTAAATTGTCTGGCATGCAAGTCTCACAGTTTTCAATGCATTTTAAAAAACAAACATTTGAAGAATTGTTTTAATCTTCTTTGTAGCCACTTTTGCATAAGCATAATCCTTGCTTATCTAAATATCTATTCTAGGAGTCAAAACACCCTAAGCATTCTTGAGTATTCTTATCACAAATTTAGCACTTTGGGTTATTACATTTCTAACATTAGCTCACTCCGTTTTCAAAGTAATTATCTGCACAGCTACAAACATTATTATTCCAAAGCCTATTATATTAATTTTCACAAGTTAAACATTAGTTGCTTAATCCTCCAAAACATGTTTTACAGCTGTAGTGGCATTTTACACAATTTTAATTGCTATCTTCATAATAACCATCTTAACAGACACATTATCCCTTATTATTAAGTATCCTGTTTTAATTAGTGTCACATTAACAATCTTATTACTAAGGAATGTATTCTACGTATCCTTTATTGCAAACGCACTAAGAATTTGATAAATGTCTAAAGCTGCTTTAACTACAAGATAAGCAATTTATGCTGGTATTTCCTCCTACACAAGATTCACATGTTAAATTACAGGGATCGCATTAAGCTATCCCTTTATCATAGAAACCTTATTTACAATTGCACATTACATTTTGATAAAGCAACCTTTGGTTTTATATACCATCGCATGAGTTACATTAGTTGCTGCTAGGTCCGAAACAAGTTAAACAAGAATAATGACACTATTAACATGAGCTAGTTATTGGAGTGTTTTCTGTATACCCAGGACTGCATATGCATTTATTTTAATATTTAGCTCTATAATTAGCAGAATTGCAATTTGTACAGTCATTTTCTGATCCTCCACTGCATGTTTAACAAGTAACATGACACGGGGTGCAATTATTTGTGCTATCTTCATAAAATCCATCCATACACTTACAACTGTTATTTATATCAAGTTTTCTATTTTTACTTGAGTCGCATGTCAGGCATTATTATGGTGATACTCCATTACATGTTAAGCATGTAGGATGACAAGATGCACACTATTTTGTTTTTGGAGAGTTTTCTGTGAAATACATTGAACAGTTACAAGTTTTATTAGAATTATCAAATTCCCTATGATCAGTACTTAAATTACAACTTTAGCAAGATATGCTTTTATTATCTGTACAAGTAAAGCAAGTAACATCACAAGGTTTACAAGTTAATGTGCCATCATCATAATATCTATCTTAACAAGAGCATAATTTGTTTTAAGCAAAAGTCTATCTGTAATCAGATGAAGATATACTACTATTACATGCTAAGCATTAAAGCTATCCACTTGAAATTTAACATCCATTACATTAAATAGGGCAACTCTTACATGTATTGTTAGATGTATCAAAGTATTAGCTACTATTACATTAAGTACATTATTTTGTTACAGGATTATTCTCTGAATAAGTACTTTA